>OZ018394.1:53235495-53499605 GCA_963969525.1 Ontholestes murinus | reverse complement strand
GTACACTGACAGTTCATCAAAACGTCAGAATTATCAAATGTTTATAAGCCTCGAACATGGCATACTTTGATAATGTTAAAATTCAGATAGAAGTGGAAAGCTAGATGAACATTTTTAATTACGCCATAACTTGAAAACAAATGAAAATCGGATAAGAACAAATGAGTTTTTTTACATTATTTTCACGTGTATAATAGACTCCTAGAGTTTGGTGCGCTCCTCCCGACTCACCCTGTATATATATATATATATATATATATACATATATATATATATATATATATATATATATATATATATAATGTCATGCTGACATTAACAGCCAAAAGTCTCCCCTAAAAATGGGACAAAATAGAAAATTAAAGCATTTTCTAGAAGAATCCAGATGTTCAAGAGGATATTTGCTCCCTCAGCATCGTGATCAAACAAGGGTTAGAGTGGAAGATCGTCGCTGCTGCACGAACTCCGCCCAGCTTCGTTCAGTCAAAATTTTTGTACGTTTCCTATAATTTTTGTGTAGATATTGATATGTATTTTTTTAATTTTGGGTTGTAAGCTAAAGAATAATAAACATAAACATAAACATAAACGTTTGTGTGCAGTATATTGAGATTGTGCTGTGGATAGGAGCACTGTCGAGAGGTGGGCAAAGAGAGGTAAGGCGTCATCAGAAAGTCCAACAACTCAACTCCAAGATCTGCCACGTTCCGGGCGTCCTGTCAGTGCCACCATTCCAGAAATTGTGGGGATGTGGATGTCATTATTCGTACGGACCGTTCGTCCGTACGTCAGGTGTTGCAGGGTCTGTGGTTTGTCATTGTATCCCCATAAAAAGAAGTCACAGGGAGCCAAATCGGGGGAGCGCGCCGGTCACAGTACGTCACCGCTTAAGGAGATTAGGCGCTCGTGGAAGTGTTCCCTCAAAGTTCCATTGAAATTCTCGCTGTGTGTGCTGTGGCTCCGTCCTGCTGGAATCCTACGTCCCCAAGATCCATTTCTTCAAGTTTTGGGAGAAGACATGCCTCTGTATTCTCTGTAGCGAACTGCATTCACAGAAACAGTGTGTTCTTCTTCCTCGAAAAAGTAAGGCCCAATTCTCGTAACTCTCGACAATGCACCCCACACAGTAAGACGTTCGCAATGAAGTGGTTTCTTATGAAGTTCACGAGGGTTGGCACCACTCCAATATCGCATGTTTTGTTTGTTTACGCATAGAGATAGTATGACAGAAACAACATTTCATAAACTGAAATTAAAATGCCGAAATATATGGCAAAATCAATAAAAATCAGCATCATGTTTGGATAAATGCAGAATAATCTGGGCGAGAGTGGAAGATACGTGAACTAAGACCATTTCATGTGCGGTTAAAATTCATTTGAAGATATGTATTTATATAAAATTTAGACCATTTTTGTTAGCACATTGAATGAAGCTAATAAACATTAAACATTAAACATCCGAAAAGATGGAAGTGGCCCTCATCACTAAAAAAACACGAGGGCATCGTAAAACAAGTTCACTGAGTTCTTGGACCACAGTATGTTTATGAGGATGAAACTTGAGGTCGTTGTGAAGAATTCGTCTCACACTGCGATCAGAAATCCCCAGATCACTGGTGTGTTTGTGCGCCGAATGCCAGGGAGAGCGCAAAAATGACAGCCTCACCCTCTCGACATTTTCTGGCGATCTGGAAGTCCGTTGACCTCCAGGCACTTTTTTTAATCACACTGTCACTTTCCCTGAATACGTCCACCCACGAAACGATCAATTGTCGACCACAAACGGGACCCGCGGGGTAAATATTAAACCGAGTTCAGAAGGCACGTTGAGTGGCGACCACCTAACGGCCATTGGAAAAGTAGGTCTTGACGGCGAATGCTCGCTACTCCTTTGTCCAACTCGCTTGAGCGGTAACACCCTGTATATCTCTAGAAAGTACAGTATATGCAAACACTGCAGATGATTTTTCGAAATATGTAATAAGACCTATTACTGAATCGGGTAAATTCACCTTTTATCATTTTGTATTTGAAGTTAATTGGGAAGTAGTTAATAGTGAGGTAGATTGTATCTAATAAGAAATATAACATATTTCATAAAATTGTTCTAGAAAATCATAATTTAGCATTTTCCTTGAAGATTATTGTTAAGAAGAAAGCAAACATCACGAAATTATATTGGTTTACTAATGAGTTACGTAACGTGAGCGATACACTTGAATTTTATTTTATAATAAATAACGGGTGTCCAACATTTATTGCAGTGCCGGGTGGCGTTGGAATCAAAAACGTAGGTCGATTCTTACATGAGCCAAATAAATGAACTGACATTTTAATTGTCAAACATAACCTAAACGTGCATTTAAAGTGTTGTTAACTTTAATAAGTAATTCGAATATGTTTACTCAAGAACAGAAAAGGTTTTTATTAGAATCTTATTTTCGCAACGGCCTTCGTTTGGAAAATGGAGAATGGAAGTATTCAATGGAACTAACGTCGCAAGAATTTCATACAAGATTTCCGCATGTAATTATTAACAACAATACGTTTTCTCGTGATGTAACACAGAAGGGGTGCATGCAGACCTAGTGTAAGAAATGAAAATATTGTACAAAACGCAAGAATCACTATAGAAGGAGAACCTTCGACATCCGTTAGGAGATTGGCACAACGTTTGGACGCAACCAGAGGAACATGTCACAATATTCTCATTGATAATCTTGGATTATTACCCTACAAAATGCAGATGTATCAAGAACTTTTGCCGCCTGATTATGTACGAAGAGTGAATTTCTGCAGATATTTCCTTGGAAATCTTAACAATAACGATATACTAGATCGTACTTTCTTCACAGATGAGGCTTGGTTTCATTTAAATGGCTACTCCCAGAATATGCGAATGTGTCTGATAATAACCCGCATTATTTTAGGGAAATAACCATGCATCCTGTGAAGATTGGGATCTGGTGTGCGTTATCTCGAAGGAGATTAATTGAACCGATATTTTTTGAAGGAAACATAAACGCAGAAATGTATCGTCAAAATATTTTAGAACCTTTTATAAATGAACTCCATGACGATGAGCTTCAATACGGATTTTTCCAACAAGATTCGGCACGACCTCATGTTGCTTATGCTACCTTAGCATATTTGCGAGAATTCTTTGACGATAGATTAATAAGTATGGATTTGTATCCTCCACGTTCTTGTGACTTAACTCCCATGGATTTCTTTTTGTTTCCTTATTTAATGAATACAATCTTTAAAACACAAGTTCATTCCTTACAGGATTTAAAAGACAATATTTCTAGACAATGCAGATTAGTGGATGAAACTATGTTAAGTAATGTTTTTGATAACCTGACAAGACGTGTTCGTTTATGTTTACAAGTTAATGGAGAGCATTTTCAACAGCTCATATAAATTTTAAATGTAATATATGCCTTGTTTTAAATTTATAAACTTTAAATAAAATTTGTAATTTGTGTTTTTCTTTGCTAAAGTCAATTTCTGTCAAATTTAAACAAATAGGTTAATTAATTAATTATTGTTGGACTACTGTTTTGTAACGGGAGTCCAACAATTATTGTAGTACCAGGTGCTCATGACGTCGTTTCATACTTTATAAAAATTAACCTATTTATTTAAATTTGACACAAATTCACTCTTCGGATATAATCACACGGCAAAAGTTCTTGATACATCTGCACCTTGTGAGAATAATGAGAATAATGGTACATGCAAACGTTCGCGAACCTCCTAACTGATATAGAAGGTTCTCATTCTACAGGGTCCTGCAACAGTGCGTCAAGCTTTCCTAGCGCATTTCTCGTAAGAGATAGAAAAAAATGTTTCATATAAAAATTTATTGAATTAAAAATCTCTATGCCGTAAAATTATTTTCAAATATATAGGGTGTCCCAATTTTGCGTTATAACAAAAGCAAACATTTTTTTAAATGGAACACCCTGTATATTTTTTCATTTTATAATTTGGATAGTATTTTATAACTTAAACCTTTTTTTGTTTTTTAATTTCGATATGGCATTTCCGAGTTATTGACGTTTTTCTGAAAAAAATGTAAAAAGCGGAGGTTCACAAAAAAAATTATTCTGATGTTGTATTTAAAATTTAAGAAATTTTCTTTTTCCTATGATTGGTCATAAGTACTGTTTATGTACCAGTGTTAAAAATTTTCACTTTTGAGGAACCCTGCCTTTGTATCAGACACGCCATTTTCTAAAATTTCAAATTGTCGTAACTCTTTTTTTTTTAAATGGAATCATATATTTTTTTAAATTTTATATTATTCTACATCTAATTTTCTACAAAAAATGTTAAGCATACCCTATACCTAAAAGTGATAATTTTCAAGATATAAAAGAATTTATATTTCAAACGGTCCTTGAATGCGAATTTGTTTTTGAATAGATAGCCAAGACTGAAAAAAATGCATCTGTCAATTAAACAATTAGTTTGACATGTAAATGGGAGGTGTGAATTACAAAAAACAAAAGAAGAAAGCCTATCATCAACGAGGAACCAAAAAGACATTGGTGAAGGAACTGGCATAAGCGAGAGGTCGGTACAAAGCATTCTGAAGAAAAATCGATATCAAGCATATCATATTCAGCTACATAAAGAACTGAGTAATACTGATTTTCAATTTCGTTCCGAATTTTGTTTCTGGGGAAGACAGAAAATACAGGAGGATCTTTCGTTTTTCCAATATATTTTATTCACGGATGAGGCGTCATCCCATAACAACGGATCTGTCAATAGGTACAATTTTCACTATTATTTAACTGATAATCCGCATGTTATGAGACAAGTTGATCATCAGCATTGAATGTCTGGGGCGAAATTTTTGGAAACCATGTTGTAGGTCAACATTTCTTCGAGGGCCATCTCAGTAGGTCTATGTATTTGTACTTCTTGCAAATTGAATTACCCGGAACGTTAGCTAATGTACCCTAACTAACAAGAAACAGGGTGTGGTTTTAACAAGACGGAGCACCTGCCCAATTTTCACAAGACGAGAGGGCATTTCATTTTTCCCAACCAGTGGATTGGTAGGAATGGACCCACCAAATGACCTGCTAGATCTAAGGATCTAACAAAACCTGAAATTGTTTATAAGGAATCACCAATAGCACTGAATATCATATGCTTGATATCGATTTTTCTTCAGAATGCTTTGTACTGACCTCTCGCTTATGCCAGTTCCTTCACCAATGTCTTTTTGGTTCCTCGTTGATGATAGGCTTTCTTCTTTTGTTTTTTGTAATTCACACCTCCCATTTACATGTCAAACTAATTGTTTAATTGACAGATGCATTTTTTTCAGTCATGGCTATCTATTCAAAAACAAATTCGCATTCAAGGACCGTTTGAAATATAAATTCTTTTATATCTTGAAAATTATCACTTTTAGGTATAGGGTATGCTTTACATTTTTTGTAGAAAATTAGATGTAGAATAATATAAAATTTAAAAAAATATATGATTCCAATTAAAAAAAAAGAGTTACGACAATTTGAAATTTTAGAAAATGGCGTGTCTGATACAAAGGCAGGGTTCCTCAAAAGTGAAAATTTTTAACACTGGTACATAAACAGTACTTATGACCAACCATAGGAAAAAGAAAATTTCTTAAATTTTAAATACAACATCAGAATAATTTTTTTTGTGAACCTCCGCTCTTTACATTTTTTTCAGAAAAACGTCAATAACTCGGAAATGCCATATCGAAATTAAAAACCAAAAAAAGGTTTAAGTTATAAAATACTATCCAAATTATAAAATGAAAAAATATACAGGGTGTTCCATTTAAAAAAATGTTTGCTTTTGTTATAACGCAAAATTGGGACACCCTGTATATTTGAAAATAATTTTACGGCATAGAGATTTTTAATTCAATAAATTTTTATATGAAACAGTTTTTTCTATCTCTTACGAGAAAGGCGCTAGGAAAGCTTGACGCACTGTTGCAGGACCCTGTATAGTTATTCTTGCGTTGTGTACAACATTTTCATTTCTTATACTAGGTCTGCCTGCACCCTTTCTGTGTTACACTGATCTTGAATTGCGAAAACATTGAACAATAGTTCTGACACCACGAGAAAACTTACTGTTGTAAACAATTACATGCGGAAATCTTGCATGAAATTCTTGTGACGTTGGTTCTCTTCTTCATTTTCCAAACGGCCGTCGTTGCGAAAATAAGTACCTAATAAGAACTTTTTCTGTTCTTGAGTAAACATATTCGAATTAATTATTAAAGTTAACAACACTTTAAATGCACGTTTAGGTTGTGTTTGAAAATTCATTTATTTGACACATGTAAGAATCGACCTACGTTTTTGATTCCAACGCCACCCGGGACTGCAATAATTGTTGGACACCCGTTACAAAACGTCTGTAAATTTAGAATTACCTCGTTTGCATAGAAGGCAATATTGGGCAGCTATAAAATAAGCAAATTAGTACAAATTGCAACTTAATAAATAATTCTAACAATAAAAATAAAGACATGTGGCAAATCATTAATTCAAATAGTAACCAATCTGCACAAAACTAGGATAAATAAAAACACTTTTATTGATTATTTTATTAAGTCGGTATCTCATCTTATTCATTTGGTTCCTCCTGCCTACGATCTTATACAATTAATGCAGACGAGAACTGTTAGTATATTTGGTTTTAAGCAAGTATCTTGCATTCAGGTAAGCCATGCAGTATGTTCATTGAAAAGTACTAGAAGTTAAGATATTTATGACCTAACAGTACTCATATTAAAGAGTTGCATTGTGTAATAATAATAATAATAATAATAACTTTATTAGTGCTAATACAGAGTTACACAAGTCAAAAGATTACACAGATATATTTTATATATAAACATATATTAAAGTTACAGGCTATCTTCGAGGAAATCTTTCCAGTTATAATAGGCTTTTGTACATAATAGTGCTTTTAATTTAAGTTTAAAAGTTAAAAGACCTTCAGACTTAAGTGAGACAGGTAATTTATTAAAAAATAATGGTCCGTAGTAATTCTGGCTATTCCGTGTTCTATATATACGAGTGTAATTTACTGCAATGTCAGAAGATGTTCTAGTATTGTAGCCATGATGATCCGCGCTTATATAATTGTCAAAATGTTTTTTAACTAACAGTATACTTTTGAAAATGTACATGGAGGGAACCGTTAATATGTTCAGGTCGATGAAATGCCCTCGAACATCATGTCTGTAGTCCAACTGTAACATAGCTCTCAAACATCTACGTTGTTGCGCAAATACACGTTTCGCATTAGGAGAGTGCCCCCACGATGTAATTGCGTAACTTATATGCGATGCTATTAGTGCATGATAACCAGTTAAAATAGTTTCAATAGAACAAACTTTGCTCAAGTTCTTTAATAAGTATATATGTTTTGACATCATTGTACAAACATGATTAATTTGCTCTGACCATGTCAGTCCAGTATCAAGAGTTACACCTAAAAACTTTTTTTTGTCTATATTCTGAACTGTTGAAAGATCTTTTAATGAAAAGAACATCATTGATGTTTTGTCTTCATTTAGCAATAATACCATTAACAAATATTATAAATTATTGTATTCAGACATCTACATTTCCTTAATTTTTGAAAACAGCTATGGTAATACCATTATATATAACATAGAAAGTGGGTGATATAAATGATCCAAAAAATTACACACCTACTTCATTGCTTTCAGTATTCTCGTCCTAGAAAAAGGTATGTTCATATAAATACATCAATATTTAGAAAATCAACAAATTATTCATGATAATCAGTTTGGTTTTAGAGCAGGAAAACCTACTGAAGACGCAGTATTATATTTGTTAACAAAAATTTAGAAGCCTTTGAAACTTGTGAGCATGTTTAACTAGCTTATTAAATCTCACGAAAACTTTTGACTATGACAATCATGAAATACTACTAACCAAATTATTACATTACGGTTTTGATGAACCCAGTAGGAAATTACTTAGCTCAAACTTATCGAACAGACACCAAGTTGTTAAAATAAAAAAATGAAATTTCATCTACACTCAAAATAAGGCATGGTGCTCCGCAGGGTTCAATGATTAGTCCATTATTATTCCTGCTTTATATTAGTGATTTCATAAATTACCAGAATATCTGTAAAACAATCTTATATGCTGATGACACATCTTTGCTAAATATAGATACTAATATAAAAGAGCCCCCTTCTACGTCCATAAAATACCTAGGCATTACCATAGATCAAAAAGTAAACTTTAAAAGTCACACAGCTTCAAATAAGGCTAAAATCATTACAAGGGCCAAATTATTTAGGAATTTAACATACAAAAACAACGGAATATCCATTAAAACAGTCGTTAAAATTTATAAAATGATTTGCCGCCCTTTACTTGACTATGGTAATGTTCTTTTCCTAAACTCCTGCAATCTCACTATCCATAATATCCAAGTTAGCCAGCGATCCTCCCTAAGAGCTTTAACCAAAATCCGCCATCCTAGCAATCCTTTACATAATCCTTCTAACCAACTCCTATATGACACTACCTCTGTTATTCCCATCAACGAACGCCTTCTATACCTTAGCGAAAATTTTTCCAAAACTCCTTTAACCAACACATCCTTTCCCTTTACTGCTTGCGCAGAAATCCTGACCTAATCCCTAAATATAAAACCCCTTCATTCACAACATACGAATTCATCGAATCACACCATCCATCATCATCACCACCATCAGAGACAGACTGACGAGACATATAAAGACTGACAAATCCGGACTGAAAGACCGCTGGTCGATAGCCATTTAACGGACTAACCCACTAACATCATCTATCATACATGTATTATATTTATTGTTATTGTAAGTTTGTCTGTTAATAAAGATGTTGTATATATATAAAAGAGCCGATTCAACAAAATCTTAATGCAAAACAAATATCGTGCGATTAGTTCAAAAGTAATAAACTCATTTTAAATGAAAATAAAACTATTCATATAGCATTTATGGTACATTAAGATCAACCGAACACAACTTTAAGACTTCTGCCAAATTTTTAGGAAAGAAGTTAGACTCCATGTTAACTTGAAGTTTGGAGAGTGATTTGCTAGCTAAAAAACTGTGTTCAAATATTTTTCTTCTTCTTCTTCTTTAAAAACAGCGTATTTTGGTACATGCCATAGTTTGATGATACCTATAAATTATTATTATTATTATTAGAAATGATAAGACAAACTCGTACAAGACAAAACGAAAAACAAACTCTAAAAAAAATAATGAATTGGAGTAGCAGGTATTGCCTTACCTTATTGCGTTATCGGATTTAAGTTTTTTTAAATTTTTTATCATACAATGAGAAATATATACAGAATAACTTTTTCGCATAGAACGATGGATTTCTAAAAAAATATGAACGGTATATCATTTGAATTAAGCTCATCACCTGTAGGTTGTCAACAAAATTCATGTGGCTTATTTCCCGAGTTCTTTTTAAGTTGAAGAATTTTTGATTGTATTAAACAGTGACACTTCTATGTATTATTGTAGACTCCCCTGCAAGGTAAAGAATGGGACCACCTCCAGTTATATTATTATAGTGCGCATAAATAATCCTGCCAGTGTTATTGGTAAAACTAAATGCGGTTTAAAATGAAACATCAAATGTAAGCTTTTATTATGGTTTTAGTAAAGTTATTAGGTTTTTACTAAACTTTTATAGTTATGTTAAATTTATATATTATTAATTTCCAAGGGCAATAACATGATAAATACAAGTAGGTAGACTGAGCCACATTATTTTTTTTTAAATTGCCTTCATGCAATAAATATAATTGAATTTAAAAATTAAATATAAGTTATTGACTAACTGGGAATGCGAACATAGATAAACTCACCATTTCAAGCATATTGGCTGCTGGTGGCTGTCCAGGAACTTGACCCATTGCGACCGCCTGTCTCATCCGATTATGATGGTCCAAGATGACATTCTTATCCCCGGCCGTCACTCCATGTCCGTCTGTAACAACAAAAAAGAACACGGGAAAGAAAAATAAACAGGCACACCAGATAAAATTGTCCTCGATATCGATTTTCCTGGGCCGCTCGGTAATAGAGCGGTCCGCAGTCTCCCCCCACCTCCCCTATTTTGCACTCCGGCCCCGCCATCCAGTTTTAAATATTTATCGACGATATCGTTCGATATAATGATCCCATCAATCACGGGGTGGCCGAGCGGCGGAGGTGAGCCGAACTGAGCTCGGCACGCATCATTAATTTTACACTTGACATTTTCAGATATTATCAACATTGTTCCCCACCCCGTTTCATCCACGGCTTTGCATAAATAACTATTTACAATTTTCAACGCCCCGCACACTTACCACAAGAAATAATCACGCATTCATACTTAATAACGGATATTATGTAAATCTGACATGTGTTGTCATTAATTTTTGCAGCACGTGACACATAACCTATAAAATCTTGCGTACTATAAGTCACGTGATTTTATTTATTATCAACTAGAAACCATATAACCAAATCATGTTGTAGCGTTATTAATTTACCTACTAAACTATTCACAATATCTATTTGAAACCATTCGCGTTGAATAAATCCAACATAAAACATGAAATAATGTTTTAATACACAATCATCAGCTCCTAGGCAAAATATCTGTCATTCAACCCTCTGCACCTAAACACGCACCATCGCTGCAAACGTTACATTTGATTTATTTTGAGTATTTATAAGATTATAATTAAATGTGAGAATTTCCAATATTTATTCATATTTTTATGTAATTTCTACGAATTTCATATTTTTAATTTCCAGAATAGTAACATTTTTATATATTTAAAGATTCTCATTTGATGTATTGCACTATAACAATTGTGTTAAATATTTAATACTATTTTGATATAGGTTTTATAGATTTACTAGAAATTATTTACGAAAATTTAAATATCATTAATGTGTAAAAAGAGCTAATGACTGTAATTAACGTATAATTATTTTCGTCATTTATTTTCAAGATTTATGCCATGAACAGGTAATATAATTATGACCAATTAATTACAATAATTAATTAAAGCTGCGAGTAATTAATTAAAGTACTCTGAATTGACGTTCATTAGCAGAACTAAGGATCTAAAATTATTACTGGAGCCTATATAGTTCCTAAGACATAGTGTAATAAAGTCGTTTATTTCAAGTGATCTAACATATTTCTTACTTATTTAGTGCATAAAAGTATAAACGTGCATCATGCGTGAGAATAAGTACAATGCAAATTTAGCCTTAACATGAACCTCCAATATGGCTGATAAGAACATGAGTACAACATACATTAAATAATATGCATACATCTACGTAAACTAGATTGAGCAACATTTTTCATCCATTAACAAAGAAGTTAGAAAGAATGTGAAATCATTATAAAGAGAAGTACTATTCGCAGAGGTTAGGGAAGATATTTTTATCTTTAAATCCCTAATCTAGTAATCTAGTGCAGTGTACTAGTACCAATATGTGGAAAATAAAAAATCCCATAACTTTAATAATAAAGGTAATGCTTGTTATGCTACATTCTTGATGGAACCGGATATATAAGTTTGGTGAAGAAAAGCACTTGTTATGTTCCATATTTTTATTTACATAACAAGTGCTTTTCTTCACCAAACTTTAATAATGATATACCTCGTGAAGCTTAAAATGTTATTAGCTTTAATTAATTTTGAATGCTTACAAAATTTATGCAAGAATTAACAGCTAATAGTTAAAACAACTACTCCTCGAAATTAAAGTACCGCTAGGCGTTGAATTACATAACTATTAGTTACATGACTTAAATAGCATTAATTGCAATGTAACGTATTTTGTGCTAATCTTTCCTTCTTGTTTGGCTTCATGTCCCCGTCGGTGCCTGAGGTCTAACCCTCTGCGAACAGAAGGTGATGACTGATATGGTGCCAGTGGTAGGTTCTGAGAGCGTAGTTCGGATGTGCTGATGTTGCTGGTTCGATAATGTAATAATGTCGGGAGAGGGTAGTAGAGAGTATTAGGGGGAGTATGGGTTCTTTTCGGGCCTTTTTGTAGAAATTGTAGTTGATAGTGAGGGGCGAGTTTTTATTCCTTTTTTTCAATGATTTTTATGTTTTGTGATGTTTTCCTCTGTGTTATTTATAGATATGGGGGGTAAATACATCTCCAGAGTGGCCTCTGAAAGCGGGGATGATAACGGCGGGATACGGGATGGTGTCAATGAGGAGGATGAAAGGGTTGCAAAGTTGTTGATCAGTCTTAGGATTCTTTGTTCTAGAGGAAAAGTGTTTGTTCGTAGACTATTTCGTTAGGTGTGTCAGGGGGAGTAAGCAGTATTTCCGGAGAAGACGGTGTTCAGTAGAGAAGAGGATGGTGAACTGAGATGACGTTGAGGAGGTAAAAAAGGCATGCGGGAATTCGAGGACAGGTCTTATGAATGCTTTGAATGTGTGGAGTTGAATATTGGAAGTGTGGTCTGAGAGGATGGGTTTTAAGGAAGCGAGGAGGTATTGCCTAGTGATGACTTTTTTGTATTTGTTTGTTTTTTTGTGAAAGGATAGGGTGATTGTTGGCTAAGAGGAAGAGAGAGGAGGGATTAGGGAGAACTGGGATTCGGAGGAGTTAATGGTTAGATGCCAACTGTAGGGCCAGTTGATGTCCTCTTAGATTAGATACGGTTGTGCGGGGGATATTATGAGAGGACCAGAGGGCTGTGTCGTCTGCGTAGGTTTGTATTATAGAGGATTTAGGAAGTTAGATGTCATACGTGAAGAGAGTGTAGAGCAGTCTTTCCCAACCTTTTTTGTGCCATGTCCCACCTAAGCCTTTCTAAAATTCTTATGTCCCCCCATGTAACATATACATAATTTATAATATTAAAAAATTGAATTGTTCACTTAAGAAACTTAAATGATAGGTTTTAGGAAGAAATCATTAGGAAATTGTTAACGAAACACAGTAAGTAAATTTTCAAAACATATAATGAAAAAACTGAAATTCAAATTCGAAATAATTTTAATAAAGATTTTTCTATTTTAACTGATTATTTTAAATTTGTGAGATCTTTGCGCTTAATGCTTGTTGCACAGATACTTTATGTTACATTCCAATTTGGTTTTCAAGCAGGGGTGGTTGACGTGCACAGACATTTGGGAGTAGCGACCCCACACACACACACACACCCACAACGACACTAACGCCCCGTGATGTTATGCCTGATGGCGGTTCCGCACACACACACTCATCATACACACGCACACATCACCGACACAGACGACACCCTACACCCCGTGAAGTAATGCCAGACGGTGGTTTCGCGGGGTGTCTTTGGCGACTTGGGGAGGTGGTTTTTTTTAGGTTCCAATTTGGTTAGCTAAATATGAAGATGAAAACGTTAACAACAGTTTTCTTGTACATTTGGTTGAAGTTGGGTATTTGATTTCTGTTTCCTCATAAAGCCATGTCATCGCTCCTTAAATAGATTTTTAACTAACATATCATTTTGCATTTCTACGAGTTCTTCTTGATACTGCATATTTGATATATCAAACAAATCCACTAACATTGGCTGCATCAACCATGCTGGAAAATCAATTTGTTTTAA
Organism: Ontholestes murinus; assembly: GCA_963969525.1. Taxonomy (NCBI): domain Eukaryota; kingdom Metazoa; phylum Arthropoda; class Insecta; order Coleoptera; family Staphylinidae; genus Ontholestes; species Ontholestes murinus. The sequence continues at coordinate 53,485,927 of OZ018394.1, read as the reverse complement.
ATCTTTCTTTTAAATCAGCCGATAGAATTTTCATATGAATGACAATCACAATTTTGGAGCCCATTAAACTGTTCAAAGGTTTTGTTAATACATTTCTGAAATAACTCAATAAGTGTAATGAAACAAAATATCTCCGCTTTTGCATCGACATGAGTTTTATTTGTTTCTTGAAGTTGCTTATTTAATATATTTACTTTTTCAACTACTACGACTCTTAACAGATACTTCATTTTTGGTTTGTTGCTTGAAGCATCATTAGAAGTATCAAACAGTTGCATAAATCTTTTCAAGCTGATCCCTTTAGAGATCCATTTTACTTTAATGTGAAGTAAAAGTTTCACATGGTCTGCATTTTATTGTTTACAAAATAGCTTGTAGGAATGCTAGCATTTGGCATTAGCTTTAATAGCATTGATACACTTTATTACTGCATGCAGTACTTCATTTAGAACAGGCGAGATGTTTTTAGCTACCAAGTTTTACCTATGAATAAGACAATGCACAGGAATCATTTCTGAATTCTCATATTTGTCCATCATATTAGGAGCATTATTTGTAGCACAAGATGTTATATTTTTCATTGGTATATTATTGACATCTAAGTAGTTTTAGCTTATTATATCTTTGAAGGTGGTGGTGCTTTCTAATCTTTCACAGAACAACATTAATAATATAGAATATCTCTTATGTAAGTTATCAATATTGTCTCATTATCTCTCAAAGTTGATTCATTTATTTGCACTGAGAACAAGTTGTTTTTCAATAAAACGACAGTGTTTGTCGATGGCTTGTTGTATTAAAAGGGTAATGTCTTAAACAGGCTGAGGCCTAAAATAATGGTGCGGGGTTGAAAGGAGATAAAGTTCAGTAGTTTAGAGGGAAAGAGGTCAGGAATTAGGTAGATATAGTGTACAGTGATTTGGGGGAGTTTGGGAACAGAAATTAGGACAGATATAAGGCAGCTATCAGGATCTTTGGTGGGGTAGTTAAGTTGTCGAGAGGCAATTGTTTTATGACTTATGATGGAACGCTTAGATATGGTCTATTGTCTGTTCGAAGGATATTGTAGCCATGGATAGCGAAGCGGGTGGAGAGAGAGGAAGGTTTCTTAGATGCAAAGTATGGGTTGATTGATGTTGGTCGGGAGGGAGCTAATGGGAAGAATTTTATGTCTAGCCCTTGTTAAGGGTGGCAAAATTTAATTTTTTGACTGCGCTTCATTGGCTTGTTTGTAGTTGTTTGTGTGGCGTATATACAGAGTGTCCCGTTAATGCGGGGAAATGGCTGAACCATTGATTCCTGAGGTCAAAATATGACGATTTAACGCAACTTATCTATATCCAAAAATTTACGGTTAAGCCGGAATTTGGCTTCAAAGTTTAAATTTTTTTATTTCTTTTGTTTTTAACAATTGGACGCTTTATTTGATTTGAATGAAATTTATTTTTAATAACTACCATAATATAATACACCATTTCAGTTATTATGATTATTATTGGTTAACAAGAAGTATAAGAAACAGTAGTACCACCACTTAAAAACTAAAATATTTTTTTATTGGAGGATCTAATAAAAACTAAAAAAATACTGCTTGAAAGACCATTTAATTTAAAAACTTTTTTATCTCTTAATAATATTTGATATCTTTTACGGTTTTCTCACAAAAAAATAAAATATATATTTTTTATCTAGTAAAAACAAAATCTAGTTTTTCACCGAATCGAAAATAAATGTTTTTCGTGGCCGTCTTTTTTTTTAAAAAATGTAAATTATGTATAATAATAATTATTTAGTGTCTTTTAACAATTGATTTTTAACTTTATTATAGTTCATAAATATTCATATTTGGAACAAACAGATATCTTGTTTGTATTAGGATTTTGCAAAGAAAATTGTTTGAAAAGTATTAGATGTTGTTTTGATTTATTTTATTAATTGATATAATTTAATTTTTATTCAATTGAGTAAGTTTATTTACTTATTAATGAGTGCATAATGAGTATACTATATTCATATTTTATTTTTTTGTGCAAAAACCGTACAAGATATCAAAAACTAGTAAGAGTCAAAAAAGTTTTTAAATCTAATGCCCTTTCAAAGAGATTTTTTTGGATTTTATTGGATGCACCAATAAAAAAATATTTTAGTTGTTAAGTGGTGGTACTACTGTTCTTTATACTTCCTGTCAATCACTAATGTCCACAATAACTGAAATGATGTATGATATTATGGTACTTATTAATAATAAATTTCATTCAAATCAAATAAAGTGTTCAATTGTTATAAACAAAAGAAATAAAAAAATTTGAAACTTTGAAGCCAAATTACGGCTTAACCGTAAATTTTTGGATATAGATAAGTTGCGTCAAATCATCATATTTTGACCCCAGGAATCTATGGTCCAGCCATTGTCCCGCATTAACGGGACACCCTGTATATTTGTGGTATGTGTATTAGTGCGTGACCTGTTTTTTTTCCGTTCTGAGAACGGGTTTCCTGATATTAGGAAGCCGCTCTGAGTCATCCTCTCGATTCGTTGACATTGGGCATATTTCAATTTCAATTGCCTCCTGAATTATTCGTATGCTCAAATGACCTGTTTTATCAAGACTTTCGTTGCTTTTAAAATATATTTTTTGTAGGTGACGTTGTGCCAATAATGATATGGTCTGTTTCTGTTTTATATAATTTTTATATTCTTTTATTCTTGCCGAAATTCGCCTGTTTATTTGTCCTATGTATGTTTTGTCACAATGTATCTTGTAAATACTTGGTTTTCGTGTGGAATTCGTTTTGTTTTTTATTGTGTGTCAGGTTTTTGATTTCCGTTGTTTTGTAAAGGCTGTTGTTATTTTGTGTTTTTCGTGCAATTTTAACTGTCGTGTTTCTTATACAAGGAAGTGAGGCCCTTGCCAAGGGTGTTTTATTTTGTGGTCTGCTTCTTATGACTTAAGTGATATGTTGTAATGTATAACCGTTGTGAATTAGCGCCTCTTTGAATGTTTGTAATTCTGAATTCCTGTAACAGCGTTTTAATTACTGATCGTAGTTTTACTGCATGGTGATTAGATTCTGTGTGTAGGTATCGGTTTGTATGTGTTTCTCCCTATATACAGTGTGGCATAGTGTTGCATACGGTTTCTTGATTATAAGTGTACCAAAGAATGGAATCGTATTATTTTCGTCTATTTCCGTAGTGAATTTAATTTTTGAATTTATGTTGTTTAAGTATTGTAGGAACACATTAAGACATTATTTTCTATGTCGCCAAATTCAACTGATATCATTTGCATATACCACACTGACTGTTTATTTGGTGCAGTTCTTATTGTTGTAGTTTCAAACTCTTCCATAAATATTTTGGCAAAAACTGACGATAATGGTGATCTCACGAATGCAAATTTTATTTGTCTATATTTGAGGTGCAGTGTTTTATTAAGTCAAGTATATGGTCTGGTATTAAATGTTGTGATTTTAAAATATTAATTGTTTTCTCTATAGGCACCACATCAAAGCTGAATAAGATATCCTCTTGGTAAATTTTATATGGTTTGATTAATTCCAAGAAGATGCTACTGTTTCAGCAACTTTTGCGAGTGGCTGTATCGGTGAGTTAAATGAACTTATAATCGGCCTTAGTGGAATTCCATTTTTATGAATTGTGAAAAATTATCAAAAATACAGTGAAAGGATGAAAGTAATAATGTGAGCCATCTGGCGCGACTTATTTATGTATATTCTTGGTAATGACTAAAAGTTTGAACTAGTTGGAGAAAAAAAAAGAGAAGTAAAGTACTAAGTGTTTAAAATAAACAACTTTTACGTAGGATCAAGCTGTAGGTGGCCGCAAGGAGATTGAATTAATAAATAATAAATTTCTAAGTTTTAGAGTTTAGAGAGAAATCTAAAACATGGAACCTTAGACTGTGGTCTCAATGACTGAATGTAAGGCGTCTTATTAGTAGTAGAAATTAGCACCTACCAATTATTTCAATGAACATTAAGAAATCGTTTAAAATCAAAACATCAAATATCAAACTAAAATTAAATTAATATAAACTAGTTACATATACACTATATAGTTTATACAGAAAAATCGTAAATTGAATATAGTGACTTTAATAGATATATAATTAATTAATTATAAATAAACAAAAAATAAATGTGAGCTATGTTTTATTTTGCCTTAACCGCAACACATGCTGTAATATAATCAAAGCCAAGCTTAAGCCAAGACCTTTATTTGTGATTCCCTAAATGGGTTAATAAAGATCTTAAAGCATTAATTAAAAAGAAAAAGGAGGCACATCTTAAGTACAAGATAAGTGGACAATTTGATGACTACCAAATTTTTCGTAAACTAAGATCGAGCTGTAAACAACTGAATTCGGAACTTTTTCACCGCTATCTTATCAACGTCGAATCGGCAATTCACTCTAATCCAAAAAAGTTTTGGACTTATGTTCATGACTTCAATAAAGAAGGAGAACTTCCCAGTATCATGCACTTCAATGATAGCACTGCTTGCGATGGTAATAGCATTGTTGAACTTTTTGCCAAGTATCTCTCAGCCGTTTATGTTGCTCCTCGTGTTATGGACAATTTTATGACTGGTGCCAAAAAACAGGTACATAACTCCAAACTGTATGTCGACCGAGAATGGCTACTTACCTCACTTCTACAACAAAATAATGCAACCGGCCCCGATGAAGTTCCTTCTTGTGTACTGAAAAAATGTGCTTTTACACTGGTGAACCCTATTTACATTTTATGCTCGAGATCCATCAATGAAGGTATTTTTCCTGACATCTGGAAGAGAAGTTTTGTGCGACCGATCTTCAAGGCTGGGGATAGACAACTTATTAAAAATTACCGTGGAGTTTGCTTGCAGTCCATAATTCCGAAATTGCTGGATGAAACTATTTCTCTACAATTACTTTGGATGAGCCGAAATATAATATCCGATAGGCAGAATGGTTTTTTGTCGGGAAGGTCAACAGTAACGAATTTAATATTGTACCGGGATTTTCTGTCGCATGCTTTAGAGAACAACTCTCAAGTTGATGTTATATACACCGATTTTGCTAAAGCATTCGATAGGGTAAACCATTCTGTGCTACTGCGTAAGTTAAGGGAGCTTGGTTTTCATCCAAGTGTTGTGTTGTGGATAAGTTCTTTTTTAACAAATCGGACTCAATGTATTAATGTTAATAATTTTAAATCATCATATTTCAATGTGACTTCGGGTGTGCCCCAAGGTTCACATTGCGGACCGATTCTATTTTTGCTATTTATTAACGATATTGTGGAGGTAATTAAGGATTCTGAATGTTTATTATATGCGGACGATCTAAAGCTGTACAAAATAATTAACAATATAGATGATTGTAATGCAGTTCAACGTGATATAAATAGGATTAATAAGTGGTGTGATGAAAATGATTTATTCTTAAACAGCAATAAATGCTATTCTATTTCATTCTTTAGATCTAGGTCGCGTACAGAATTTGTGTACCAACTCGATTCTGTAAAATTGCAAAGTGTTACAGAATTTAAAGACTTGGGTGTCGTTTTTGATAACAAACTCTCTTTTAGATCACATATTTGTAATATGGTTTTAAAAGCTTGTCGTATTTGGGGCTTTGTATGGCATATAGGTCGTAAGTTAAGTAAGTCGTGTGTGGTTACTTTATATTATTCCCTAGTTAGATCCCAATTGGAATATGCAAGCAGTATATGGTCGCCATATACTCAAACGGACATTATCTCCATTGAGAACGTACAAAAGAAATTTCTACGATGTATAGAATTTAAAATGGGTGTAAATCATATTCAAGGTAATTATACGTGGATAATGAACAACTTAAGCATTCAATCGCTTGAAACACGAAGAAAGGTGTTAGATTTATGTTTATTGCATAAAATAATTAACGGTGACATTAGCAGTCCTTTAATTTTAGAAAAGTTGAATTTTCGCGTATATTTAAATGATCGATCTCGTAGAAATACACCCTTATTTAGATTAAAATTACATGGCACAAACTTTTCATCAAATAACACCATTGATCGTTTAATGCGACTAGGTAATGAATTTAATTTAGACAACCGAGTAAATTTCTTTAATTCATCATTATCGAATTTCAAAAAGAGTGTAGTCGGTGTTATGTAGACTTCATGCGCTTATTTTGTTTTGATATTACTATTTTTGTTTTGTTTCATTTTTGGTTTTCGTATTGATTATTTCCTTTATTATATTTTATTTCTGCGTTATTCTTATTGTTAATATAATATATAATATGTTAATTATATATCTTTATTTGATGCACTGTTAGGCTTTAAGAAGAATATCTAAATTAATTTGTAATATAGGTTTGTGTTACTTTGTAATAATTGTATTGTAACAAAAAAGGGGTTATCCCGTTAATAAAGTAATACTATTATTATTATTATTATTATTTTACAAAATTGAAGTGGTGCAGCTAAGGTTTAATACGTCGGTTATGTTCTGTTAAATCATCAACATTATCTTTTGTACGGGTATTATATATGTGTATTTCTTCAATTTTGTAAAACTTGATATTAGAATTACTGTGATTGTTAGTTATTTTATGTATGTATGGCTTCTAAGTCAAACTGGAACATCCAGGATTCGCCTCCGATTGCGGCTGTTTTTAAATCAAATCCAACAATTATTTACGAAGTTCTCTCTGATCTTCCGCCAACACTTCGGCACAAGCTATGCGCAGACCTTGCGCATTTGCAGATCCTCGATCGCTTTTCCATATATCGCAAATGTGGACATAATTAGGGTCTCAGCGATTTGCTGTCAATCGACGGTCGGAACGCAAAACTCCGCGCGCACAATTTTGCGGTTCGTCGGCCCAGCTTTTCTTGAACGCCTTGTCCAACTTTCGAACTGCAGACGTCCACGAAGTTCTCTTGAAGAATCTGGTTCGGTTGCATTCGATTCAAGCCACACACAAAACTTGATTACGTATCGCTGTTTAAGCGAACGGTCGATCGTACCGTGTTACAATGTCGAAAAGAGCACTTCACGCGGAGGCAAATCATTTCACTCAGACTGTTCGAAGCAAACTGGCAACCAGATGCATTGTAAAGGCAGACCCTTTGCCACATTTCCCGACCTATCTTATTAACAGTCACGTCACAATTAAATCATGCGCATTACTTTCATACTAGACCCTGTATACACGATGATATGTAAGTTTATGTTGGACTATATTTCTATAATCCGCCCTAGCATCAGAATCAATCTAACAATAGTAGAAACAATTGTTTACGAATACTTACAGGTACCTAACTCATCAACAATCCACTACCTGATACCCTTCTATATAACATAATTTATCTCCCGAAATACCAATTATAATCCCAAGGACAAATAATTGCACTTAATGTAAAATATGAAATATTGGACCAATTAATATTGCAAAAAAATAGCGATGTGCACTATGCACATAAGTCTCCTAAAAAAATATATGGAAACAGTGCCCAAGGAAGTAGAGATAACCCATATAATACATAGTGTAAACTGGTCTAATATTATAGTATTACAAATACAGGATATATCATTAGCGTGTGGATGGAAAATTGTGGGTTTAATAACGTAATTTTTAAAATGCATACGGTGGAGGACCCACCAAATTAGAAATTGTTAAATAAAAAAAAAATCTGTAAAAGAAAAAGGTCGACAACCTTATATCGTTAAAAAGATAAATAAATTCTTTATTTGATGCAAAAAAGGTTGGTAGTTTCATTAAAAAAATAAGTTACTTATGATTGGAATTTAGTAAATTGTCGTAGCGATTTCTTTTAACACTAAAAAAGTTTGGCTTTGGCCGTCCGGACTTTGTTAGTATATTTCATGATTAGTAACATTGCAGAGTCACGGATTTATAAGTTTTATGATAGCTGCGATATTCAATTTTTACCGGACGTCTACTTTTTGTTAAAATGACGAATTTCGTCTTAATGAGTTCTTTTAGATACTAAATATGATACATAAACTCACACCAGAATGTATCCAGAAATTCAAATACGCAATATTATACAGGGGGTCCCATTTAAAAAATGCGACCTTTATATGAATCACCCTCTATAACAATTGCAATTTAGTGAAAAATATTTTTAGGTTGTAGCCTTAAGGGTCCTTTACCGTATTACCATAACGATTTTTAAAAATATACGTTAGTAAACCCACAATTTTCCATCTATACACTAAAGATTATCCTGTATAATATATGATTAAATTTATATATTTTAGTAACAAAACACTTCCTATAGGATGCTTTTTGTAAATTAAAGACACAAAGTTTTAGATAATTTTACGCATATTAATAAATTATATTCAGAAAATTGTTTTACTTTTATCTTGTATCTTTACTTTTATCTCTTTCACGGCTAACTAGTTTTTGATTTATAAGTAAACTTTAAATGTCTATAACTCACTTATTAAAAAAAAACTATGTCATATGTGATATGGTATTAAAAAGAAAAAAGTAATCTATCCCCCTCATTCGATAGCAAACTATGGTTTCCACTTAAAAATGTAAGTTTGCTTCATATCTCAGAAAATAATGCCTATACAAATTTTATATATTATTATATATTTTATTAATCTGCATAAAATTATCTACAACTTTGTCCTTAACATTTAACCGTTTTCTATCTCTTATAGTTTCCAAAGTCCCCATAGAGAACACTCATATTGTAGGTATATAAAATACGTCTTGACTATACAACGGTTTTCAAATTAATATTGTTTTAAGCACATCTCTTTACTTCGTTTGGAGACAAAGCAATGGTCAATTAATAGATTTGAAGCGATCATCCTGGTAATAACATTTTTTGAGAAAATCGGGATTTTTTTTGAAATGTACACTTATGTTACTGTTACATTAAACGTTTTTTAAACGCAAACATTTATAACTTCAGTCCTATTAGCAGTAAATTGATCATGTCATATAAAGTCCCTAATAGCAAGAAATCACGAATGAGCTGGCTGAGAGATTAATTCTTGGGCCCCTATTATTATTTTTTTTGTTACCGAAACGATCCCCAAACTAGTTCCTCGAGTACCTATAGTTCTTCATGCGGATGATATCAGCATATGCTTGAGAGGAAACAATAATACTTGTCTTAAGAAACAATTAGAGAAGCATTTAAAAACTGTGTATTCTTGGTTTACATATCAAAAAGTAAGTAAATATTGAACATTCATTAAAAGATGTTAATGAAGCCACTATTTTTAGTATTTAGTAGATAAAACATAATTAACAACAAAGAAAATTAAACCTAAACGTTAGATAAATGAAACCTTAAATTTCTAAAGATTAAAAAAATGATTCATTATTTATACAATCGCAAAAAACTGCATAATTCAATTATTCAAGACATTACTGGAACAATCTTTTAAATCTAGCAACTTTATTTGCAAGTTTTTGTGATGTCCCCGTACAAACATTTAAATAAATCTTTTCAATTATAACATATTGATTCATTTATTATGTTCTGAGTTATTTCGGTATTTTACTGTAATAATTAAAAGCAATTTTTCATAGAAACAAATATTTTTATGTTATGTATTGATCATTTTTTGATAACCTTTCGCCATCTTTTGGATAACGCCATGATGCCACGCTCAAAAAACTTCTGGCCTTTCTTAGCAAAAATAGTTAAACAAGTCCTGTTTAACACCATTGTCTGAAATAAATTGTTTGAAATTCAATGAGTTTTGCGAAGATGGAGAAAATAATAGTCTGATAGCGCAAAGTCTGGTGAGTATGGTTGGTGGTTCATCAAATTCCATCCAGTCAATTTGTCCAATTGGTACACAACTGTATTGATAATTTGGTTTTGTGGTAGCAGCTCAAAATAGACGACGATTTTGTAATAAATTTTCTAAATTGAGAACATAATCTTCTTTTAATGGATACTTGCTTTCGAAGTGGTTGCAGCTTGTTCATCGCTTTCACCATTATTGTTTTCGTACGAAGTTGTCGTAAACTACCCATTTCTCATCGACAGTTACAATACGTTTGAGAAATGAATCATTTTAACTGTTTTTCAAGATCTTGTCGCAGACGTTTATCCTCTTTGTTAAATGAATTTGTTTGAGTTTATGCGGAATCCAAATATTGACTTTTATAACATATCGAAGCTTGTGCAAATGTCTTTCCACGGTCGTTTAAGAAATATTTAATATTTCTGCGACCTTTCGAGTCGTGTAGCGGAGGTTTGCTTTGATCAGTGCTTCAACTGGCTTTCATAAACGTGACATATCTTGGACATTGAAATTGCCGGGAAGTAATTTGGCAAACAAATTCTGGCACTGGAAATCTGTTAAGCAATCTTTACCATTTCTGAAGTAAAACAGTGAAACATAGGGGCATTCCTCGGTTTGCTTTTCCATCTTTCGACCAGTCCTTTACCATGACTACTGAATCGATTTACTTACTTTTTAAATGACAAATTAAGTGTCTCCGTCAAATAGTATTTAGGTTAGATGATTTGACTCAAGATAGTTGTTTAAAATATAAGTGTAATTGAAAACCGTCAACTGTTGTTAAAGATATTTTAGTCCGTTTTATTTTCTTTAACTTTAAATCGTCTTATATCGTCAATTAAATAATTGTAAATATTAAAACGTTGATATAAATACTCATATTGAAGCTTCGCATATATATTAATTCTTTATAAACATAACCGTTATTTAAAATTACCAGCATTATTACTGATGATTACGGTCATTCGTAATAAAATTGAAGCGCACTTGTTGTTCACTAATCCGCAGAAGGAGGGTGTTGCCGCAATGGAAGAGCACCGAAAGCGATAATTATGGCCGGGGAACAAGTGGGCAAATAAGACGACGAGAGACGGCGAGGGAAAACAACAAGTTCGCCCTGGTAATTGCGAATTCGGCCCTCCTCCACTAATTCTTGCGGCCAGTAAACCAACCCTCCTCGACTCGAGAGAGGTCTTTTAAGTAGAGTTAAAGTACCCTCTGTGCTGCTAATTAGCGGAAAGCCGATGATAATTATCGTAATTGGAGTTAAAATCCGGGATTACAGCACTTACTTATCATAGTTTTCCTGCAAGCGAAGACGTGGACGTGTAGGGTCGACGACAGAAGGAAAACCGTGACAAAGAAGTCGCGAGCTGGACGCCATACCACTGAGGCCATTATCTAAAATCAAAACAAAATAATTATTATTTTATTTAATTAAACGTACGCTTTTAAATAATAAGAAATGCCAATAGTGATATTAAATCAAGGCAAACAATCAAAATTATTAGTTAAATATAATAATTATTAGTTTAAATAAATTAATATTTCACCTTAAATATCCATCAAAACAAAATTCAACTCAAAGTAAGTAATAGGTTCTCTTACTTTATGTATATTATTAAAAAAATAATTTAATTATTTATTATATCTTATTTAAAAAAAAACAAATGAAAATAATAATAAATAATAATAATGTACTGGAATACCTTTAACATTTGGAAAATATTAAAAATCTTATAATGTTAGCTTATAAGCCACCCTTAAATTCTAAATACATATATCTTTCAGATATAATAACCGCTGTTCATCAGCATATTTCAATAAATTACCATCGATAACACGTAGGTAAATTACTTATGTAACGCAAAAATATTAATGACATAAAAACACTTCTTTTAGGTACACCTGGACCGTGGGTAGTAGTTTGGAGACCTCTGAATTAACCAGTTTCCACGTATTTTTTTATACGGTAGATAATTTTTTCATTGCACTCTTGATGATATGAAATTATATATTATTACATGATTGAGTAGTGACAATCATTTTCAAAGGAATTAAAATTTGCAATACAAATTATATATGTTGTATCATATACTGGTGTACTAAAGCATTCATATATATTAATAATATGAAGATGTTTTATAAGTTATGTAAAACGTGTCTAATAAATTATAGAAACGGTAATATAATAAGCAGTACATGGTAAGACAATAATGACATCTTATTCTCAAATATTTTAAAATAGTGCCAAATTTTTAAAATTGTTCACTGTCGCAATATTTTCCCATATTTCTCAGAAAACACTAAAAATATTTTAACATTTTTAGTTGTTAATTTAAGCTAACAGATCAACATTTTTCATTTAAGTTCAAAACCTTAACTGCTATTTAAATAAATTCTTACATGTGTCCTTTTCGTTCGTTGGGAAAGACTTTTAGTAATTGTCACTTACAAGAAGTATAGCTTAGGTTTTATTTATATTTTAATTGTATTTTATTTCTCACAAATTTTTCAAACAAAAGTTGAGGATATAGATAACTTGAACAACTTAAATATAGAAAAATTATTATTTCCCTTAATAATATCAAACGTATAAGAATGAAAAGACTATTAGTATTAGGCAATTAAGCATTACATGGAAGTACTATTATTCTATTGTATAACACTGTAGTTTCGGCAACTCAAAATCGCTAATATTTATACACGTTATTATTTATAAACAGAATCGAAAGTGGGAGTGTACATTAGATCTACCGGATCGTTAATTAGGGGACTTCTCAGATTAGCGCTGACATGCATTTCTAGTGAGTCTTGAATACTATTCAGATTTTGTAACTTTTAGGTAAAATGGATAACTGACAATAAATCCTCTCAAAAAATGGTTTTCTTAATTACATATTTAGCAAAAGTCGATTTATTCACTTGTTTCAACCCAAGAGAGAATAAGTGTTCTTTTAACCTTATCTTAAAATTATGACCAGATTGACGTATGTAAATTATTTGACAATTGGTACAAGTTAATTTATTAATTTCGGATTTTCATTAATTTTTGGCTAGATTTTGGTTGTTACTTATTTTAGAAGAAGGTTCAGATGCTATGTATTTTGAGTAAATTTTCATTTTGAATACTTTTATTAATAAAATGTATTAAAATCCTTTAGTTCGTTGTAGAAAATTAAATAATAAATTTAAAAATACGAAAACATTTCGTGTAGATTCACGAAATGTTTTCGTATTTTTTTAATTTATTTTATTTTTAATTTATTTTTTTAATTTAAAAATACGAAAACATTTCGTGTAGATTCACGAAATGTTTTCGTATTTTTAAATTTAATACTTTTATTGCCAGATTAGGTTCCTATTGTTGAATTTCCTGCAATAATATTTTTTTGAGTTTATTTATTTTTTGTTTATTTAAGATTTTGTCTACTACATTGACCTCTAACCCTTACTAAAACGATCTTAATAATATCCATTTCTTTTTCGAAGAAAACATCTGATAAGGGTATCTATGGTATATTGCTTGATAAGTCATTGAGTTCAACGCTGCCATGTTGTGTCTATGTGGATGTCTGGAGTCTTTAGTAATAATGGAATTTGTGAAGGTGGGTTTTCTGTAAATGTCATATGAAAAAATATTATTAGCTGTTGAGATAGAAATATCCAAGCAGTTAATTTTATTATTGTGTTCTGGTTCAATTAAAATTTTATTTTTGGATTTGGACTGTTTATCTGTTCTTTTTACGGCCCTGGTGTCTATGGCGGGATATATGTGCGTGCGCAGTGGTGGGAACGCTACTTCAAAAAAACAGAACAAGGCGTATTATCGCCTTGTCATCTAAATTGTACAGTTTACTATTTTAAAATATTCAAATTTAATTCTGCGACACTGGCTTTTACTCTAATTAACTAAACTATATTCTAACCACCCTATATTAAAGCAATTCAGTTGAGATTTTATCTCGACAATCAAACACCAATACATCATTTTAAAATACTGTACTGTAAATGATCTTAATGGTGAGCCCATTGTTAACCCAGCTGTTTGCTTATAAAATTTAGTATTAAATGAAAAGTAGTTAATCAAGCCTCAGTTGGCAGCCCTGTCTCACTTCGATATACACCATGTTCCTCATATACCCTCCTCGCAAATTCAACCATCCTCTCACTAACACTTTTTCTCTTCAAACATTCCACCAATCTTTCTTGAACAAAGTTATTTGGGAGCAGCAAGATCAGTTCCCTGCAAGAATTCTCTATAGGTATTCTGTTGAATTGATATTTTCCCTAGACATCTTATCTATCAATGACCGTTACTACGTGATAATTTCATAATGAACACTGAACAAAATTAATATTAAGTGTTGAAAAGTAGTTAGTAGTAATAATAGTGTTCGGCTATCAACCACAAGGCCCATCTGCCGTGTTATTAGAGTGTGTGTAAAATAGCTTGTTACTTCAAAGGATCCCAATGGCGAATGGCACCGGTCACTTATCCAATTGCTGACCCGAACTATTATTTAAGATAATTTCCAAAAAATTGTGTGTAGATGTGTATATTATATTTGTCAAAAGATTCTTCTAATAATTTTGTTCTAATTTAAATGTAGATAATTTGGTTGTTAATTCAATACAGTTTTTTTATGGAGTAGGGGTTTTTAAACTCGTTTAGTTATTTATATAATGAATTTAAATAGGCGCAGATATTTTAGGCTATTATACATATTATATATGGGTTATAGGTTCTTCCTCTTTGTGGATATTTATAAAACCGTATAGGCTTATTTATTTATGCAACTTATGGAAGTATACGTTTTACACAAAAAATTATAAAGTAACAAATTTTAATAAAAAGTGACTTCAATTAACAATTTCAAGAGAAGTGAATAAAATAACTATTTGCTTACACGAATACTCATAACAACACACAGATGTATTATTAAAATAAAATAGATAAGTTAATATATGATAAGTGGCGCTTGTATAGAATATATGAGTTACAAAATGTAAAACATTTGTAGAAATTCATAAGCATATTACAGAACCGCATGATATGTGATGAGGGATATTTTGCACCATAACTAGTTAAATGAGACTTTTAAGTCTATTGCGCATATTTAACTATTACAATTAATCAAACCATTTATATTTTAAATCCATAACACACATCAAACATAACTCTTCTATAAAGAAAAGTTTTTAAATTAAGACACTTCAACATCCGTGAGCGGCTAAAATTTATCCATTATGATACAAGCCTTAAACATTTACACAGAAATTTTTCCACTAATTCACTACTACTACTATAAGAAGAAGCCATATGACTATGCAGTATTCCAATTGAAGTCTAATCAAAGCTAAATTTTAAAGGCCACATAAGTATTCAACCCAAATTGTTTTGAGAATCTGCCAATAAAGTTCAAGGTTAGCTTTACTGATAATATAATTTATATGTGGAATAAATGACGAGGACTATCAAATAATACACGGACTTTATTAACAGATATTAATTTATAATCACCAATTCGAAAGTATGTAATCTGTCTCAGCCAAATGAAATAGACAAACATGTATTTCAATTAAAGTTAAGTTGATAAGGTGAACACCGCTCATATAGATTATTTAAGTCAGATTGTAGTATATCGTGATCACTCAACTTGCTGTATTTAATGAAATATCCCATTATTGATAAGAAGTAGAACAAGGATCGGACCTCAATGATTTGTGGTACCCGTGATGTAACTGTAATTTCGCTAGGAACAAAATTACCAATCTTGACAAATTGTTTCCGCTCATGCAAGTAACTGGCAAACCAGTTTATTATTAACTGACTAAAACCAAGATCTTCTAGTTTACTTAAAAGAACGCCATTAATGACACTATCGAAGGCCTCGGAGAAATCAGTATAAATGGAGCTAACTTGATGTCCATTTTCAAATACATCCAACATTTGGTAAGATAGTAAGTTAGATACTGTTGACCTGCCCTCAGTGAGTTCGTGTTTGTTGCTCGTCACAAATAAAATGCTTGCAATTTCAAATGATGTTTTTACATATTAATTTGTCAATTTGTCAAACATTTTAGGGATTGTAGATTGAATTGCAATTCCTCTATAATTTTTAATATTACTTCTCAGGCTATCTTTGAATATAAGATTAATAATTGAATGTTTTTAATGTGTTGGAAATATACCAGTTTTCAGAGATCTATCAAATAAATAGCAGTGGTAAACCGTCAGGCAGAATCAGATAATTCATTCGAGGAATTAAAAATGTAAGTCGTATTGAACATAAATGTTGAAAGAGAAATTTTACAATATCTACATCACTGCAAACATTGCTAAAACAGTCTGCAAATAAATCAACTCAATCATTACCTAAATCACATTGCTTGTCGTTATAATGCATTTGATAAGAAAATTGCTTAATATTTTTACATTTGCTTACAAATGATGATGCTGGATAACTTATGATGTTTCATTTGTACATAGATTGGAATAAGTGAATTCATAATGTGGTAAAAATTATCAGCAATTGTATCAATACTACTTTCGATAAAATTGAACTTTTAATCGACTTGAGAGAGGTAAGCATTAATATCCACATAATTGTCAGGTTTTAAATCATAATAGTAGTAATCAATATTAACAGATTTATTTAATTCAGGCACATGAAAACTATTTTCAAACACTGGGTCAGTACAAATGTTTACATTTATATTACATAAGTTAAAAAAATTAAATCTAAAGATACCCTACATTCGTTCGATATACGACTTAACTGATGCAAAATATTAAAAATGAAACAATCAGAAAGGGCTTGCGCATTTACAGAATTATTAGTATGTAACAAAAGGTTATAGTCTACTGAATTCCACGCAGCAGTTGGTAAATTATAATCATAATAATCACCACAAAAGGCATTTTCCAAACCTGGACGATCAGCGCATATTTGTTCAATTGCTTCCGCATGATGTTCATAAAATATTAATGACGATTCTAATTCAACACAATTCAGATGAGATTTGACTGCGATGAGGATGCCACCGCCTCCACTCTTAATACTGGTTAAATTAGATCTATCCAACATGTATATATTAATATTGTTTAGATATAATTCCGAATCTTCTTCGTCGTCTAACCATGTTTCAGTGAGAACAATAACATCATAAATACAACAGTTGACATTTTTATGAAAGTTACTAATTTTCGATCTAAGGCCACCAATATTTAGGAAATAAATAGTAAGTTTTGTAAATTTGGAGTAAAGTTAGAAGTAACAATAGCTGGTGCATCATTTCAATATCTTATTGTTTGAGGTTTGTCGCCCTGCTCCTTCCGCAGTTAGGTTTCTAAATTTAGAATCATCGACTGTTTCCCTTGGCTTTCAGCGCTATTTGTATAACATTTAATTGCACTATTAAAGTGCGATTTTAAAAATTCAATCGCAGATTGACGATCAGAAAAACAAAATTTAACGGCCTTGGCACATTGGACACTTTTCCTAATCCGATTAATGACTTGACTGAATGTTATCGCTGGTTCCACAATATTCTTAATGGCAGCAATGTCCCTTTTGGTTGTCTCAACTGCGGCCCTACTGGACTCCGGAATATTGAACACCATAATATTTGAAGCCTTATGTTAACTTGCTTCAATTTCATTGATAATATTCGCTTGGTTGCTTGTAAATACAGAAACGTCCTTATAAGGATTTTCAAGCTTTATTAATCAATTTTTTTATTATTAATATTATTATTTTCCTTCATTGCAATTTGAATTTCCCCTTATATTAAACTGGGCAATTTTTCTCTTAAAAAGGTTCTAACAGTATCTATTATATAGCTATATTTACTGATAATGGTCAATTTGTAATCGAAATGTACATCTAGCTCAAATAAGAATAATGTATATGAAGAAAGTATTAGTTTTTCCTATTCTTTTGCGGTTATATATAGTATTGACGTTTAGTGATTAAAAATGACAGCTGGTATATATGTTGTGTATTAGCAAATCATCACAATCAGTCGCAACGCCGAATCATTTTGGAAAAAAGTTCTTCTCTGCCTTTGGTGGGATGTAAAAGTCATGCTTTATTATAAGTTGTAGCATGCGGACTGCTACCAACGTCAATTAAGCCGATCAAAAATTTACACTAAAGCGGCCATATACTGGCAAAGAAGTGAAGGAAGGTAGTGAAATTGTTACATAACAACGCTAGGCCAGACATTGCTTCCAATACAAAAAACGTCATAATGAGTTTTGACTGGTACGTCTTGCAGCAGCCGGCATACTTACTATACATTCGACCATCCGATTATTACTTATTCCGGTCGATGCATTACGCCTTGTCCGATATGCATTTCCAATCAGTGGATGATATCCGAAAATGGCTTGATAACTTTATCGCGTCTAAAGACGTGACATTTTTCCGAGATGGAAATCATCAGCTACTAAAAATGTGACTTAGTTATAGAAAACAACTTCGAATACTTTTTTGGAATAATTATTTTACTTTCATTTAAAATAAGCTTTGAATGTAGCTGAAATTGAATTATTCATTCGTATACCTAATATAATCGAAAGGTGCCAGTATTTGCTTAATAAAGTAGAAATTTTCTGTAAGTAATAACAAATATACGAATTATTTGACACTGCCATCTAGTTGATAAACTCGCGATTTTAAAATGATTTTTTATAATAATTTGATATTCATTTATTGCAAGATAAGCTTCATTAAAGGCTTTATTTTTCACCTTATAAACTTGTTAATTTTAATAGCTCTTGCTTACTGCTTGTTATAATTGTATTTAGTGTCTAGTTTGATAAACATGAACCATCATGTTCCACAATCCTAACTTCTCTTTTACTTCGCGAATATGTTGATTTCCTTCACACAGTAAATATTATTGCTTGCACTTAAGCTGGTATAACTAACTAGAGCAATTACATGAACAGGGATTTAGAGGACATAGTAGATTGACGAGGCCTTTACTTGTTGAATCTACATATTATAATTTAATGAATACTGGTACATTATAAGGTTTTATACTATATTAATTACACTACCACAATGTTTAACTATGCAATGATTTCATTTGCAGCTGCAAAATATGATTTATAAAAGATGTTGTTGTGAAGCTTAAGAATAAACGTAAACTAAAATTTTATAAAATTATCTTATGTTTTAATTACTTAACTTTTGCACAAACCATCTTATAGTTTAAGTTAATGCTAATGTCAATAGAACTTATAAGAATTGTTGAAAAATTAAGTGCATATTACACGGAAAATAGGCAATCATGTTTTAAACATTAAAAATGCCTATACAAAAAATAGGGTAATATTAAAAAAAAATATTTCATATTGGTTGTGTGTGATGGCGATAGAAATAGTTAATACGTTATGTTAGGACTACAAAACAAAAATATCAGATATCCTAAACAGTAGCCTAAAATAGGTATTGTTATTTTATTGATAGAAGAAAAAATTGAAACACTAAAAATGTTAATTTTGTTACAAACATATACTAAGTGACGTAGAAATACGAACACCCAGTATAAATCATTATTGTTTTTATAATATTTTGTACAATTATAAGGGAAAATATAGAAAACAAATGAATAACATTTCTCTTTGGTTCAATGAACTTTATAAAAATAAAACATTAATAATATGTCTGTGCACCACGGTGGGCTATACACTCTCTAAGGTGCCTAGGTTCGCTTCTGATTAGATGATTAATGTCCTCCTGTGGAATCTCATTATAAGAAATTACTAACGCATCTCGAAGTACTTCTAGAGATTGACAGGGATTCTGCAAATTAAGGAGTCTTTGGCCCATGGTATCCCACACATGCTCAATTAGAGATAAGTGCGGTGACCTCGGTGGCCAGGGCAACAAATTGATTTTAGCGTGCTCAAAGGAGTTCGTTATGCCTCTTGCAATGTGTTGGAAAGCATTATCCTGCTGAAAAGTTGGATTTGGCAATGTCTGAAGATAATTCCGGAATTTCTTCGATATAACGCTGTGTGGTCATGTTGCCTCTAATGAAGATTAGAGGTGATCTACAGCCATAAATAATGGCACCCCATACCATAACCCCAACAGTGATGAACGTGCCTTTCGACAAAAAATTGTGGATTTCTTCTTTCACCACGTCGCCTTCTGACTCCGGCCCGGATATAATGGATCGCTAAATATGATCTAGATTCGTCACTAAACACTATATCATTCCATTTCTGGTCCGACATCAATCGTTCTCTACACTACTCGAAATGATTTCGTCGATGCTCAGCGGTTAAAAAAAGCACCTAGTGCAGCCAGATTGAAATAAGACCAAAGGGCGAATCCAGCGGGACACTATGGTATTCGCATTTCAATCGGTCTCCCATGCTCTTCATACCACTGGTTTGCAATGGAGATGGAGAAACGATCTTTTAGAGCCAACAGTCTTAAATGCCAATCAGCACGCTCTGTGGTTCTTCGACGTGGTCCTGTACCTCTAGTTCTTCATGTTCGACTTTCTTGATCCCATGCTCAATAACATAGTATCTAAACTTCTGTGCACCCTGTTCCTAATTTCTCAGAAAGAAAGCCCAGTTCCTCTAAGTCCAACTATCCGCCCTCTATCAAACTCAGAAAGTTGAGAAAAATTAGCGCGTCTTTGCACCCTAGACATTGCAGAAGATAACAACAAAAGCTTAGAACCGCACTCGGTAAAATTGAAATCGTTACTACGGCAAAATTGTTAAATTTCATCTTTTGCACCAAGACAAGCCTAAATAATTTTTTTTTAACAAAATAAAATGATTTATACTGGGTGTCACTTAGTATAATAACAGTTTTTGTGGTATATATACATTTCAATAATTTTAATAGATGCAATATATATTTATATGAAGTGGATTAACTAAATAATTAAGTACAATTATATTTTTTACTTCACTGTTTTATTTTCACCAATATATGTATGATACATTTCGATCACTATATGTTCATTATAAATAGTTAACTCTTAATACTAGAGTGAAGTAAGACATATAACTGTGCTAGTTTCCTTTAATAGATGCATTAATAAAAATTATAAATCATTTATTAAGTGTGAGTGACTTTTAGGTTTATTTTTGTTGTATGATTTTTAATTTTTTTTATGCTAAACCTTATTGTAGTTAGACTGTCCAAATATCCTATTTGATATTAAATAATATGTAGAATTATTCAAAAGGCATGTATATGAATATATCTTAGTCTGTATTTTATTTTTGTTTTTTGGCCTAGGAAGCTCAGGGTTAATAGTATAATACAAGGACATATTTTTTGACGTTAAAGGGACTTACAAATAATAGCACAAAACCCGACCACGGAATGTTAAGAGGTATAAATGGAATGCATATGAGTTATATTTTAAGGTTAGAATATTTATAGAACGTAACAATGTAGTCAATAATTTTTATGTTATTAATTAATAAAAGATCCATAGTATTTAGATGGGGCGTACTTTTGAATGAAGGCAGGTTTTTTATAAATAATGTAGTTCTTGGAAGACTATATAAAAAAACACCATTTCGCATTATCCCTATACTATCGAGGTGTACAGGGAAACATCCATATCCTAATTTCAAGCAAGTGATCATTGACGAAGCAAACCTGCTGACTTTCATATAAAAGATGTAATCTTGTTTAGCTGGAAGAGTTGGGTGTACCAAGTTATATTGACTTTTACTGCCTTCAGATTACTTCGAGTATTGTCTCTTCCAAGCAACTCTCATACTACGTTTGTAGATAAGATTTAAGTATGTGGTATTTTATTGTTTTCTTTCTCCATAGCTAATTTTGCCAATTTATCTGCAGCCTGACTTCGAGGGATACTTCAATGTGCTTTGATCCAGATAAATAGGATTTTGATAGGGTTTAAAGAATAATACAAGTGATTTACTGTGCTATTTAAAGTATTTTTTAAATTACCATGATTTATGTCTGAGTATATTTTAATAGTTGAAAACGAGAGGAAGTATTAAAGAAAATTGACAAATCGAAGATGAATATAAAACCTTAAGTGCAATCCCCGAATGGCTTTTGCTAGCATCTGTAAATACGGAAAGAGCATTGTCAAATTATCTACTAATACTATTATATATAGCCTGGTTTTCTTCTCTAAACTCACCAAAAGACATAATGATTCAAGATTATTTTTAAATTTAGGCCTTATACGATTCTTTAAACATATGAAGCGTAACACGCAGTTATCCTGAAAGCAACAGCAAGAGGTGGACATTTTTTTTCTCTTAACATTTGTTAGTGAGGCTGTCGATGCTGATATTGTACAGACATAGTGATATCGCATTTCTTGATCTGAGCGTTCCAATAAATGTTTGTGCTATATACTCTCTTTTTAGACTGGGTGGGATTTCATGAGCTTCCACCGCTGTAGCAATACAGAGAGACGGCTTCATAGCACGAATTTTCACATTTTGATGAAATATAGTCGACATGCACTTTCCAAGTTACTGTTTAATTGACAAAAATACCGAGATATTTAAAGCTCATTTTAATTTGGTATTAAACCTTCATCTCACACTAGTTGGTTAATTGGTGGAACTCTGTGTCCAGAAAAAATTACAGTTGTAGATTTACTATGAGAAAATTGTAGATTGTGGTTTATAAGCCACGAATAAATGTATTTTATCGCTAGAATAAGTGCATAAACCGTCAAAGAATATGTCTTTTGTCTAGAGAAGAGGCAGAAATATTGAATTATTTTGACCGTAGATAGACAATTTTCCATTATATCAGAACAATATATGTTGAACAGGATAGGACTGAGCACAGAACCTATATATAACTTGCGTTTATGGTCTGGAGAGTTTCTATGGTGAACGACTTTGCTAAAGTATATTCAGATAATATTACTAGCTACCACTGGTGGAAAACCAAGTTTAAGAAACTTTTGAAGTAATATTACCATATGTCATGTTAATATTTACAAAAGCGTGGGAAGGTAAGCATTTTTCTGTGAAACAATCTAGAATTTTTGCATATTTTAGCTAGCTTAGAAATCTGTCGTACATAAACCCTGCCTAAAGCCAAACAAGTGTTTAATCATTCCCTTGAGTGTTTTGGTAATATATGAGAGTCTCTTAGAAGAGGATATTTGTATGGTTTCTGAATGAGAACAATCATGATATTACTCAAGGACTAAATGTAATAATATTCAATCCACCATGAATTATATATGCTAAGGAGAAAGGATTCTGGTAAATGTAATATTAATAGATATATGATGGGGTTTTCACTAGGCGAGGAATTTAAAGAGCAGTTGAGGGCAGTACCAAGTTCTTCCATAGTAAAACGCTTAGAAAGGTAGTTGTTAGTATTTCTACTTGAATCTAGAAAAGTATCTAACAGTTGAGGGATAACAGATGACGGGGCCATCAAATCACGTGCTTCGTCCAGCCTACTTGATAGTTTATTATGACTGTTATTATTAATTCGTATAGCAGAGTTCCATATTTTGTGATAGGAGTTGATTTTTTGAGAGATTCCTTAAAGTTCATCCAGTCGGCTTTTGAATAGTTACATCTAGTATTTAGGTTGACTATGTTATTTAAGGAGAAATCTTCTAACGATGGTATTACAGGATCCAAGAGTGTCATCAACATCCCTTTAAGATATGGGGGTTACTTACTGTTATTCATACATTGCTTATGTAAAAATGATAATTGAATGACAGTCGTTTAATACTACCAGATTATTTGAGTATGTGGCGTCTTGAAGTTGTCTTCAAGTGTAATCCATGGATGCTGAACCCCACAGAGGGTTATATGCGTTAAACTTTCCACCAATTATAATATTTCCTGAGAATTTAATGAATAATCCATCCCAATCATTTGCGGATTCTCGAACGTTTGATGGTTTATAAACTGATATCAAAGTAAGAGGCTTATCTTTATACTTAATTTGAAGAAGATTATTACTGGATGACTAATAGGCTAATGATGGTTTACGTTTTTTGTTGCCATTATCACGGTATCTAGAATAGGAGGGGGCACGTTACTTTTACACGTTTTTTATGCTGATAAGTTGGTAAACAAAGAAAATGTGGGGCATTTGCTAATAACGAAGACCTGTTTGAGTAACATTCAAGTACAAGTGTAATTTTTAACCATTTTTGCTTCATTATATGATAAATTTTGTTAGATATTTTATATGATTTATATGGTTTATAAAGAAAATCATTAAAAAAAAACTTTGGCAAGCCTTTCAAATAAAATACTCCTTAATAATTTATGTGGGTATAGAAGAAATATTATTAATTGAGAAACAAAATCTTTAAACGTTAAGCTATCATAGTCTTATCTAAGTTATAAGACATATCGTTCATTGAAACTACTATTCCCCAATCAATTATATAAAATCACTTAATAAAACACTGAAGGTTTCAAAAAATCGTGTCAAACCAATTGTTGTAGAACAATAAAACGATTTTATGAAACCTTACATTACGTCAGTGTTTTATTAAGTGATAATATGGAGTTTCAACATATTTATTATTTGTATGATGAATTAGTTTCTCACTTAACCCGTGGTGAAACATGTTTGTATTAATTTGATTGTTGAATTAAAACACTTGAGAACTCCTTGAGAATGACTTATAGTCGAAACTAGTCGGAGAAAAATAAATAACAAGTGAAATCATACCAAGTGTTTTAATTCAACAATCACATTTAATATTTAATTGAAACAAAGTGTAATAAACTATCATCCATAAAATCAATTAGTATTATCTATACAAGCGTTTATCGTTAAATCTTATATGAATAGCTTTGTTTTATTATGATTATAAATAACTAACAACATAAGCAAATATTCATGTTTCAAAATGGAAATTAAAAATTTAATCAGGGCTGTACTGCAACTGACAAGATTGAAATTTAATTTATGAAAGGCTCGTTTTTATACCAGAGTAGGGATTAGTGAATTCGGCAGAAATAATTACACCGGGATTAAAGGAAAATATCCACTTAGAGCATAATTTAATAATTACCTTTGTATAATTCAAAATATTTGTTAACCAGAGACATAGTTGTTGGAGAGAATGAAATAAAATAATTACATTAGTGGTATTTTTAAAATGATTGTTTCTAAGCCATAATAATTCGTGTGTATAAAACACATTAATCAAAATACTATTTTAATAGCAGAATTTTAATTGTTATATTCTAGTTCATAACAAAAACTATGAATTATGTCTGTAACGTATTATGAAAGTATTTCATTCTTTTTAATGATGTGAAGTGAGTAACTAAATAATTAGGCAGAGTTATATTCCTTACTTAAACAAGTTTATGTTTGATAATGACTAGCTGTTAGTCGAAACTATTGTCACGTATATTTTTTTTTAAATAACGTGGGTAAACAAAGTCGTATCTCCTTCTTATACTTAAGATGTATGACAATGTGAACGCCTCCACAATTAAATTAATCTGGGTAACTAATATACCTAGAATAAATTAATAAAAATTTATTATGACGGGCACGGAATTTTATTTGAATAAAGATCCTTTAATTGTCATATTTGTGTTGCAACAAACTTGCCGTTTGTACAACACAATAGAGAACAATAAACGAAAGGCAAATGCATTTCTGTGGAAATAAAAGTTTAAAGAAGAATAGAATTGAAACTAAAAAGTGGGGTTTCAATTACTAATAAAAATGTTGATTCAAATACAATCTTTAATTAAAATGGAAATCTAGAAATTTTTACTTGGAAAAACCAAATGTTATTATAGATTCTTATAAATTATTTTATTTTTTTAATAAGTATATAAAATTTTTAAAGAATATAATATCAGCAAAGTGAATTTTATTTTATTAATTTTACTGAATAAAAAAATATTTCTCATGGTAATTGCTTTAAGAATTATTATTATCTCTTTAATCAGAATGAAATTTTCAGATGGCAATCGTATAGCCAGAAATTTCAACTGTACGCAATACTATGTAAAAATAAATAGGTAAATAAATATTTTGTCTTTAATATTTTACAATTGTATAACGTTAGATTTACATTTTATCAATTTTTAAAATGAAGATGAATGGAAATTTTATTTATGCAGGGTCTCCTGTTAATGTGGGGAAATGGCTGGCCATAATAACTGAAATGTTGTAATATATTATGGAAGATATAAATAATAAATATCATTCATATAGAAAAAATCGTTCAATTGTTATAAACAAAAGAAATAAAATTTATTGGAACTCTGAACTCAAATACCGGCGGAACTTTAAACTTTTGGATATAGATATGTTGTGTTTAATCATCATATTTTGGCCTCAAGAATCTGTGGTGTAGCCATTTCCATGCATTAACAAGACACCCTGTATATTAAAAGAAGAAATAAGGCTTAGGTGACGCAATTCTAAATATTTTAAATGTGATATAGAAATCTCCATCCAATTAAAAAATGTCTGTTTCCTACGAAATTTAATGTTGTTTCTCTCTGCGGTTGGGGGGTAGATTACAGCCACTGCTCACTCAGCAGGCCGTAAAAGGCGACCGATGAGTACTGGCGGTGTGGGTCCCAGCTGGGTATATAGTGAAGGATTACAGGTCTAACAGTCCTTTACTTTACCTGAAGAAGCCACAGTGTGGCGAAACATGTGTAGTGTTTAATAAACCAATATTTGAAAATCAAACAATTGCGTTATCTCAATACCTAAGAATGCTATCATTTTTCTAATTATTATATTTTGGATCTGTTTATCCTTGTATTAACCTCATTTTTTATATGATCCACCTGTGTTACTAACTTGCCCTGTTCTGTAATCCGTGTAGGAGGAAAATAAGATTGTGGTGCCTGAGGGATGGCGTAGTTTAAGGGCAGACCTAACTACACTATGATTTTGAAATCTTCTAAATGGAAGGCCCTGGCCTAGTTCATTCTGGATCAATCAGATAATCAACACGACCACGAACGTGCTTACAGTGTGTCTTCATTCATCAACAAGTATTAATAGATTTTTACGCTGATGATACCAAATCAGAATAAAAGGTACATTCATTTGAACATCCAAAGTTGATAAGTTAAAAGTCAAAATTAGAGCCAATAAAACCCTAAATGTATCAAAAGAAGATATATATTGTTTTTACTCAATACTTTGCAAAGACGTAGAAATTTTGAAGAAACTAAACCACCAAATGACAGTACATAAATGAAACAATTGACCAGTATGAGGAATACGGAAGAATCTGCAAATATAAGCTTTATATTAACTTTTTGTAATGTAATCCGTTCGTCGTTTACTATTATAAATAGTGTTTAGTAAATATACGCATAATGTTATTGTTATGAAATATAATAGTAAACGGGCATTGACGCAGCAATAAACATTCCTTGAGGAAATGCTGAGTTTGTCAATACCTGGTTCCCATGAACTGGCGATAACGACCTAAAGCAAGGATGTTTACTTGCATCAGGCTCGTGCCCTAGAAATAGTTAGTATATAAGACATTTTTATATTAGATTAAGATATAGATAGATATAGACTGTCAGAGACTGATATAGACTACGCTAGACTAAGAACGACGATGTAACCGTCCATAATTGTGTATATTATACTATGTATAATAAAGTACCACTTATTTGTAATATCCGAGTATAATTGATGTCAACCCGAGGCTGAGCTGTACCACTGGAAGAGTCTGCATTCAACAACCGATCCCGGCATATCACATTTTAACCCATTTCAAATACCAAAAAAACATGTATATCTAATCTTATGCCGTGGTACGATTGTCAGAAATTTGGCCACATGTCGAGTCTGGCAACCATTCACATGATAGTAGTTGCTCACCCTCATTTACCAGTTTCACTCAGTCTCACGATAAGTCACAAGACTGGAATAACCATTTTTGAACGACTTTCACGAAATTCATCATAAGCAAATTATTATAAAGAGTCCGGCAGAGAAGTATATTTTTGGAACGTGTATAACTCAGCGCAGGGGCAGCCTAACGTTTTCGGAATGATTGATATGTGACCACCCAATTGCCATTTTGTTTGGTTTACTCGTCATGAAACCGTGGCCTCTAGAGCAACGCATATTTATTTACGACACTTTCGAATTAAACTGGGCGTTCTGTGGTTGGAACACAGCGCATATTTCGAAAATTATTCAATATTGGAAGGCAAGGTCATTTTCCTATACCAAACGGCATCCTGAAGTGTGTGCAGAACATTCGTACTAGAGGATCGTTAAAATCTGGAGTACCTTGAACTGGAGAAAGAGGTGTCAGAACTCCTGAAAATGTGGCTCGAGTTAGGGCATCTATGAAAGATATTAGAAGAGTCATTTTTTAGCAAGATGGGGCAACTTGCTACACCTCAAGGCAGCCTATGGCATTTTTGAGGGAACAATTTCTAGTACGACTCATATCGCTACAAGAGGACACCTGTTCTTACTCCCTGAGATTTTTTTCCATGGGGGTATCTTAAGGCCCACGTGTTTGTTAAGGAGCTGTCCAATGTTATCACCCGAGAAATTCAAGCGATTCGGCCAACATGTTGTGTTTTGTGAAAAAGAACGGAGAACACTTAGATGACATGTTTTTTTTCGCCTTTTCTTTGATATGAATATGAAATGGCTAATCCACACCTACCTATTAAACAAATAAAATTTTGATTTATGAAAATTTTCTGAGTTATGATTCTTTCAAAAACGTCATACTTTTCTGCCGGAACCTGTATAATAGTTTTGGCTTCATCGTCAAAGTTAAATTAAGTTCATTGATGCACTGTTGATGATATAATCCATATTTCATTTTCATGACTTAATTTTATTTCGTGGCCGACATATATTAAACAACACAAATGTCGCATAGCCATCAAATCGTTTTAAGTAACCCTACTAACAAAAGTCAATGTACCAAAAGGAGTTACATATTGTTTTTTTTCAATACATTGCAAAGACAAATTTTGAAGAAACTAAACTAATAAACTCCAGTAAATACATAAAACAATTGACCAATAAGAAGAAAAAGGAAAAATCTGCAAATATAATCTTTATATTAGCTTTTAACGTGTTTCAACTACTAAAAAATTACCATATATGTCTATTCCTATACCGTGGTTCAATTATCAGAAATTAGGCCACATGTCCAGTCTTCCACATGACGAAGTTAAAGTCAGTGTCAAAAATGTCGTTTCATACGTACCCGAGAAACTTTGCATATAATATCTATGTCTTACGTTGAAGCTAAACGTTAATATAACTGATAAGTTCTATTTCCATTTTTGAACAAATAAATTGTTGCTATAGTGCAGAAAAATGCCATATCTATCCAATGCGATTTATTTAAGCATATGTATTTACCAAGAGTCATAGTATCAAGAAAGCTCAGGAAAACTTCTGTGGAACTTTCGCCTGTTACTGTTAATGTCTCCATGTATTTTATATGCCTATAAAATACATCAAATCAAATAAACAGTTGTCTATACTCAAAATCCCAATATCGTCACTAAGTTAGTTAAACTAAAAATGTGATCATGCATGATCTAATAGATATTGATCAGGTGAAGTTATTTGCGCCGTCTGTTACAAATCAAAATTCATTAAGAACGGACATAACACGCATTGCAATTATCCAGTAGAATGTGAACAGATTCGTTGTACGTCTATCCGATTGATTTGTAAATCCATAAAATCCATTGACCCATTTTGATATGATAATATACCGTCGAATACAAAATTTAATTGAAAATGATATATAAATACGAGTGTTTCCGTAAATTAAGGTCTCCAATGAGATATCGTTGCAACGAAGCGAGCTACATTAAATCTGACAACAACACCATATTCCTTGCTCCCCCCCTCCACTATTCTTGTCGGTCCCCACCTCGCTGTGATGCTTAATCTTGGCTTAGCATCCGTTGACGACTGAAAGGAAAATCGACGCTCCCGCCAAGTGTCAATTGCGTTCATTGATTAGATTTATGTGGTTTAAGGGGTCACCCTTTATTGAAATCCATCGCCAATTGACCGATGTGTATGGAGAAATGTGTATACGTATACAATGTGCGGAAGTGGTGCAGGGAGTTCGCAGGAGATAGTACAAACGTAGACGACGAGGCCGGCCGCGGGCGTCTATCAGTTTCGGATGACACAGTGGCGAAAGTTGAGAAATTGTGCTTGAGGATTGGCGTGTGACTGTGCGAGATATTGCCGAACTGATAGGGCACGTCTCTAAGACTACCGTGGACAAGATTTTGACGGATATTTTGAAGTACCGCAAGGTGTGTACCAGGTTGGTGACGCAGATGCTTACCAATGAACACAAAAACAAGCACATGGAAAGTGCTCGCGAGGTTCTGCGCCGTTAGCGGCAAAAGGGTGAGGAATTTTTGGGTTCAATTATAACCGAGGACGAGACTTGGGTCCACTACTTTACACCAAAATAATCAAAAGAATGGCGGCATTCCGGTTCTCCACGTGCCAAGAAGTTCAAGCAAACGCTGTCAGCGGGGAAGGTGATGGCTTCGGTATTTTGAAACAGACAGGGCGTTCTGCTGGAAAGAGGTACAACAATCAACGCGGCAAGATACTGCGAAACATTAAAAAAGCTACGCCGGGCAATTCAGAACAAAAGGAGGGGTCGGCTGAGAAAAGAGAGTTTGTTTACACCATGACAACGCCCGCCCTCACGTCTCCCGCACCACGACGGATCTCATCGCCAAATTCGGGTGGGAAATCCTTAACTTTCCTCCATGCAGCCCTGATTTGGCTTCCAGTGACTATCATTTGTTCCCCAACTTGAGACAAATGCTCAAGCGATGAAGAGCTGAAGGCATCTGTGGTACGACGAGGGTACGAAAATGCTACCGGAGCGATTCCAAAAGTGCATTGATCGTGACGGGGACTATGTAAAAAAAAGCTAAGTCCAAGCTTTCAGAATCTGTGCTTTGTTTTGCAATAAAATGATGATTACTATATGAAAAAAAAAATGGCAACCTTAATTTACGGACAACCTAGTACATTCTGAAGAAACTGTATGCGTACTATGAATTTGCTAAAAAAAATGTGTGGTACATTTTTAAGCGTGAATAGAGCCTGTAGCTATAAGTTACAGCTTTACAGGTCATTTTATTAGACCGCTTAGTAAGATTCATAACTGTTATATTCGTTAAGCAACTAGAGTGTTTAAATATAGCATTGCGGTTAGTTTATAAGCAGAACGTAAAGACAACGTCGCCGTCAGAAGTAAATGTTGTTATGCGCATCCAAAACGCGTTGCAATGCTAATTATCCAAATGTAGACCCTTCAGAAGAATTACTTCATTCGAAGGTATTGAACGTCTCTTTATTTATTTATTTATTTCTGTAAATAGAACTTGGTCATGTAAAATATTTCATAAGTCACTTCCGATCTCTTATGTGGTTATAATTTCTTAATTCTATGAAATATTTTCCAACAACACCTATACAAACATGTAAGATTTATTAGACGAAAACTTATAGATCCTGGCTGGAAGTTTCAAAATTCTATGGGAAATATTGATATATTCTGTGCAAATTGTCTCTTACTCAGATTTCATGGTTAAGCTTAAAATTAAATAATATATGATTACCCCGTTTTAAGTATAAACCCTCAGGCAACGCGTTTTATTTATGAGAGTAAGAAATACTCATGAAAAATTATACCTTCTTTCTTAACGGATAAACATTGGGTGAGTTTTTTATTATGCCATATAAGTGGGAAAACTTGCCTGGTTCCATTCCAAGCAATTCATGCATCTTGCACAAACATTTAACGTATTCCTCAAATTGTAATAACCTCTTGCAGACTAGGAAGAATTAACTTAAAACTGACAGATTGAAGTGTGTCCTACAAGACCGCCATAGTACATCTACAGACTTTCAAACTCAATCTACTTTTGGACGTTCTTAACTGCATAAGAATAATAAGATAATCGATACTTTTCATAATCGCAGATATAATGCCTTATTGATTCCATGTTTAGCTGATAAAGAACCCTCAGGCACGATCAAGTTATCGACCCATAACGTTTACTAGTTGTCGCTATAGGTTTCTTGAACGGATGCTAAATCCCAGGCTCTTATGCTTCCTGGAAAATTATTCAAGAAACTAGTGTGGCTTTCGAAGAGATCATTCTACAACTGGATCTTATATCTTTGGAATCTGCTATCCAAATATCTTCATTATAAGGTAACACGTGGGTGCAGTTTTTTTTGATAATAATAATAATAATAATAATAATCCAATTTATTTCCGGTGTAAGTAAATATACATAGAATACAACACAAACATGGAAACACGTCAAAATAAAAATTTAAATTCTAACATATGTATTTGTATATATTAAATATCCGAGTGTAGAAACTCTTCGGTACTGTATGGTTCCAATGTGCACAATAGATCAAACAGCATACGCCTCATTTTTGTATACGATTTTTCATTTTTAATTGACTGTGGGAGGTGGTTGAAAAATTTAATACACGTGTACTCTGGACCTCGTTCAAGCATAGTTAACCTATGCGAAGGATATCTGTAGGTAATACCATGTCTAGTGTTGTGACTACTATTTAAAATGTACTGGGAAAATAGATGGCCATGTTTATACAAAAACTTGATACATTCATAAATGTAGACAGCAGGGGCCGTCAGTATCTTTAATCTTTTAAATACTCCTCTGCAGCTGTCCCTTTGCTTCATTTTGCAAATTATTCTAATCGCACGCTTCTGAGCTATTAAAATTACATTGCTATGTACACTAATACCCCAAAATATGATTCCATATTTGAGATGAGAGTAAAAGTTGGCATAATAAAATGTTTTTACAATATCATCATTTGTATTGTGTGCTAGAACCTTTAGGCCATAACAAATTTTGTTGAGTTTAGATGATAAGGTGTCGAGATGTTGTTTGTAACTTAAAGTTTCATCAACAATAACTCCAAGAAACTTTGCATGTGTTGTAAATGAGAAGGAAGTGTTGTTGAGAGATATCTGCACAGGAGTTAATAAACACTGATTGGTTTTAAATAGAATTGTTTGAGTTTTATTTTTGTTCAATATTAACTTATTTTTAATGAACCAGTCATTAATATTGTTCATTATTAAATTTCCAGAATTAACAACGTCTACATATGTTTGTCCGAAAAGTAACAGGTTTGTGTCATCGGCATAGCACGCAATTCCACTATCTATGTTTGTGTTGTCAGAAATATCATTTAAAAAAATATTAAATAGTAGTGGGCCCAAGATACTACCTTGCGGAATGCCCATATTGGTTTGTAAAATATCGGATGTAATTTCGAGTACTCCATTATTAATTTTTACAGATTGAGTGCGACTATTCAAATATGATCTAAACCAATTGTTTGCAGTTCCTCGTATTCCGTAGTGATTCAGCTTGGTAATCAATATAGAATGATCGATGGTGTCGAATGCTTTAGATAAATCTAACAGCACTCCACATACCGAAATGTCTTAGGATAATACATGACAGACAATCTATAATTAGGGTGTAAAAGAACGTATGTATCAATTTTCAATTTAAAAGTTCCAGGCATATACATTTATCTTTAAAGGTACTGTCTTTAATTAATATAGTCTTCAACCGTTTCGTTAATAATATAATACTTGTACTTGTATGTGATATTGCAATTTATTGCTCCTCAAAATCTTTATCGACAGTTAAACCAACTACTATCTATTAATAAAATAAATAGTTGAGTATCTAATGGCATATTTGTAATTTTAATGGTAAAGGAAAGATGCGTACATGTTTGACGTCTTCTAAGTTAACAGCTAATTGCATGCAGATTACCATTGGTAATGAAGTCAAACTCCTAGGTTTTTTCGAAAACAAATTAAAAAGAAAACAACATATAAATAAAGACTCTCAGAAAAATTATATGCGTGTTATAAATTTATTTTTTTCCAGATACTTTTTGGGATATGGATAGAACTTTTATTACTCATTTATGACGTTCCTTAATGGGGTAAAAATAGGCTAAGCTGTATTGTGTATAGCTCCCTATGTGATAATGCTATTAGATCTTTTAGAACTGTTCAATATTATGATATTATCACGAAATGTTTTCGTATTTTTAAATTTATTTATTATTTAATTTTCTACAACGAACTAAAGGATTTTAATACATTTTTATTATTATGATATTTGTTTAGAAAATTGAACAATTTGCGCTAACCACGTATATGTAGAACTATCATTTCAAAATTTGTTATCAGAAGTTAATTTATACATATATAAAATGTTTCTAACCTAATTATCCAAAATATAATTGTGTCTTTTTTACACTAATTTTTAGAGCATCTGCCTTTAACTTCTATATGGTATACTTTTAAAGACCTTACATGTGACATACGAATTATATTATAACAGCAATCAACATTTGTTTATTAAAAAAACTTTGCCATGATATTTACGTGGCATTAACCTTTTATTAGAAGACCGTTTTCCGTTCATCTTTATTTCAGCAACGCTACTCTAGTAGAGTAGAAGTATCGTGTAATATATTTATTGGTGTGATTAAATTTGAAAACTCGTGTGGGCGTTCTTTTATCTTTAACAATTGTAATTCTATGTAACTGATACCTGTAGTATATAACTGAATGACATCACTCTTAACCATTCTTTATCATGTACTGATGAAAGAATTATCATTTTCACTATTTAAGCTCCTCCAAGTCCTTTGACAGTTATATATCGACAAAGACTTTTAACATCCAGTTTTATAAATACATAACTGTATACATCTAATACTGTTTTAAGCTACGTGGGCTTTGGTGGTAATGAACAAGCAGACAAAGCAACGAATTAAAGTTCTTGTGAATTAGAATGGTTTCTATTGCGCTCAAATAATCTCCACGATGTCAAGGACACAGTCACACACAGTCAATGTTTGGGCAATATCCAGTGATAAAGTTCAATGGAAAAAAAATTCTGCTTACGAGATGGCCAGTGGCCAGACATACTGTTCTTGTCAAGTTTCAATGCAAGTACTGCATGTAATAGTTCAAATGAAAGATTCCCATGATTGTTGATAGAGAGCATGAAATGATTTTTTTGATAGGAAACTATAGCATTTAAAATCACAGTAAATTGGAAAATGCATATATGAGAAATATTGTTTTTAAAAATTGTACCTTTCGGTATCGGCTTTTAAATTGCATTACATTTAAAAATACATATACATTTATAAGATAATAATTGTTACTTTTCTTTCAATTATTGTGTTAGTTTTTCCATTTATCTTTTCATTCGTTTTTGGTTTTGGTTAGTTTTTTATCTGATCCCATCGAATCTCTCGTATTTCGGCTGCTTTTCTTACTTCTTCTCTCCAAGATTTTCTGGGTCTCCCTCTTTTTCACTTTCCTCGTTCCCTCGCTACATAAACTTTCTTAACTATTATCTTAACTGGCTCTGCTTTATAGTTGTCTCTGTCGATACTTTGTTAAGTTCTTCTCTATATGTGTCATTTCTTATCCTGTCCAGCTTTGTTTTATTTTTTATTTTTCTCAGGAATCTCATTTACATGGCTGTTACTCAGCTCATTTGAGCCTTCGTTGTTGCACATGATTCTCTTCCGTATGTCAGTATGGGTTTCATTATTTTCTTAATTACTTCTACTTTATTTCTCTCCGTTATTTCTTTCTTTCCAAGTATATCATACTTTATTGTATTAAATAGCCTAACTGTTTTTTTATTCGTTCATTTGTTTCGTCATCCAGGCTTTCATAGCTGTTCATTATGGTTCCTAGGTATTTGTATATCTTCACTTGTTCTTATTATATCCCATTTATTTTGATGTCCTGTTTTTCTCCGTTAACTCCTCCTTTTATCATTGTTTTTGTTTATGTTCATATTTGCCTTTTCTAACTGTTCGTTTATTATTCTACGTTGTGTTGTACATCTTCTTCGGTTTCCGCGAGTATTATCATATCGTCCGCATAGCTTAGCTCTGAAAGTTGAACTTTCTCCATGTTCCACATCCCTACTTTATAGTGCTTCATTTTCTTCTTGCATTACTTAACTGCCCCGTCTAGTACACTATTAAATAGTGCAGCACTTAGTATGCATCCCTGTTTCAGTCTTGCATTATTTTTGAATTTTTCTGACTGTTCATTGTTTGTATAAATGTAGCACTTTCTATCATTTCTTTCTGTACCCCTTTTTTTTGCATGTCCTATACATTTTTCCATTTTATCCTATCGAAGGCTTTTTTTCCATGTATATGTAACATACGTATATTGTTCTTTTAGTTCTTAATGCTTTTTCGCATATTTGTCTCATAACAAATATATTGTCTTGTATACCTCTATTTTTTCTAAAACTGCTTTGAGTGTCCTCTAAGTTTCCCTCTATTTGTGCTGTGAGTCTCATTAATAGGATGTATGCATATATTTTTCCAACTGTGCTTATAATGGTTATGTTTCTATAGTTTTTAAAATCTTTGCTGTCCTATTCTCTAATCTCTAGATGTCTTATTTTTTTATCATTATTTAATTCATGAGCTCAAGTAGTTCCTATTTTACTTTTTCGTCTAGGTATTTTATCTAAGAAATAATATTTGAATAGTAATAGAGATATAAATATTTATTCAGTGGTCATGAAAGGAAAATAATATTAACAATTTGAGCTTTGCATGCTTACATATTGATTTCAATTTGCGCCAGAAAGGCGCAAAATAAAGAAATATGTGTGTTTGACTGAACATATGATTTATTAAGAGAAACGTGTCATCTGCCATATTAATTTTCCACAAGTCAAATATTTTGCGACACACGAGGTGTATAAAGCTAGGGGAGCGTGTGCGGGGAGGAAAATGGTCGGCGGAATCGTCGTGAATAGTATTTCATGAATATTTGAGCCGCGCGCGAAATGTCAGCCCTCGCTGAATTTGATGTGGGACACTGCAGATTATTAATAATGGAGAACGCAGAGAGTTATTTGTGTGCGATAATTATGTTTCGGGTTTAATTAATATTTATATATGTTTATCACGCCTCATTTAGAGGGATGGTGTCGGGCTTCAGATTCGCCTATCGAAATTTATGCATTAAATTCTCTGTCAACATTCAATGTCAAGTGTTGAATACAGATGTCAATGTTAACGGCCAGACCTACTGAAATTTATTCCAGTTATAACTTGTTGATTTTCAAAATATCTTTATATAAATATATAGTAGCTACACGATTTTACACCTTATATCCAATTAATTAGTTAAATATGAATGTGGGTCGAATACCTGAATTAATACATAATAATTCACATCGTAATCCTAAGAGAGAACTAAATTATGACCAGTGCATTTTAATAATGAATTTCTGATATTATTAATATATTTTGTGATTAGTCGAACTGAATTAAGAACTGAACTGTAAGAGTTATCATAAACTTGTGAAATATTCCCTGTTGTTAATAATGCTCAGAAATATGCGATTTGATAATATTAGTAGTATAATTGAGAAAATAATATTAAAATCTCTTGTCACAATAAAATGAATTTCAACACCCGATAGAATATTTAAAAATGTACATTACGATTACAATTATTATATTTCATTGCCATCAATGAGTTTGCTGACGTCCTTTTGAATATTATATGTTATGTCATTTCTTGCATAAATGTCTCTATGTACAATTTCTTTTTTGTGAAAGAGCGAAACTGGTTAAAGACAATTCATTTTGTAATGCTCTAGTTTAGTAATAGTTTTTCAGTGTTTTATTATTGTTATGATTTGTTTCTTAAAATTAGTAATTATTTCAAGATTTTAAATGTTGATACCAGTCTTAATCGAGGGCACTTTTTGATTAAAAATTCGAACAGTGTTACCATTTATAACTCACCTTACCGTTTGTTCTGTAAATATATTGCCTTTTGCTCGTTTAATTGGCAGATGTAATTTATTATATTGCAACCTACACTCTTTATCCAAAGATTTTAATTTTGTTCAAATTTTAAACGAGCTATTTTCCGTTGGATGTTTCGAATTTAATTACATTAGTGATACTAATAGAATCTAAAAATTATCTGTTTGGATTCTTCGGTTTTTTCTTGGGTATTCTTTTTCTCTTTATGGCAGTTCTTCATATATCTGTTTGTGGATGCTATTTATCGACAATTTATTTCGTATTTTTTTGTTCATTTGGTTGCGTACTATTTTGTGGTAGAGCAGGTTTCCTGTTAAGATTATCATTGCCATATTCATTTGTATAATATTTTGTGGGTACAATTAGAGAATTTTTTAAATTGATTAGTTTTTCAGATTCCATTTTTTCTTCATTCATTTCATTTCTTCATTATTGTTTTGATTTGCCTCGAACCTATTTAACCAGTTAAGAAAATAAGTATTTGTATTAATGAGGCTCTAATGTTTTTTTCTTTCTTCCAACTCTTCTGCTACGAAATTTGCACCACAAAGTGCAGTAAATGTTATTACTTTCCGAGAACTTTGTGATCGCATATCTTGAGATGTCTTCATTTTAATCTTTATAGTATTCGGTGATTACCTAGATACATAGAAATTAATTTTTAAACGATTTTGATCGTCAGATTGTCTTAATTCGAATTGACATACTTCACCAGTTCACCTGATGGCAAAATTTTTATATTGTAAATCAATTTATTCCAACTTTCAATATATTTGTGGATATCTTTATCTTTTATAGAATATAACATCTAGAAGAAGGTTATAATCAAATTTCATTCTTAGTCCGAATGCAGTTCCAGCAAAACAGCATAATGTTATCCAGTTCTCCATAAAAATTTCCGCAAATGTTAAGTGTTCTTGGTTTAGTAACGGAAAAAGTCTCACCCATTTACTTTTTTAGCAATGCTCTAGAAATTGTACATTAAATTCCAATATATTCAAATGGACTGCCCAAAGGTTGATTGATCCATTCTGATTTCCTTTTAACACTACAAATTTACATTTATTTTAAAATTTACCTAGTAGAATCCCTCTTGCTTATCAAAAGATCCATTATGGATGTCTCTGGTCATTAAAGTTATTGACGGCTAATTTAAAACTTTGCTAGGATAGATGCATTCATTAATTGTGTTTGTTACATTAAACTTTTGTTTTTCTTCGAAGAGGCAGGTTAGCGGTTTAGCAATTGTAGTATGGTTAAGTGTGTAAGTTCTGTTTAAGGTAATAACGGATGTATAAAACTGGAGAACTGTGAACTTTATTAGTAAACTACTAAATTACAAAACGTCACTGTTATTTTTCTGTTTGGCAACGCTGTTTTCACTGCTGCCTACGATACCAATTGTTGCATATCTAAATTCGACATCAGTCAGAGTTCTGGTTTATAGTATATTGGCTTAAACACATAATTGCCATCCTTGTGAAATAATACTGCTCCTAAGCCTTTTTCTGAAGCGTCTGTTGTGAGGTATATTTGCATTGATGGGTCATAATGTACTAATGTATCCGTAGATGTTAGTTGTTTCTTGAGTGTTGTGAAAATTTCGTTATCTTGCTTAGTCCAATTCCACTGTACTTCTTTCTTAAGTAATCGATGTAAAGGAACGCATTTTACTTGAAGATTCGGTATGAATTTGCTATAATAAGTAATAGATCCTAAAAATTATCGTAATTCAGTTACGTTTGTTGGAGTTGGCATTTCATTTATTGCTATAATGTGTTCATCCGTTGGATGGAGTCCTTCCTTGTCGATTCGATATCCTAAGAAAACTACGCTGTCTTGTAACCAAGCACATTTTGATTGATGTGTTTTAATTCCTGCGTTTGTTAATCGTTTTAATACTTGTTGTACTCGTTGTATGTGTTCTGTTTTATTTGGAGCTGTTATGAGAATATCATCAAGAT
The DNA here is from genome assembly GCA_963969525.1 of Ontholestes murinus. Lineage (NCBI taxonomy): Eukaryota > Metazoa > Arthropoda > Insecta > Coleoptera > Staphylinidae > Ontholestes > Ontholestes murinus. The sequence goes on along the minus strand of OZ018394.1, from coordinate 53,446,235 downwards.
AACAAATTGTTCCATCAATTCCCGATAGTATAATATCCATTGTTCGTTGAAACAATGTTGGAGCGAAAGATATTCCAAAAGGTAACTTTTTGTAACTGAAATATCCCTTATGTGTTGATATGACCAAATACTTTGTCGATTCCGGATGCACGCTGAGTTGTAAGTAAGTATCACGTAGATCTATTTATGTAAATTTTTGACCACCTGCTAGTTTAGACAGTATGTCTTCAAAACGAGGAATCGGGTAATCATCTCGTTGTACATGTGGATTGATAGTTACATGAAAATCCCTCTGTTTGGAAACGTTTGAGTTTTACCTCTACTTGTTCCTGTAGTGCGATAGGTACCGGTCGGGGTCAAAATGCCTTAGGTGTTACCTGTGGGTCAATATGAATCTTTACACTGTGTCCGTTTATTGAACCTAGCTTTCCATTAAAAAGTTCTTGATTATTTTTGAGAATTAGTTGGATCTCTGCATCGTCTACTTGTTCCGTTTTTACCGTATTTTCCTTAGTGTGACATATTTTTGCTCCTATTGGCATTGGCAAGTTAAACTTTAGACACCAATCTAAACTAAACAATGGAAAATCGTTTCCATCAACTACATGCAACTTTAGAACTTGATTTTTTTAATGCTTCCATGTTATCTTCAGTTATACCAAGGGTTTTTATTTCAAGATCTGTATATGCAACAAAGTTACGTGTAGGTTTCAATTTTGGTGAACCAATTTGTGTCCACAGTCTTCTACCAATCACTAAATATGCTGCACCTGGATCGTACAGCATATCGATATTCTTTCCACTTAATTTAACTGAAAGTAGTACCTTATTCGGAGTGTCTACACATCTAATGCTTGTTGTGTTTATTGATGAATCCGTATCGTTCACGTCTGTATTATTTTCATGCACATACCTTGTGTTATTTGGTTTTAACTGTCTTTGTTTAGTGTTCTTGTTTTGCACGTTTGAATGTCCGAATTGAGTTCCACGTCCGGTCGCTATACATACATTTGCAAAATGATTTAATCGTCCACGCGCGTTCATTTCTTTCCATTCGCAAGACAATCTTTTTTGTTTGAATGTCGTTCGTTGCCGCAAAACATACATTTTGTACGATTTTGGGAAATGCTTTTCTGTGAAAACTGTTTTTGTTGATAGTTTTTGTTCTGTTTTTGTACGCGATTCGTGTTAGGACTCAGTTGTGTATTTGCTAACAGTGTTAGTCGCTTTGATTGCACTTCTGCTTGTTCCAGTTTAGGCGCTGTTGCCTCAACTTCTGCTAGTGTAGCATCGTTTGTTTGATGTTGACGAATTATTTCTTGTTGCCACGAATTATTGTTTAATAGAAGGACGTTTCTTTTTTCCTTGTCTGCGACGTTACCATATAATGTTAACTCAACTTCAAAACGCTGGATGTAATAATCCCATTCTTCACTCTCTCGTGAAAATTCTTCAAAATTTAAGTTTTTCAATGTTGATGTTTCCATTTGCACTATTAAACTGTTCAATGTTTTTGTATTGTCTTGCACTGTTCACCTTTCCACTGCCTGTTGCTGGATATGTTAACACCGTTCCGTCTATTACCTCTCAAATATCCTCGTCGCCAGAAATGTAGTATGGTTAATTGTGTGAGTTCTACTTAAAGTAATAACGGATGTATAAAACTGGCGATATTTAAAGTCAGTCTATAGAAGCCATATAAGTAACATACCAAATTCATAATCAAAAATAATGAGTAATATATTATTATTACAAAATATCTCCAAGGGTGATGTTCTTAGCTTTGTAAATAAATTGAAATAAACGAAATTTACGGGTGGTCCCGATTACATTCCAGCATTCTTGTACACTGACTGTATAACCTATTTTCTCACACCTTTTATTACATATTTTTAATCTTTCTTTATAACGCAACATTCCCTGATCTATGGAAAGTGGTTAGAATTACACCAGTTCTAAAATTTGGCAACAAAAATGATATGAAAAATTATAGGCTTATATGTATTTTAAAAAAGGTTGCAACAATCTTTGAATCCATATTATTCACCAAAATATATGCTCATGTTCAAAATGCAATAACAACTAGACAACATGGTTTCACGAAGAAACGTTCCACCATATCCAATGTTTTGAACTTCACTCAGTAAATACATACGCTGAGTAATTTTGGCCTTGTATTAATACGATACAATAAATTAAATCATCTCTAACAGCTAGACGTCAATATGTTCAACATAAAGGCTATTTTTCTGATATTATTTGTCCATCTAGTACCGTGCTGTAAGGTTCGAATCTTGGACCTATTTTGTTCCTACTATTCATCAATGAAATTGTAGACAATATAGAATCAAACATTAATTATTTTAATTTTTCCTGAAATCAGTTCTTTTAATGGAGGGAGACACGCACTCAATGAAAACTCCGTTCTTGGAGTACGACTTCTTTCGTTTTGACCATCAAGGTTCCATTTTTATATTCCAACCAAATGCATTTCGTGTGTAAGACATTTATTTAGAGTTAATTAATATTTTATTTGAGCTACTATACGCCAATATTTAAATAATGTAACGGTAGTGAATATTAGGTGATTATAGTATTACAGTTCGTTATCTCCTTGTCATTACTTGAACATTTGGCGGTGTTAATAAAACGACGTAACATAATTTTAGTAGCATAGATATTTAGGCAGTAGTTGTCAAGAACCGTCGAAGTATCTATCTAAAAAAACAGTATTGGCATTATATGAAAACTATAGGAATATTGTTTGGGTTCTTTTAGTATACTTTCTGCAGAATATGTTTGCTTCACCATATCGTACAAGGGTCTAGCCATTTCTGCAATATCATATTTATTTACTGATGAAGTCGCTTAAAATTGTCTAAAAAAATGTTTTAAATAAGATTATTACATATTACGTATTTACAATCATTTATATATATTACATTTTAATTCCAAGAAGCTAAACATTTTATACTGAATTGAAAAAATCCTTATCACGAAGTAAAGGTCGCAACAATTCTCATTATTAAATAAATATCTTCTTCAATAAATTAAATTTCTTTGAGTTTTCTTTAAATTGTCTTTGTTTTGTTTAATATTTCCTACTACATTTTATCGGAATTATCCAGTAACTATTATCTTACTTTTTTAAAAAGTCTCTCAAATATTTCCAACATTTGGAGAAACTTTCTTTCAACTACCATTAGTTTATTGCTATTTTTTAGGAAATTCACTATCTTTAGATTCTGCATTTTATTGCTCTATTTGATTCAGATTTTCCAGTATATACTTTCCAAAATTATTCGGGAATTTTTACCGTATTTTTACTTATTCTTATTGAGTTTTTCAAGAAAAAATGGTGATGTGGCGATCATAGTACATTCACTATATTTCTCTCGAAAACTATGAGGTTTACGTAAAAAAGCTATTCTTAACAATTTACTCAAATTTGGATTCTTTACAATGAATGTTATATACATTTCGTGTAACTTCTATGGTTTATTAGAAATCTCAAAAACGAATGATCCATTGGAGATTAAACTTAAGGTTCTATCATTAAAAACTGGAACTGAAAAGCTTTTGGTAAACAATTATAAATCGGAATGTTTACTTGAAGCGTTTTTTTGTTTTTTTTCAATATTTTTCTAAATATCAAAAATATTACATAATTTTTGAAACATAAGGTAAAGAGAATGAAAAACTAAACAAGTTTTATTAAAGCATGATTTTCATAAAATTCCTAAGTTTTGACATTTTTGCGTATTACTAATAAACTACTGGAGCAACATGGAATTTTTATAACAAGTAATTGTAAAGAATCCAAAATTGAGCAAATTGCTAGGAATAGCCTTTTTGCATAAATCTCATAGCTTTCGAGAAAAATATAGGGAAAGTTCTAGGATGGCCACATCATTTTTTCTAGATATTTAATTTGAAAATGAGACAGTTGTTAATGTTTTATTTTATAATTTTTTGTGTAATATAAATATAAACACGTTTACTGCATATAGTGAACCTAATCGCTCAGCTTTTATTATGGGATTAAGGTTTTGTTTCTCCAAAATATCTTGTGCTAGTTAAAGTTTTTTGTTGATATATTTAATAACATACTACAAATGAAACTAGATTTGAATTTTTGAGGGTTGTGAATAGCACCTTTATGGTAACATTGTAATATATTTTTGTGTTTGATGAGTTTTGAGTGTGTGTTCAGAAGCGATTTTTATATAAATATTAATATTATTTTAAAAAATTTTAAGTTTAATAAATTTAAAATACACTGAACGTTTTAAATTATTATGGCATACAGTTTGAATTAAAAAATATATACATAACAAATTCAATTTAAATTTCAACAAAACCCATTTATTCAGATATTTATATTGTTGCACAATAACTTGAACTTTTCCACAAGACATATGTTACAGGTGTTATATGAGTTATAAAAGCTATGTGTGTGTACGTTCCATTGGGGGTGGTGGAAATTGGTCTAATTTTCCCTTCCGGGCGCCATAAAACATCTGTGCCGAGGCAGAGAGGGAAGTTAAGATAAAACCGAAACGAAGGACGGGGAACAACTAAGCTAAGGACGAATTGTTGAATCGCACCCTTTCATCCCTTAATTGTTTAACAAACAACTCTCCGAGAGCTGCGAGGATTATATTTTGTTGTGGTCTTGCCACTTAAATCAATTATCTCGCCCCCACTGTCTCATACAATAACTACTCGCAAAACGTTGCTACTCGTGTATTTACCCGTTTCTGTATCGCGATTTTAATTCCTCTAATGTATTTTAAATTGGTTAATAATTAAATTCGCATCACCGTATTTTTTTCAGTCTATAAACATTGTACCTGAAGTATATTTTTTTAACCTAACAGAACTAGGTCAATGCGAATAAAATATTAGCACATGCATATACGAGAAATAAACCGTAAATTCTGTAATTTTTATATCAATTATATCAATCCTTTAAAATAATTGCCGTTTTATATTCATAATATTTTTGCATTATGAAGTTTTTTTTATAATTGCGGGAGTGTTGACACATCTTTGGAAAAATTTCTTCGAATGAAACATTGAATTTTGACGGGATATGCCAAGGAAAGTAAAGTCACTCGACTTTTAATTTTCCTCATTACCATGTCTTCGGCTGCTAAAATCAAAGTTGATTTTAAGAGTATTGCCAGTGCCAAGTGTCGAAAAACTAACTTTATTTAAGAGTACTACTAGAATAAAACACGTATATCGGGTGCTTTTATAAACAGGTTACAAATTTTCTTTATGAAAATATAATATGAAATTTTATAAGTCATATTGTTGTATAAGGTCAACTATTGTTCTTTTTCACGTTTTATAAAAATTAATTTAATTATAAAATATAATTAAATAACAGCGTATACGAATTTTGCAAAATCTGCTTTAAAATGATATAACAAAATTGGGAAATAATGTACTGATTAAAAATAATTATGCATTTTTAGTATTAAATATTGATAAATACAATTTTGTTGAGTTAATTCGTTCGTTTTAACTTTTCCTGTGTAATTTTATTACTAAAAATGTCAAAAGTAGGCATTCAATTTAAGAGAAATAAATTAAGTTGTATATCATGAGCAACTACTTACTGTAGAAAATAATATCTAAGTTTTAATTTAGTTTCTGCTATCTTACGGCGGCTTGATATGACACGGTGGCAGTCAGTTTCTTTAGTAAATGTAAAAATATATTAATATTCTTTAGAATACATTTTACAGATATGCAGTTTATTCAATAGTCATCCATCTTGAATTGGCTTGTTAAAGAATAAATAATTTGTTGAAGAATAAGTAAAGACTATAAATAATGTATTGGTAATAGACATTGTGTTATTAATTAAGTTATATTTATGATAAAATAATTTGAGCCAAAATTCGTATAAGTTGTATTTTTAATGTACCCAAATTGGTGGTTTGTGGTAGTTTAATAATTAAAGCCCGATGCTTATGCGAACTTACTTGTTTTTTTTTTATTTAAGGTACATTTATAAACAATTTTTTCACCATCGGAACTAAAAAGAAATAATAATACAATACAAATAGGTAAAAATATCTAAAAGGAAAGAATATGGGCGTTGCACTACTTTTATGCATTCATTATTTACAAGTAGCTTATTTAATAAACTTTTTTAATTTGTCATAAATAAAGTTATTCAACCTTATCTTTATATTTTTCATTATTTTATTAATAAAATCTTAATTATATAAATATAACAGTTTATCGAAGAAAATTTTTAAAAAAGCGTTTTTAAATCAAATATTATGAATAATAAGTTTAGAGCTTAAAGATATTTAATATCTGATAATTGTTAAAATGTACACTGTAGCCCAAAAGTAATGCAAAACATGGAAAGAAAAATGTTTTACAAGTTCAACAAAATATACTAACAAAAATTCAATAATTGTTGTAGAACTCTCTCTATCTCGGCGAGGCATAGACCGAATTGTTGAACCCAAATTCTTGGTGGCTGTGGCAATAGCTGAAGTGTTGTTCTAATGCTATCGCATACATGTTCTATTGGCTATAAATTAGGGGATCTTGCAGGCCAATCTAAAATCTCTCCGCCAGAATTTTGTATATGACAGGTCATATGCGGCATGGCGTTGTTTTGTTGAAAATGGCGTTTGGGATAGTCTCAATGTATGTGTATTTTGAAAATCACTTAATTGATGAAATCGAATTCTAAGCATTTTAGCAAGGTTTTTCAATATACTGAAGAGCTCAGAAACGATCAGAGTAGAACAGGTGACTGGTTATTAACATTATTAAATTTGCTTTAACGTACACAATAAAACGTGCTTATTTGTTGCTGGATTAAATCACATCTAAGGCGTGTTGCATTACTTTTGAGCTCCCGTACATATACAAGGAAATATTTCAAAAGTTGCAGAAATTCGTTTTCAATTTGCGAATGTGTAACAAGGACGGCATCATCGGCAAACGGCAAGGAATAATGTGAAGAATTGAAATACATTGTAAACTATGTAATATAGGAAAGGGGATAAGAGAGGATCTTGATGGACGCTTTCTAAGATTAGGAAAAAATGGGTATAATGTTTTCCAATTCTAACTTGATTGAATCTACTGGAGATGAAGTTATGAATAACATTGAGGATTTTTAATATGAAACATTTGTAAAGGAGTCAAATATGCTAAACTGTGTCAAAGGTTTTTTATATGTCTAAAATAGTATAGCTGACTATGAGACGGAATTATGTGTCATTTTCAGGTTTGGGAATACTTATAATAATGCTCTATTTTTATTTAGGAGAGAAATATTAGTAGAAATAATAGAAGTTAAGGATTTTTAAAGGGTGTATATTGCGGGGAAGTTTTTTTCAAAATAGATCTGGGGGTTTTATATTAGCCAGAAGAGGAATAATCTGAAATAATGTTTACCAGACTGTAATATCAAATAAAAGTCTGTCTCGCTTATTGAATCATCAATTGACGACGAGTTTTGTCAAATGAAGCGTAGGAGTGAGTCATTGACTAAATTTGTTGTAATTTTAGTGAAGAACACTACTTCTTATATTCCATCCTCCTGATCGTGTTTAGATCATATCCGATAATTTTCAAAGGTTGTTGTTGTTTACTAATTTGTCGTAGAATACTTAGCTTTTTCATTTGGGTTTTGTAAAGTTTATGTACCACTATGTTGATTATCTCCCATAAAAAGTATTCCAATGTTATGTTGTCAAATATTTTGGTAAGTTCCATAATAATAACTTTATGGTGTTCGACGATTTCATCCAGGCTTTAAATTATGAGAATTTGTAGTGTTTATAATTAGTTAATGACACCAGAATATATATCAGGATACACTGATACCTTGTAAAAATTTTAGATCAAATAGTAAACTTAATTTAATATTTAAAGCAAAATACATAAAATGTCAGAAATTTACAATTTAACATGTTAAGATTGTGGAAAACAATCAGGTCATGATTTTCAAACCAGATTAAATGAGAATCTTAGATCATACAGTTAAAACTCAACAAATTTAAATTGTTTATTTGTACAGAAGTACTTTCCGTAATCAATTTTGGCAAGGGGAGGCCATCAGATTTTTGAGACACGAGGTAAAGATTGAGACCAAACTTAGGTACTTGGGAGTAGGGTGGAGTCCAATACACTGCACAGCTCCCAAGTGGCGGAGGCAGCAGCCGGCGCCACCAAGGCTGCCAAAGCGGTCTCAAGACTCATGGCCAATATAGGGGTACCCAGTGAGGGAAAACGCCGCCTCCTGCTGGGCGTAGCTAGGGCCAAGCTCCTATACGCGCACACCGCAGAGTATACCCGAAGACTTATCCCGGACTTACGCTCTTGGGTAACTCGAAGTGTACTTGTATTGTAATTGTATTGTACAAGGTGGCGCAAAAGTAATGTCATAGTTTGAATTGGCTGCCATTTTGTTATAAATGAAAAAAAAAGAGCTGTATTTTCATCAAAAGTTTATTTGAAAGTGTATTATTGGTTACATTACTTGGAAAAAAATATATCGCTCAAATGGGCACCTCCCAAGTTGTTGCATAATTGCGCTCATTTCACGGCATTTTGAATTGTTGCTAGCTAAATATCTGGCTCCAAATTGAGGATTTATTCAATGTTAGCTTTCAAGTCCTGTAAGGTTCGTAGTTTGTTGTGGTAAACGCCAGATTTTAAAAAGTTCCAAAGGAAGAGGTCTGGTGCTGTTAGATATGGCGATCTGGACGGCCAGTTCAAATCTCCAAAACGGGAGATTACTCGACCTGGAAATTGGTGTCTCAAAATCTCCATAGTTGCCCGAGCTGTGTGAGCGGTTGCTCCGTCCTGTTGAAACCAACAATGATCGAGACCCAATACAGCAACTTGCGGCAAAAAAACTTGTTTAGCATCTGCCTGTAAAGCTCGCTATTTACGGTTACGGCGTCAACGGTGTCTTCAAAAAAATAAGGACCAATCATTTTTCCACTGCAAATACCGCACCAAACAGTTACTTTGATCGGATGCAATGGATCTTCTTGCATTACATGTGACTTAAAATTTGTCAAATAAGCATTAACAATAAATCCACCATCTTGAGGAGTGTATCGCTCAATATCTACATCATAAATGTCAAAGCACACTGACATTTGGCGCCATCTGCAGAAATCGCGGTCAATTCAAACTATGACATTACTTTTGCGCCACCTTGAGGCGGAAGGGGCGCCGGGTGAAGGATGCCTACGGTACTGCCACCGGTGTCCAAATTGTCAGGGGCCATTGCTGTGCCTTAAAAAAATCCATTTTGGAAAAAAGGAGCGAAATAGCACACCCCATCCCAGAAAGAAAAATCGAAAGAAATCGGAGAAGATAGAATATTTTTTAGAATATTTTCCTGTTCAGCTTGCTGATGGCTTCTGAAGGCACGGACAGGACAGGAGAAGTAGTGGTAATTGTAGGGGGCAAGGAAACGTTAGTAAGATAGTTAGGTTGTTAAATGACTTTTCATTTCTGGCATTAACATTTATGGTGTAATTTCTTAAATTTCGATTAATAACTTTGAATGGGTGGTCATAAGAAACATCTAGCTGAAGTTTCGCGCAATCTCTTCTTTTTAAAAAAACAAGTGTGTGCAATTATTTAGAGTGGTTTAATGAGTTACAGCAGGACTAATCGCCTTCATTTTGACTTTTAAGTCATCGATAAAATTTGAGCCTGAAGGAGTAATTAATTATATAACATCGCTAGGTAAGCGTAATCTCTTACCGTAGACGTATTCAGATATAGCTGTTGAAAGTGATTATTATTATTATAAGCCCGAATTCCTAATATAATGACATGAAATGAATGAAATTTAGATATCCAGTCCCTTGGATTGTTGTTCACTCTGATCGTGTCTTTAATTTGCCTATCGAGGCGCTTTACCAAACCGTAACATTACAGATGATAGGGGGTTCTGGAATTATGAGTGATACCTAATAATTTACAGATTTCCGTCTAAGTATTAGATTGTAACTGACGACCACAATCGGTAATGTCCGTAGACGGAATTCCAAACGTGCAATCCAACAATTTAAAAACGGCCGTCCGGATTTGAAAACTTAACCATTGGTGATATAGTGTGGCAGTAAATTTTAATTTGTTGGCACTTTAAACAAGATTTAATAAACATCGAGATGTACAAGACGTTTCACTGTGACTTGCTCAACTTTGATTGATACAGTGCTATTTTCTAAAAGAAATTTTAGTTCATCATCTTCGGATTGTAATTTAGCAGTTATAAATTCCGAAAGAGTAAATGTCAATATTGTATCAGCAACGCTATTTTTGGTACCTGGTACAAACTAAAGTCAGTGGTAAATTGTGCGATAATAATAATAATAGTTTTATTTCCCTACAGAAACATTAATTCTATTTACAGGAAAAATGTATAATATTCTTGAAAAATTATAATTCAAATTAAGTATAAAAACAGAATAAAATATATCTAAATTATACCGAAAAACAAAAATAGATGTGAAAGTAACATAACAAAATTTCGCTATATTTAATTATGGTTGAAAAAGTAACTGAACGGTTTAAGAAAATGACAAATAATTTCAACATTTTACAAAGCTTGTTTTTAAAAGTATTAATAGAATCCCCAAAAATATCAATTGAATGATGGATTTGATTGTATAATCTAATCATGTTAGACAGTGGTGAGTTTTGATTTAACGTTCTACTTCCACAATGAGAGACGTGTATATTAATTAGACGTAGAAAGTTTGGATCATCAACTGTTCCATTAACAATTTTGTATAAATAAGTAACTGAATTTATACATCTGCGCTTGCTTAGAGAGTTAAGATTAAAAATTAAAAGAAAATTATCGTATGTAACAGAATCATCTGGTTAATGTCTGTATTTTTTAAAATACAGGTATTTGATAAATCTTGGTTACACTTTTTTAATTATATTTATATATTGCTGATAAGCGGGGCTCTAGATGAGTGAACCATATTCCAATTTGCTCCTTATATATGCAAAATATAGTAAAAGTATCGACAGCATGTTATTAAAATTCTGAGTATTACGTTTAACGAAACAGAGCGATGAAGATGATGTGATGCAAATGGGGTCAATTTTATTTCGCCTCCAAGCGATGTTGTAGTGTCACTAATTTTAGATGCTTTTTTGTGTTTATACCTCGTATTCGTTTGCGAATGCCTTGAACAAGGCTCCAATGGATTTAAGAAATTCTTGAATTCTATTTAGATTTATCTTGCAACTTCACGATTCCGCGCTCGTAGAATTTCTGGTCCCTTTTAACAAAAACTGAGTCAAGTGAGATTTAAAGTTTTCGTCATTTGTAAAAGCTTTACAATTTAAAAAATTCTGCATACTGCGGAATAAATGGTAATCCGATGGTGTTAGATCAGGGCTAAATGGGAGATTTAACATCACTTTCCAATAAATCTCCAGTAATTTCTTACGAGTGGCCAAAGATGTGTGAGGTCTCGCATTGTCATGATGGAATACTACTCCTTTGCGATTTACCAATTCTGGCCGTTTTTCTTTGATTGCTCCGTCTAGTTTAGCGAGTTGTTGGCAGTACACATCTGAATTGATCATTTGGTTCCTTGGAAGCAGTTCAAAATATAAAATACCTTCATAATCCCACAAGATTGACAACATGATTTTTTTCTGATGCAATTAAGCTTTCGTTTTCCTACACCATGATCGTTTTCGAATGATATTTATTTATTTATTTATTTATTTATTTATTTATTTCAACGGTTGACACCTTTTTTACAAAACATTACACAATAAAATAATAAAGATAAAGATATAAACTAAATGACAATCACTACAAGTAAAAAACAATATTATAAATACAAAAAACAATTAATTAAACTTACTAGATATACTACAAAAATAAACATAAAATTAAAATTAACCTCAATAAATTATCTACAATAAAATAATCAATGGAATTCTCCCTAATAAAATTTTAAATGAATAATATGAATTAACAAATAAATCAAAATTTTCATAATAATTGAGTTTGTTAGCATACCTCATACATCGCAATAAAGGACTGTAATACATATAATTTGTAGAAACTACATTCAATCTAAAAAGTGGTTTTTGTCTAGATAATCTATTACTTCTAGGAACATGAAAATGTATTGATTGAAGCAGATCAGTGGAGATATGCCCAGAAACAATTCTGTGTAACAAACAAAGATCCAATTTGATTCTACGGATCTCAAGCGAATCAATATTCAGGTACTTGCAGACCATTTCATAATTATTAAATGGTAAATTCATTTTGAAAGACACGTAAGAACAAAATTTTTTCTGGACAGATTCAATCTTACTTGCGTACTTTTTATAATGTGGTGACCAAATTTGAGAACAATATTCTAAATTAGATCTAACTAATCCGCAATAAATTGTCTTTAATGTATCACAGTTAAAATATTTGCAATGTCTCAATAAAAACCCTAATAATCGAAATGCTTTATTACACATTTGAAAAATATGAGATGAAAAACATAAGTTTGAATCCAATAAAATGCCCAAATCCCTTATAACCGATACATTTTCAAGGTTGATATCATTGATGTTATATGTGAAGTCAATAGTTATAGCCTTTTTACTAAATGTTATAGATTTACATTTTTTAATATTTAAAAACAAATTATTCCTGACACACCAACTGAATAGATTATCTATATCAAATTGTAGTTCGAAACAATTAGAAATATCGTCAATACAATGATATATTTTCAAATCATCTGCAAAAAGTAAACAATTCGAATATATAAAGCAATTACAAATGTCATCAATAAAAATAAGAAATAAAATAGGTCCGATGTGGGAGCCTTGAGGTACACCTGACGTTACCTGGACTGGATTAGATGTAAAATTATTAATCTTAACAATTTGTCGACGTCCTTCTAAAAAACTTTTAATCCACCTCACAGTTAAATCGTGAAATCCATAGGAATATAACTTTGAAATCAATATAGAGTGCTGAACCCTGTCAAACGCCTTCGCAAAATCGGTGTAAATGGCATCAACTTGTACATGTTTTTGGAAAGAATTATTAAGAAAATCTTGAAATTCCAATAAGTTGGTTGTAGTAGATTTACCTTTCACAAACCCATGTTGTTGAGTGTTGAATAAATGTTTGGACGTATAGATTATTTGTCTGGTTACCAAATCGTCAAAAATTGTAGGGATTGCTGATTGTATGGCAACCCCGCGATAGTTTTCAACACATTTTCTATCCCCAGTTTTAAAAATTGGGGATATAAAACTCAACTTCCAAACACTTGGAACACAAGCTAATTTAATAGAAGTAGAAAATAAGGTATGTAAAGGTTTCGACAGAGTACAGACACACCTACACAGGAAATCACCAGGTATGCCATCAGGCCCACAAGTAAACCTTTTGTTAAGAGATTAAATCGCGTTGAAGACATCATCCAATGATATCTGTAACTCTTCAGAAATGACAGATTTAGATGTCCTAAATTCAAACAGATCATTATTAGATGCACTCGCATAAACTTCAGAGAAGTATTGACCGAAAACATTTGCAATATCGCTGCCTTCAACATATATTTTGTCCTTAAAGGATATAGATGAAGGAATACCACTAGTGCCCATGGCATCATTAATAAATTTCCAAATATTGCGAGGATTTTTGCGTATACCACCCTGAACTCGCTGACAATAAGAATTATACAATGATTTGCTTAAAATTGAGCATTTTTCACGAAGTTTGCTGAAAATGGTATAATCAACTAAGCTGTTACTACTCTTGTAATTGGCATGAGCAATTTTCTTCTGATTTACTAATGATATCAAGGTATTGTTAAACCATTTTGGATATGTTGTTGATTTAATTTGTTTAATAGGAACATTGCAATTGATAACATCATACAAAATATCATAGAAGCGATTAGTCATACTATCAATATCATTACCATTGAATATAAGATCCCAGTTAACTGAACCTATTGTTGGATATTTTGGATTCTTTTCGGAAAGGGATCGGTTTTATTACATTTAAGGTGCATATCGCAAATGTGCTAAGTGAACGCCGCGGCGTTCACTTCAGATATCTTTTGTGAGCTTGGGCAGCTTTCTTTTCTTTACGGAAATAAAAAAAAGTAAAATACTTCGAAAATGTTTGCATCTTTCCAACATTTTAAAAATTTCTCACAACTAACAGTAACAAAATAATCACGAATCACCTGCTTCTAAAAAACGTCAATGTAATTGATATCGAATGATATAGAGCAAAGTACACTACTAACACAGACCGTTCATAAAAATAAAAAAAGGCTATATATGAACATTTACTGAATTTATTTAGTTGCCGACCCAATACATGAATTTGAATTTGTTAAACACAATTAAAACGTTTTAATTAAAGTTTTATGGTTGTTTTACTATGATTACCTAATAAGTTTGAAGTAATTGGAGGCATAAACATAAATATAATATTTCAATACGTTATAATATTATTTTTATTTTAAATACACATTTCAACTAAAATATATGTTTGCATTATATGCATCGCATTATACTTATTTAATATTACAAATTATAAAACAATTTAATTTTATATTAATAATCTACATATGAATTCAAGATTTTAATGAGGGATTCGGTTAGTTGATTTCACATGTCCCTACAATTTGTACTTACGTATTTAATTACAGAATCACGAACAATTTCATTGGGTATGAACGAAGTAACTACCTATTTAATCTGTCTGCGGTGCAAACTACTATATTACGGTCTGTGTTAAAGAAATGTATAGTCTGGGGCCGTAATTATATTCAATAATTTGGTTCTAGCCGTGCTGGTAGTAGCGATGTTTGAAATAGTGGTTAGTTCTTTATGAAAATATGTATTTGACGGAATTCGACATGAAATTACATTGGAAATAACCATAGTGGCGACAAGAGGGAGGGAGTGAGAGCGAGAGTTGTAATGCAATTTCCAATCCAAGTAAATTACTGTCGGTTGATGTTGATTTGATTTACTGAATAGATTCGGAACACGAAAATGGAAACTTTTAATTGCGAAATCTGTCACAAATTGCAAAACGGCGACGAAGTTTGTACGTACGCCTTCAGAAACTATAACAATAAAAATGTAAGGTGTTGTAAATCTATGTTCTGTTCTAATGTCTTTGCATTGTTCGCACTATAGGTTTTTAATTTTTCTGTTAGGCATAGTCGTGCATGTTAAAAACTATCTAGTATTTATTTTAATTTTAACGATGACAAAAATTAAGTTTAATAAATATTCAAAAGTCCTTTTTTACATATATTTGGGGTAATTGATTTTAGAAATATTTTACTATTCAAATTGCGTACCTTAGAGTGACCAAGGGGCGATCCTTTAAAGTAACAAGCTCATTTACACACGCACACACAAATACACAAATCAGATGCGGAACGACCACGTGGTCGATAGCCAAACACTACTACTATTCAAATTATTATAAACACAATATGTAATACATTGCTATGCGTTGGTAACAACAAGTAGACACTATCACAAGAGCCTTTATGAATTCTTTGGGTATATTACACATAATAAGTAAGAAATTTACTACAATGAATTTTTCAAGTCAACCTAATATTAACCAATTTTAAGTTATAGAAAATTTAGTATTCTAAATATAATTGTTCCTTATTATTAATACAAATATTGTCCTAACTGAAAACGACATAAATATTATTAATGGCAATTTAATGAAATATTTAATTATTGTTTTCCAGTTAACAACAACTCCGAACCGGTTTTGATCTATTTTGTATCTAATCAGAGTACTGTTTTTATACGATAAAGATCAAACATATCGCTCTCTTGCATTAAGTTTATATTTGATGAAAAAGGCATGAGATTTACAAATTAATTTTGAGTCAAATATTATACTAAGGTATTTGGAAGTATGTGAAGGGGAACTTTCTGATGTACGATTTTTCATTTTGGGAGATTATGAAGTTATTCCGTGGAAAGCGATGCGAAGTTTGGAATTTGATGGATTGATACAGTACAGCATAAATTGAGGAAATATTTTGTGAGACGAAAATTTTTTTGGTGGAAGCATACGAGCAATAAAAGTGGATAAAAGTTTGGATTAAAGAAATACGAACTAGGGTTAAAATATCTGATTAGTATAAATTGTATAGACTGGGCAAACGGCGGAAACTTGAAGAACACCTTGTTCTGCTTACAGATTTGTTAGGAGTTTGGTTATATACCTATTACATTAGTTATTGATTTTTATATTACGTTAGTGTGCGAACATGATACTAAAGAATTTGTTTCTACGTACGTATCTCTTGGTTTACTTATACAATTCAAATAATATGAAAATATTTGAATTTTTGATTTAACTGTATTTTCAGTAGATCTTTATGTAACACATTCAATCATTTTTAGTTCATTTTACAGAAAGAAATATGTTCAAACTAGTGTTGCTTTGATAGCCTTTCTATTTTGTAACACGCAAATTACGTTTGTATTATTCAATGTCTGTCGAAGTATTAGCTAGAGGAGTAGTTGCTTCAAAAGTGATTTGTTTCTTGTAGTCTTAATAAATAAGACTCATTTGTTGTAGATATTACGAAATATTTTCGTGTTTTTTCTAATTATTAGTGAATTTTCTACAATGCAAGGACTTATATATTTTATTATACTTACTGTAAATAATTATTTCAAGTGTTTCTCGCACAACTTTTTTTTTTATAAATGTGTACTAAATGTTTCGTAATTCTGTTGCGAATTTAAAAGAATTCGATGGTATACGCCCTTTTTCTTCGGTAACAAGTGGAAGTGGGGAAGTCAGTCGTACAATTCGAAATCCCGACTTTATGAGTGTCGAAGTCGATATTCTAGACACGATTCTCCCTCTTAACCATGTTACGTTGTGAAAATTGAATCCAGTAACGATAGCGTAGAGCTCATTTCGGGGGCCGCCGCCCCACGCGCCGCCCCTTGCTCGAATATGGCAAACTAAACAACCCCAAGCCTTAAAAGGACCATTGCTACCCTTCCAGGATGAAAACGTATACATTATTTACAACGTGTCACTTATATATATATATATATATATATATATATATATATATATATATATATATCTAATTTGTAAGCAAATTTTAATATGTTTGGCCTTATCTTTTTAGAAGCTATAGCATAATAAATATTCTGATCACGATGTATTTTAACACGAAGCCGTTATATTATTTTTGTAATTCATTTATTATTGGTGATAACCCAAAGAAATGATTAGTTATATATTACAAAGTAAGAAAAAAGAGAAGCAAGAAGTATCATACAGGTGTTATCTATTATCTAAAGCACTGCAGTAGGTTTTTCTATTTGAGTAGATAATCTCTGATTATAGAAAACTATCAATCTGTTAACAAAATATGAATTATTGTTTTCTTATAAACAACATTCTCCGACCTATTTTAATCTATGGTGGGTCTTATCATCATAAATTAATTAAATTAAAGCATTAGATTAGTAGTAAATTTCTGTGCCCAAAATTATGAAAGTGGTCCAAATGATATACTTCTTATTTCAAGATTTGCGTTTCGGTAAATTAAAAAATATTTTTACCATACGCAAAATTTTATTTTAGGATTTTAGTAGTCCAAAATTATCAAAATTAGATTTGCGTTCATTATATTCTACACAATCTATACATCATCATGTCCAAAGCCAATAATTATTTTCAAAATTTTTGGCATTCACAAGATTTGATTCTTTGCCGTGTATTCTTTGCTACTATTCCTCTTAGTTTTTCTGATATTTTATGTGTAACTGTCTTCATTTTTTGGCCTTTTTCTTGTCTTATCTTCCACCATTTCTACTGTTTTGCCTTAAGAGTTGTCTTATTTTCTTAGAAGTAGTACATGCTGGTATAATATCTGCAAATCACACCATATCCGAATAATAATTAATCTAATTCACTTAAGAAGTACGTTATCATTCTCTTACTTAAACCGCCATCTTATGATATATATTATTTATTTGTCAATAGTTAGTTCGGAAGCCCGACTGAATTAATGTACTTTCAAAATAGAACTTAATGAATTCCATATTTGCATTGTTGGGTACACTGGGAAGTATTGTCATTTCTGTTATTATTTAATTGTCTTTGGTCGACTTATTGTTTAGTTCAAAAAACGCGTCTAAGAAGGCCACGTCCAATTTTAATGTTATGATCATATAATTTCTTCAAATTTTTCATCACTTTCATAATTAACATTAAATGAATTTCATATAACTTTTAAATTGCAACCAATGGTTGATATTTGACGATATCATGAAAATTACATTGAATTAATTTAGTTTAAAATTATAGGGTGTAAAATACCTGATAAACACTTTTTTTAAAGTTTATAAAATACTGACACAATATATGGTTTAAAAAATGTTTTTATCTCTACTCCAAAGTTTCACTATACAGTGGCTTCGTCAGGATATTTCTCATCTAGATTTCTCATCTATCTAACGAAGTCACTGTGTGGTGATATATTGTCGTAGAAATAAAAACATTTTTGAAACCATGTCAGTATTTTATTAAGTGATATGGAGTTTCAACAAGTAAAAGCCTCATCAATACAGTACGTGTTTTTAATTTTGATTTAGACCACTTTATGGGCACATATATTCTGTGGACAAAAGTTAAACCTCAAAAATCAGTGTTTTCTAATTCAGCGAGACACCAATGAATTCTTTGGAGAACATAAAAACAGCTTTATCTATTACAAAACCCCCAGAACAAGTGGATTATTAAATCAATTATTGAAATTCTATTTATGCGAAATTGCTACGAGTTGACTTATATATTTATTCTAGTATAAATTACTTTGTTGAGTGTAGTATTCTTCAGAGAACCATTTATATCTTTTTTTCTGTAATGTGATAATGATCTCCTTGCAGTTATATCAAATAAAGTTATAATTATCTGTGTAAATGATTTGACTAAAATAGGATCTTGAACAATTTCCTGGTGATCCAATTTTATAATTTCCTTCAAGTTAAAGTCTATATGCTTAGATTGTTCGAGTACGTGAAAATGGTTATATGAAAAAAATTCATAACTAGTATTCTTACTATTTGATATCTTTTTCTGTCTTATCATTTGCTACTTTATAATCTGTTACTAATTTTCTTCTCACACTATTTTCTGTTCTTTCAAACATTATATTTATTTATTATATTCATTCTAACATTGCACTTCACCCCTCGATTTTATTATTTTTCATTATTTCTTTCCTTGCCTTCCATTTTTTTAATATAAATTTATTTTGGTAAAACAAAATTCTGTTTAAATCCTAACCAATTGAAGATGCAAAGTAAGTAAACGTCTGAAGGTAAAAATATTTATTTAAAAATTGAGAAAAATAACTGATGTTTTATAGAATTGTAAATTGTAAATTCTTTTGAGCTTCTAGTAGTCATGATTTAATTAATTTCAAACATCGTGTTATCAATTAAATTTTAGTTCTATTAGAAATAATAATAGTGAGATTTGAATACAAGGGATAAATAAGTTCGTTACGGCCAACACAGTACAATTAATTTATATTGGCGATCATACTATATGAATCATCCAGGGAACTTCTGAAATGAAAAAAAAAATACAATAAGAAATCAAGAAATTGTTTGGCAGTGATGGAATATTCTAGAAATTTGGAAAAGAAAAATCCTATAATAACAGTATCCTTGAAATGGTACTTGCCATTTGAAAGTAGAATTTTTAAAATACTATTTCACGATAAATTTAAGTATGAATATAAGCAAGCACATGTTAAATATATGTATCTGAAGCTGGTGTTACAGACACAGCGAAGGTGAGGATAGGAGTTTGAGTGGAAGATTATCTTCAAGCATGAGCCTGGTCTTAAAATTATCTGTATGTTTTCTTTCTTTCAATATTGTGAATATATCATTAATTTATTTGTATCTATTACAACAATGCTTGATAAAGTTTAAATAAAGAATAAAGAGTATTGTAGAAAGTTCTTGAATTTTTTAGAAAAGTTCTACAAATCTGGAACAAAAATTGTTGAACATTCAGAGTAGATAAATCAAGCAAACTTTTTAATAATTGGAAGAGCAATTTGGTTGATTGAGTTACTTGAAGATAATAATAACTTTGATTAAAACACTTAGAACCCTTCTTCAATATATTTTTTAAAATATTTAAGAAAGTTTCTAAGTGTTTTTTAATCAAATTCTACTCACTTTTTAAGTATTTATTTTAATATTTCCTGAATTAGTTTCATATAACTTGTGGTGAAACTTTTTGTAATATAGAAATAACATAATTTACGCTTGGTTTATTTCACTGTTTATTTATTTAAACGGACTAGTTTATTTATTTCTATATCTATTTAAATTTTAATCCTTTAATTATATCTATAATAATGCTTGACTACATGTATGTTGAAACATATGGACACGCTGTTGTGAATTAAACCACTTGTACAACGTGTAAAAAATATTGCTATCCAGGTTGTCGTGTTAATCATACTTGTGAAAATAAAATTTTAATATTTTTATTTAATTAACTAAATGCGTCAAAGAACTACAGAGGTTAGTAAACATTTTAACTGAGAAATGTGATGCATTAGCTTCTGATAACGTCTCTGTAAAGTACACTAAATTAAAAAATTCACTATGTTTTAACCATAAATAGTTAATTTTTCAATTCAGTGTAAGTATGAATTACCACGTAGTATCAGTCACAATAATTCTTTCTTTGTATGTATTGTTGGACAATTTTGTTAAAATTAAATTTGAAATAAATAATAAATTTGTTGATTCATTTGAATCCAAAGTTTCAGGTGACAATGCTAAGGATCATATTTCAATCATTAATGAATTACATGAAAGGAAATCACGTAAAAAGAATTTAAATTTGTATTGTCTCCCTGAGACTAATTCCTATCTAATAATTATTTCTCAAAAATTTGTAATATATTGAATAAAATTGATAATTCAATTGTAATGAAAAAATGTCATCGAGTAGAGAATAACGGAACTCATCCTCTCCCAGTTAAATCAAAGAGCATAGAAAAAACTGAATTCTACCCAAAAGAAGTAATACCTTTTTATGCTTTACTAAAACGTGCGTGATTGAAACGGCAAAATAACAAAATTTTATATTACTATATTATACTGTTACTTGTTGAAACTCCATATCACTTAATAAAATACTGACACAGTACATATTTACTATTCTACATTTGTCATCTACCTGACGAAGCCACTATGTAGTGATACATTGTTTTAGAATAATAAAAACATTTTTGAAACCATATACTGTATCAGTATTTGATTAACTCATAATTATATCTAAGACTTTATTATTGGATCTTCTGATTGTGTTAAAAATCTTAATAAAAACAAATACCTCTCGTTTAAAATCTAGAAACTTTGTGATATATTATCAAAAGGCTAAGTAATGAGTGATAAAAAATACAAAGGAGCCATAATGGATGTAGAAATAAAATATCCAGACATTTTTGATGTTGAGCAAAATGAGTTTGAAACCAAATACCTAGAAGAAGAATTAAAGATGTATGATGATGATTTAACGCTTTTAGAGCAACAGATTATAACAAATCAGGAAATAAACAAAACAAAATTCTTAAGAAAGAATTATCCAAGATAACAGATCAAGAGGTATTGGCAACTTAGAAAAGACAAGTACTTTCTCCAATGTAATAAATTAGCTGATATGAATGAGAAAATAAAAACCCGACTAAAAAAATATTTAGACAAATTAGCCAACTTTTCTGATGGACTAAGTCCAAATTTTATTAACAACATAAACACATAAAAGAGCACAATAATTACATAAATGACATCAGGCAAATTTAAAAATGGCACAAGCCATCACTTTTGGGTTCAAAAGTAAAGCGAAATATGAATTATAGTAGTGTACCACTACCTACCGAAAAATATAGGGCGAGGACAGTTTTTTTTTTACTACAGTATTTGATGAGGTAATGGAACAAATGCAAAAAAATGTTAGAATCTGTTCTTATGGATAATATAAATGGAAAAACAAAACGAGACGAATTATGCAATGAATAATTATTTAAATAAGTTAAATTTATTTCAATTGTCAACTTCGAATGACAAGAGACCATTTTAATTTCATCAAAAACTGAGCAAATGTTCTCCAATAAAAGTGATATTCAATCACTTATTTCTGAAATTTTCAAAAAACACATACAAGCTTCAAAAATATATGTTGCACAGAATGTATTACCTTATCTTTGGATATTATTGCTCATGATTGATCATGAAAATAGTGAAATAAAAAAATACAGACAAATTCTCTCGTGGAGTTCACCAATATGCCACTTATAATTTACACATAAAGTTAGAATGATACTATGTTAGATATCATACACAGTTATTAAATATCATCTTATTAAACACATTCTTAGCGTTAAAGGAGACAATGATGTCGCTAAAATTGACATTTTAGAGGCTGTGAAAATTATGCAAAATTGCACAGTAGAATATAGGATTATGGAAAGGAGAGTTTTTTGTGATGATTTTTTAAAAATTTAAATCTTAAACAAATGAAGTTTGTAAAAATGTAAATATTTTAAAATCATTTCTTATAAATTGGCAAACATCAGAGTATATTCCTTAAAAAATATATAAGCTATATATGGAGATCAACATAGTTCAAATTTAAAACAGTCAGTAGTAAAAAAATTATACTCCGATAAGTGGTTTAAACTTCGCCGACAACTCTGGATATACTTTTTGCAATCTCCCAAAGATGTCATCAAACACATAGAAACAATGATAAATGTAAAATCAAGCTAATGATAAATAGAATTTATTTTCTCGTTAGTTTAAATTTTTGTTCAATATTGAATTCCCACTTATATATGTACATAAATTGTGAACTTATTATATAATATTTTATATAATACATTCAATTAGTATGTTCTATTGTACAAATAGAAGTAGTCATTGAAAATGCACCATGGATTAATAACTGTATTAAATCTAAATTGAAATCTAAACATGAAGCTAGACGACATTTTATTAGGTCAGAAACAATAGATGATCGTGATAGTAGTATTTATTTAGAGTTTTTATTGGATGTATCAAGAAAAAAATATGTTTGTTTTTAAGTGGTGGTACTACTGTTTTCTATACTTCCTGTCAATCACTAATGTCCATAATAACTTAAATGAAGCATTATATTATAGTAGTTAATAATAAATTTCATTAAAATCGAATAAAGCGTTCAATTATTAGAAACAAATGAAATAAAAAAAAAATTGAAACTTTGAAGACAAATTCCGGCTTAACCGTAAATTTTTGTATATACATAGATAAGTTTTGTTAAATCATAATATTTTGACTCCAGGAATCTATGGTCCATCCATTTCCCCACATTAGCGGGACACCCTGTATATCATGAATGACGTAGAATATGCAAACGAAAATTATCTAAACTTAATCTGGATTATATTTCTCGCAATCAACAATAAATCTCTTATAAGCCTAATTTCGTTTGGAACTACATAAACACCAAGAGGAGAAGCTCACGGATTCCGGATTTGATGACTCATAATGAGCATCTCTTTAATACAACGGTGGAGATAGTAAATGGATTTGCAGATCATTTTGTTAAATCATACCTGACTCGCCATACACGTGATACTATGCAAAATGTCCAAACATACAATCATTTTGGAAACTTTACATTTGACACATTGGAAGTATTGCCGTAATTGAGGAAATTAAAACCGACACTAACTGTGGGAATAGATTTAATTTCAGCTATTATTTTAAAAGATGGTGCTCCTATTTTAGTTGAGGCTATTATTCACATATACATACCTAAAAACTGGTAAATTTCTTAGTAAATGGAGAGAAGTAAGGACATGTCCAGTTTTTAAAGCAGAAAATCGTAGATTTATTTAAAATTATGACCGATATCCTAAGTATGGATATAGGTCGATAGTAGATGCATAATAACAAACAGGTAGATGTTTTCTATGGAGAAAGCTTTTGACACTCTCGATCATCATCTACTTATTTCAAAATTAATAAAATTTGGACTGTAGAATAATAGTATAATTAAGGTGTTGACATCATATCTGCTTAACCTAGATTTCTATTCTTTCTATTTTAAGGATGATGTGTTCTCAATATTTAGATGAACGTTTTATTATATGCAGATGATATAAAACTTTATAGTGTTATTGAGAGTGTAAGTGACTGTTTTAAGCTTCAATCAGATAGCCACATATTTACTTTTTGGTATGTATCTAGCAAACTTTCAATAAATGTTTAAAACTGTTCTGTTATATCACACGGTATAATGTCTAATCTAACTTTAAATCCATACATCTTAAAAAATATTACATAAATAAGACTTACAGAAACTAAAAACTTTGGAATCACTTTTTATTCATTCATGTTACATAGGTATCACTTAAGTGTTATCGTATACTTGGTTTTATAGTGCGTAATTGTAATTATTTTACTGATATTCATATATTAGGTATAATGCGTATGCTAGAACATGTATAGACATAATAAAATATATAAGTCCTTTACGTTGTAGAAAATTAACTAATAATTAGAAAAAACACGAAAATATTTCGTAAAATCTACAACAAATGAGTCTTATCAAGACTACAAGAACAAACCACTTTTGAAACAACTACTTCTCTAGCTAATACTTCGACAGACATTCGACAGGCATTGAGAGATCGAATTCCATTTATTCATATATTGACCAAGGTCGGTGTGTAAGTGGAGCTTTCTTAGATCTTTCAACGGCTTTTCATACTTCTGATCACTATGGTATACGTGGAATAGAAAATAAATGATTTAAGTCATATATGCAAGACAGGAAACAACTTTAAAAAGTTAATGTTACTGGAGGTACAAACATTCTATCCGATATCGAAAATACCAACATGGGTATACCTCAGGGAAGCATTTTTGGTCCCCTACTGTTCATTATATTCATAAATGATTTAAATAGCATATCGAACATTTGTAATTTTCTTAGCTATGTAGCTGACACGAACATAATAATATATATATCAAATTCTGCTGAGATAGCTGAAATGAGAAATATTTTAATGCAAAAAATTGAAGAGAAGTTTCACCAAAATTGCCTAATATTGAACTGTAATATAAAACTGTATTTACTACAAAGTGAGCAACAAAACACTAACTCCACAACATATTGTATTAAATAATATTATACATAGTTTCACCGACAATACGAAATTTTTAGGTATCTTATTACACGATAAGTTCAGTTTCAAACATCAAACAGAATATCTTATCAGCAAAATAAATAAAGCGATATGGATACATATGAGAATACTATCACGAAATACGAACACAAATATTACAAAATTATATATTAATATTATCTTCTGGGGAAATAGCTTGAACGTTGATTCCGTGCTTAAGGTACAAAAGCGTGCGTTACGCATTATATGCAAATTAAAATTTGATGCTAGCTGCAGAGGAATATTTAAAGGAGGAAATCTACTTACGTGCACTTATATTTATGTTATGGAATGTATCAAATTTTTATGGAAACATCGATATATTTTTGATGAAAAATGATTACCAAATACCCATAACACAAGGCATGGAATTGCCTTTCAATTCATAGACTAACTCAATTTCAAACAGGCCTGTATTATGCATGTTTAAAACTATATGATATTTTACCCATCGAAATTAAAATAACATAGAGGCATTTTACGCCAATATTACGGCATAAATGTGACCTATTTCGTTTTCTAACTGTTATTATTAATTATTTTCTTTGTTGACTTACTACTACTAATCATCTTTATTTACAGAAAAAAAATACAATACTTGTAATAAATTAAATAAAATAAATTCTAATGTGAGACACTGGCTTCTAGTTTTCTGTCCAACGGCTATCGATCCGCGGTCTTTCAGCCTGTAATTATCTGTCATACAAACGTCATGATTGCTAATGCCTTGTTGTGTTAACTGTCTGTTGCTCTTCAAACGCCATGATCGCTAATGTCATTGAGAAGTGAGGTGATGAATTGATAGATGGTGTTTTCGGGGTGTTT
The DNA here is from genome assembly GCA_963969525.1 of Ontholestes murinus. Classification (NCBI taxonomy): domain Eukaryota; kingdom Metazoa; phylum Arthropoda; class Insecta; order Coleoptera; family Staphylinidae; genus Ontholestes; species Ontholestes murinus. The sequence continues at coordinate 53,420,076 of OZ018394.1, read as the reverse complement.
ATATGGAGGTGTTGTTAGTTGATTGCGGGGGATACACATAAGGTTGAGGATCTCTAGGTTATGTGGGTTGGTAGCAAATTTTTGAGCAAGGAATGAGAGGCGTTCATCAATGGGAGTTAAATTAGTTAAATGGTATAGGAGGGTATTTGATGGATTGTGTATGGGATTGAGTGGGTGTCTAATTTTTGTTAGTGTACGAAGGGCTGATCGTTCCGATACCTGGATATTATTAAGGACAGAACGACTAGGCTTATAGAAAAGGATAGCAGCATATTCAAGAAGAAGTCGGCAGATCATTTTGTAAATATTAACAGCTGTTTTTGTTGTTATGCCCTGATTTTTGTACGTAAGACTTATGAAATGCCGTGCTCTCTTTTTGACATTTGCTTTGAGGTTTTAGGAGTGAATTTCAAATGTTAGTTTGGGGTCAAATGTAATTCCAAGGTATTTGCAGAAAGAAGATGGTGAAATGGAATGATTATTAATGATTAGTTTGAATGGTGAATTATGGGAACGGTGAAAAGGAATTAGAAGGTGGGATTTATTGGGCTTGATTGTTATTCTTCATTTTGCAAACCATAATTGTATGGTATCGATCAGCCCTTGTAAGAAAGAAAGTGCGTCACAATAAAGGGTGGTGAGTGCCTTGTGCAGGCCTTGTGCAGGGTGGGGGCATGTACTACTAAGGCAGTGTCATCTGCGTACAGGAGCGGGTAAGCTGAAGGATTTAGGTAATGTGGATCAGTGTTATAAATATCATGAACAAAGATATTGTAAAGGGTTGGTGATATAGGAGAGCCTTGAGGGACACTTTGTTGGGGGATAAATGCACGTGATAGGGTGTTGTGGATTCTAACTTGTAGGAGTCTGTTGGATAGGTAGTTGACAATAAGGTTGAGAAGGTGGGGTGGGATCTTTAAGGAGTTGCATTTAAACAGCAGACCCCGATGCCAGACTGAGTCAAATGCTTTTTGTATGTCTAATAAGACCACTGCTGATTTCTGGCGTTCGAGGAGTGCCGTTTGGCAGTTTGAGGTAAGGATTGAAAGTGGTAAAGAAGTGGAACGATGTTCTAGGAAACCAAATTGGTAAGGAGGGATTTGGTGGGATATATGGGGCATTAATTTGAGTTTTAAAATGGTTTCAAAGGTTTTACCCAAGACTGGAAGCAGAGTAATTGGACGATAGCTTGATATTTTTAGTGTGTCTTGGCTAGATTTCTGTATACATGCTATAATACCCTGCTTCCACTCGTTGGGTATGGACTGGGAATAATATATATGGTTAAATATTTTTAGTGGAAGTTATCTGGAAAGGAGATAAGGATAGTTCTAGGAACATTGTCATAACCGGGTGCAGTGTTTTTACCTTTGTATAGGCAAGTGAAATATTCCTCCTCTTTTATATCGTCCTCGGGAATATAGGGATTGGGAGAAGTTTTAAATCTGTCGTACCAAGTTCAATGTTTATTGAAATTTTAACCGATACAAACTGGCAGTTAGTTTATATACCGGGTGGTTATAAATTAAAAAAAGGATTTTGTTTTTAAGAAGGGATTCATAAATTTTACCTATGACTGGCAGGAGTGTGATGGGACGATATCTGGATAGTAAAGTAGAGGGTTGCTCGCCTTTGGGGATACAAATTATGATTTCAATTTTCTACACCTCTGAGAAGTAATGTTTTTTGTAAATGAAGTTAATGTTTTTAAGGATGTGGTAATGTAAATGGAATGGAAAGGATTTAACACTAATAAAATAAAAACTGCATGGAATATCGTACAAGAAATTACTGGTTACCACCAAACAAAATTGAATCCCACTTGCCTGAAAATAATACAAATTTAACGAATATTGCTTCAAATTTCAATAGTTTCTTCATAAAAATTGCATAAAATTTGATTAGAAATTTACCCCAACCTACTACGGTGACACAATTTTTCTGTAAATAATTTATCAATCCTATATTTTTATTTATAGTAAATAACTTAAAAAACACTGAAAGTGTAGTAAATGATGAAATTTGAGTGATACTACTTAAGAAGGTATTAAGTTTTATATTGGCCTATTACACCAAATTACTCATGCTTTCCCATTAAAAACCTATCGTTCAACTACTCATAATTATATTAAATTTAGTGAAGCATATCAACACAATAAAAGCATTCGAAATAAATCCCTGCGAGACGAGATTAAAGAACGATACAAACAAAAATTGAAAATGAAATACGTGAACATAATTGCAATAAAATTAAATCATCTCATAACAACCCAAAGATGATTTGGAATATAATAAATTCACATTGTACTAATAAGTCGGAAATTCGCTCTGATATTGCACCAGAAGTTAACGATTTCATAAACCATTTCTCGTCTATATCTTCAAATAAATCAAATGTTCAATCTAGCGAAACCACTGTTAGTGACCTATGTCTAATGGGAGGGTGTAGTACTGCAACTAGTTCATATTTTAATTAAATTTAAAAATATATCTACGGCAAATGTCAGAGATTCTATTATGAAATTAAAAAACAGCTAATGTAGGGATATACAGGGTGTCCCGTTAATGCGGGGAAATGGCTAGACCATAGATTCCTGAGGTCAAAATATGACGATTTAATGCAACTTATCTATATCCAAAAATTTATGGTTAAGCCGGAATTTGGCTTCAAAGTTTCAAAAATGTTTATTTCTTTTGTTTATAACAATTGAGCGCTTTATTTGATTTGAATAAAATTTATTTTTAATAACTACCATAATATAATACATCATTTCAGTTATTATGACTATTATTGGTTAACAAGAAGTATAAGAAACAGTAGTACCACCACTTAAAAACTAAAATATTTTTTTATTGGTGGATCTAATAAAAACTAAAAAAATACTGCTTGAAAGACCATTTAATTTAAAAACTTTTTCATCTCTTAATAATATTTGATATCTTTTACGGTTTTCCCACAAAAAAATAAAATATATATTTTTTATCTAGTAAAAACAAAATCTTGTTTTTCATCGAATCGAAAATAAATGTTTTTCGTGGCCGTCTTTGTTTAAAAAATGTAAATTATGTATAATAATAATTATTTAGTGTCTTTTAACAATTAATTTTTAACTTTATTATAATTCATAAATATTCATATTTGGAACAAACAGATATCTTGTTTGTATTAGGATTTTGCAAAGAAAATTGTTTGAAAAGTGTTAGATATTGTTTTGATTTATTTTATTAATTGATATTATTTAATTTTTATTCAATTGAGTAAGTTTATTTACTTATTAATGAGTGCATAATGAGTATACTATATTCATATTTTATTTTTTTATTCAAAAACCGTACAAGATATCAAAAACTAGTAAGAGTCAAAAAAGTTTTTAAATCTAATGCCCTTTCAAGTAGATTTTTTTGGATTTTATTGGATGCACCAATAAAAAAAATATTTTAGTTTATAAGTGGTGGTACTACTGTTTTTTATACTTCCCGTAAATCACTATTCGCCAATTTTGAAACTTTCAAGCCAAATTCCGGCTTAACAGTAAATTTTTGGATATAGATAAGTTGCGTTAAATCGTCATATTTTGACCCCAGGAATCTATGGTCTAGCCATTTCCCCACATTAACGGGATACCCTGTATATGAATGTACAGCTGAAATAATTAAAACAATTAAAGAACCAATATTAGAAGCTCTAACAAATTTATTCAACCTAGCAATAGGGAAAGGGGCATTTCCACTAGGTCTTAAAAAAGCAATTGTTATACCAGTTCATAAAAAAAGTCTACGTACTGATGCAAATAATTTTAGACCAATCTCAATCTTACCTGTCATTTCTAAAATATTTGAAGATTTATTAAATAAGCAATTATTGAATTATATCCAAAGCTACAATATCTTATCAAAGAGTCAACATGGTTTTAGAAACAAGAGGTCTACAAAAACGGCTTGTTTATATTTTATTGAACAATGTTTAAATGCTTTTAATGAAAATGAATACAAAAAGCTTTTGACAGCATGAGTCATGAGATTTTACTTCAAAAGCTGTATTTCCACAACTTTCATCACACAAGTTGCAAATTAATCATAACCTATTTGTCGAACAGATCACAAGTAATCAAATTAAATAACAAATTATCAGGTGAATATATTCTAAACAGAGGGGTGCCGCAAGGTTCTAAACTAGGACCGACACTATTTTTACTTTATATAAATGATATTTGTCATTTCTTAGGAGAAGAAAACATAATACTATTTGCAGAAGATACCACTTTGTTAAATCGAGGAAAATTGCTTTGTGATGTAAAAAATACCAACTATAATATTAACACACAGGCAAAATGTTGGTTCACTAGTAACGAACTATTACTAAATAATAATAAAACCGTTAATATGCTATTTAATCTAAAAAATATAAATGATGATTTCTCTTGTGATGTCAAATTTTTAGGATTTTATCTAGATAATAAATTAACGTGGAAAAAACACACACATGAACTGGGGAAAAAAAATAATAAGTATATCTTTTTACTCAGACAACTATCAAAAGTGGTCTTATTTGATGCTCTGAAAGCTACGTACTTTTCACTTATAGAATCTCATATTCGTTATGGAATTATTTTATGGGGTCATTCTTCTGGAGCAATACAAGAATTCGCTGCACAGAGAAGGGCCATTAGAATTATTTATAATCTGAATTATACCGATGATTGTAGGCCATATTTTATTAAAATGAATGTTTTGACGCTACCATGTATATTCATATTGGAATCCCTGATCTACATACATGAAAATCAGGATTTATATGAAACAAATTCTGATGTAAATAAATTTAAGACACGTAATGCCAATAAAATCCGGCATTTATATAATAGACTTAAATCCACTCAAAATAGTACTCGTTTTCACGCCATTAAATTGTATAACGCTCTTCCTGTTAGTTATAAAAACCACTCTATTACAAATTTTAAATTTAATCTCAAATACTTGTTGATATCCCAAGCATTCTACTCCATAAATGAATATTTGGATTACTTTCGTTAATTGTATCTGTTTTTTTTTTGTTGACGTATGTACCTGTGGTCATAAATAAAAATTATTATTATTATTATTATTATTATTATCATCTCTTCTGGCATATATTATTAATAAAACAATGCGATATGGTATATTTCTGAATCAATTAAAATTGGCGTTAGTCAAGCCATTATATAAAAAGGAGATACATTTGAATATGAAAGTTATAGACCAATAAGTCGCTAAACACGTTCTCCAAAATATATGAAAAAATCATATTTAATCCCATATATAATTTTCTGATCAAATTTAAACTGTCCTATATAATTTTTGAATAAAGACGTTTTTATTATTATTATTATTATTATTATATTTAAAACATAACGAGTGGTTACAAAGTTACTTAAAAAATCGGGAGTAGTAGTAGAATTATTAAATCACACAGAATTCATAAAAATGGACCTTCAATAGGGAAGTATTGCTTACTGAGTTTATATAAACGAATTCTTAATTTTACTGAAAAATCCAATTCACTTGTTAATTAATTACGCCAACGACACTAATATATTAATAAATTCTTCAAATATTTTAAACATTGAAATCGAAGGTGAAATATAATTCGCACGAATTCAAGAATAACTAGACTCCAACAAATTACTTTTGAATTTGAATGAAACTAATTGCATTATCTTCAAAACTACACATTTACGATTTGAAACACCTACACGGGTAAATTTAAATGGGAAATTTAGGATTTGTTAAGGAAATTAAGGAACATATTTAAGACTTGTTGAAAAGTTGGAAAAGTCATATTAAATATCTGTCATCGAAATTACAAAGAACCCTATATATAATTTGCGAGTCTAAAAATATTGCCTGACCTATAATGCACTAAATACGGTTTATTTATCTTCCTTTCAGTTACTACTTAAATTTGGAGTCATATTTTGTGCTCAGTTAATTTATTTCAATAAAATATTTTTACTCCAAATAAATGTACTAAGAACGGTAGTAAATTTATCTTTCAATCAATCTTACCGTGGAAAATTCAGAGAAAACAAAATATTAACTTTAGTAGGTTTATATATTTATGAAATGCTTATTTTTAACTCTAAATATAAGAATAAATTCATCCCATATACTAAAAACAGAACTCACAATACAAGATCAGATATTAACATATATCCCCATCATAAACTAAATATTACAAAATGTTCTCCACTTCACAGTTCAGTACGAATTTTTCAGTGTTTTACCAAATAATATAAAATACTTTTCTAATTTTAAGCAATTTAAACGTAGGATTTACAATTATATTTTAATATGCGAACCTTACAATATAGACAAATTTATACAGTTGTGCAATAAATAAGTATACTCTTTTTTTCTTATCGCAATTTTTCATTTTATTACTGTAATCTTATTGTAAATTATTGTAGTAATCTTACTGAAATATACACTGAATTAAAAAATATTAGAATATTATTTGTGGTTAAAACATAGTGAATTTTTCAATTCAGTGTAAGTATAGATTACCACGCAGTAACGGTCACGACAATTCTGAAATATACTTATATTATTATATTATTATTATGTTATACTACAGTTTAATATATCTGTAAATACTAAATAGTTATTACAGTAACTCAAAACTTAAGGTTTCATGATTTGGTCTGATTGCACCTATTAAAAATTAATTTTTATATTTATCATAGGACGTATATTTGTTTATGTATAACTATTTTCAATACATAAAATACATATTTTTGAATTTTTATTCTATTGCTCGGTAAATTTTTAACTCGTACAATTTTTAGAATTAAATCATATTTTAAAAGTGAAAAACACATAAAATTTAAACAACTATATAAATATACACTTTATATATTTACTATTCAACATCCTGCTGTGCACTAAAGAGATTTAAAATGAGGTTCTTAAGGAGAAGCTTACTGAAATATATCTTGCTGTGATATACCCTTATGTAATGTATACTATTCAACGTAGTGAAAATTTAATATAAAGGAGATTTATATTGCAGTAGTACTATTTAATTTTTTTGAGTAGCATTCTCCATAATTAATAATTTAAAATTAGAAGACCTTTCTTAAATCTCCAATAATAAGTCTTATGAAAACTAAAAATATAACATAGACATGTACACAGTGGACATTAAAACATACAAAACTAATTTTCTTATTACTAATAGTACAACTATTAAAATAACACTAATTTAACATAATTTTGTCTACAAACTATTTAAAAACGGGGAACTTTTATAATAATTTTCTCTATATTCATATATAATAAATCGTATTTGATTATTAATAACGGAAAATGTTGGCGTAATGTAATAAAAATTATTTCAGTTATAAACTAAAGATAATTAAATAAGTTTACAATGTTTTATGTTTTTATTTGCTTCTACTGAAAATCTACGGCTTCAGTATTTGTAATTTTGCAAACGTTAAAATTGCTGATGTGAGATAAATGATTCTAATCTAATCAAAGTATTACAAAGTTTTTAACAACAACAACTCCGCAAATTCTAATATTACATTATTTAATAATTAATTTTAGATATAAACATTGTAATACCATTGTTATGTGATTATTAAATAATTAATGCACAATTTATTTTTTTCTGCAATAGTTATATATCTAGAAATTATTAGTAGAATAATTAAAGAAATTATTAATATAAATATTAAATTACACTATACACTTACTTTAATGTTTCGTTGTTTGAGCTCGAGAAAAAGAAACACTCGTAAACACGTAATTTATTTCATCCAACTGGTCATAGACGTCTTTAAGGATTGCAAGTTAACATTGTGTTTTAGTAATGTTTAACACTGATTTTTATAAGTACACGTATTCACTGTTATAATCCGTGTGGGTATTTCGAGTTCACTTGAGTAAGAAGCAACCTCTCCACAAAATCCGTCTTTATATCCTCTCGATGTGTCAAGGATGATGTCTCGGCCTACTCCCTCTTGTGTGAAAAATGAGTTAAATTTTATTAAACATAAAATATATCACATTGAGCAATACAATTGATTGAGAAAAATGTTCTTAATATATTATATGAAAAACGTTTAACCTTTGCTTATTTTACGGTCGAAACCTTTTGATTTACTCAGAATAAACTTAATAAACCAATGTTATTTTTATTCAATATAAGAGTTTATGAAGAGTTTATTATTTAGGTAATGTTATCATTTATTAAATGTATAAAATAGCTTAACGTTAGTTTGATTAAATTATTTAAACAGGTATATATACAGTCAATTAATTAATCTAAGCTAACATTGCCAAAATATGTAATTAATAATATAATATATTAAAGAAACATAATATTAACGTAGCCCTTAAACCATTTTGTAAATTAAATAACACTATCCTCAACCCTAAAACAAAAACACCAATGTTAGAAAAATCAGGAATATATAGCCTCAAATGTGATACTTGTAAGGGACTGTATATAGGCCAGTCTGGTCGAAAATTAAAAACTAGGCTCCACGAACATCTACGCTCTTTTCGCCTCAATCAACTGGAAAAATCAACATTCGCGAAACACATTATTGACGAAAGACATTCTTTTTCCGAAGATGTACTTTCGGTTCTACATTTCGCAGAAAAAGGACGTAAAATGGATTTATTAGAATCGCTGGAAATACATAAAGCCAGGCTTAAACCGGGAATTCCCTTAATTAACGACCAGATCGACCTCATGTACACACCCATCTTCAAAGCTGTTTTGTAATTCCTCTTTTTCGTATTTGTATATATACCTGTTGTAACCGTATTTTAAATTACTATGTGTTTGATAATGACAAGCTAAATTTGTCGAAACTAGTCACAATAAAAAGTTTTCAAGTTATACAAACAAAGTTATCGTGTTTTATTCCCTTTTGATATGTTTGGATATCTCAGTAAAACATTTTCAAAGTTTTTGTACTAAATAAAAGAACCAAGAAACCATTTTCACCAATAGCAATAGAAGGAATTTTTGTTTGGTATTTAGAAAATACTAAAGGATTTGGGTAAAAAGTCAAAATAAAATAGTCATTAGTAGAGATGTAATAATAAAGAACATCCTGAAAATGAAGAATCATCTGAAAGAGAATATTAAGAACGAGAATGTTACCATTATGAATAATTCGACCAATCTGTTGACGAACACACCGTAACACGACCTGAAAAAGAAGCAGAAAATAAAAAACTGGACATACCTCAAAAAGAGACCTGAAAGAGAAAAGGAAAAGCCAATATGGACAGAAGATTACTATTTAGAAGATGACTTAGAAGTAATTATGACATTCATAGATTATCCTGGTAAAGAACATGAAAATGATGAAGTTTGGCACACTGCGAAAATATCTGAAATAAAAGCACATATCAAAAAAGAAAATTGGAAAATAATAAAAAAGGACAAAGATATAAATATAATATACTACAAAATAGAATCAGACAACATTGAAACAAAAACTAGTGTCACGAGGTTTTAACCAAAAAGCTGGAGTTGATTATAATGAAAAATTTGCACGAGTAGTAAAATTAAGTTCTATCAGATTTCAAATAGCAAAGTCAGTTGAGAAAGGATTAAAGCTGGTACAAATGGATGTGAAAACAGCATATTTAAACGGAAAGCTAGACGAAACAATCCCAATGAAGCTGCCAACTTGTTTTTAAAAATATGTAACCGAAATTATGGTAGGAGAAAGTGCCGATGTCCTAACCATCTCAATAAAGCAAAAGCAATGTTGGAAGATTTAAGAAAATATAAAGGAAATTAAGTCTATCTGCTTAGAAAAACCATATACGGCTTAAAACAATCAGGGAGACAATGGTATAAATACTAGATTTTGCCCTAAGAAACATTGATTTTGAACCATCCCAAGCAGACCCTTATGTTCACATATTGAGAAAAGGAGCAGATGAAATTATAATCACAATATATGTTGATGACCTAATAATATCCTACTCAAATGAAAAGAAATTAAATGAAGTAAAGAAAAATCTGAAAATAATTTGACATGAAAGGCTTGGGTGAACTGAAATCCTGCTTGGGAATATATTTTAAATGTGAAAAAGAATACATATCAATGTACCAGATCAGATATATTGATAAGATGCTAAAAAAATTAAAAATTCAAGACACAAAGCCTATTTCAATACCTCTAGAGACCCTGTCTCTAAAACTAAAAAGAGAAGAAAAAACAAATATCAGCATAACTTATAGAAATTTGATTGGTGCTCTGATATATTTATCTGTGGCGACACGCTCCTACATTACGCATGCGGTGAGTTATCTCAACCAATTTAATGATTACTATGGTGTATAATACTGCAAAGCTGCTAAAAGAGTACTCAGGTACCCAAAAGGGACAAGAGTCCTGAAAGGATATGCTGATGCAAACTGGGCATCCTATTCTTTTAATAGAATATCCTATACTGGTCATTGCTTTATAAAGAATGGTAATGCTGTCAGCTAGGAATCAAGAAAACGGAAGACAGTGGCCCTATCAACTGCTAAATTCAAAGACGTAGCTCTGACAGAATGTGCAAAAGAAGTAATACTCCCTGCAAAGTTAGAAGTTGGTTTAGGAAATAAGTAAAATATAACAATCTACAATGATAATCAAGCTGCACGGAAATTGGCAATAAATCCTATAATCAGCGCGTTATCAAAACGTATAGATATCAGGCAACATTTTATAAGGAAAGTGATACAGAGTGGAAAGATAAATGTTGCATATAACAGAACCAAAGAGATAATTGCTGACAAACTAACAAAGGCACTGCCACAATCAAAATATGAATAGTGTCGCAGAAGTCTTGGGATGTAGCGGATGGTATTCCGTGAGGGGGGGGGGGGGGTGAAAGAAATCAATAGGCTAGGCTGTACACGGATCGACATATCACTTACTGATTTTTCTCCACGCTTGTGTGTGCTACTAAAATCTTAATTTTCGTTATAATTATAGTGAATAAAACACTGTGAAAGATAAACGCTGTATGTTTTTGTTGTTATAAACCAATATTTAAAATAAGATGTTCTATTATTCAATTGGTAGTGGCAACTTTACAGTTACAATTTGTTTTGCAATATTTTGAAGTTCCTCTTGTAGGTTTTCGTTAGCGAACATGGTGGGGTGATATGTTTTATATGGCGAATGTTTTTTCGCGAATTTTTATCTGTCATCATTCCAATGATCGATGTCAATTATGAATACGCTTTGATTGTGAATAGCCTGCCCTAATTGTAATATTTTAAATTTTATCCTTAGTTGTTTTTTTTTTCAGATTGCTAATATTTTGTAGTATACGCTCATTCCTGCCACGGAAAGTGGAATTTTTTCCTTTTGTGTTCTTATGATTTTTTTTATCACTAAGCGCTCTACCGGCTTTATCATAACGTTTAGTATCTTCTTGATCAAAATTTCCCGTAATTGCTCTTAATATGTTTCTTAAGAAGTTAAGGGCTTCTCGTTTAGTTCTTATGGTGAGCCTTGCTTGCCTCCAGTTGTCATTCATTAACTTTTGGCTTCTTCTTGTGACTCTTTTATTATTTTATAAAGTTCTTGACATCTATTATTCATGTGCTCTATTTTCATAAGTAAGGGTTATACGTCATATTGGGTTGCAATACTCCATGAGGATATTTTGTTTTTTTTGTTGTTAATTTTACTTCTGCTGTTATCCTGTGGACGAAGCGTCTGAAACAATACCATGTTTTAGATGTCGTTAATGATTTTGTTCTTTTCGGCGTTTAGTATTTACCACTACAGTATTGTCGTCATTTGCTTTGGTGATGACGTAGGGTACGAAATAGGGTTTCATGATTTTGTTACTATTCATGATATTTTCGGCATATACCAATTTCTCCGATTTTCCATTCTTTGCTGTTGGTATTACCACATTGTTTTCCTTGGGTCTTTTCTTTTCTTGCAATATTCTTTCTTTTTACTTGATCGTGCAGTAATTTTATTAAATCCTTAAGTTTGTTTATTTGATCTTGGTGCGCAATTTCGTCACAAAATAAATATATGGGATTTTTTGTCTTTGTAGCTTGTGAAATGCTGTTTTTGTAGGTTATGATTGCTAGTTTTACTTGCTTTTTAACGTTGATATCTCTGTTTTTATCTAGGCATTTCATGTGTCTTATATTTATATATTTTATGTTTCACTTTTCAAAATCCTGTCTATATTATATATAAAAATTATAAATTATACATTAATAAATAATAAAATTTAGGTTATAGGACTTGCGGGCGGAGATCACAATGTGTTCTTCCCGGACCTGGTCTTCTCCTCTAAAAATGCCTTCAGGCGGTAATAAAAACAGATGCAGTTTGCGGTGTGTTTACTATCATAAATTAGGAAATCTTTTCAGAGTTCTACTGAATAGAAATCGTGATTTATGGCCTCCCCTCGCCGTGCGGCGGAGCAGGTAGTAAAGGACCGCAATCGAAAAATATGTACTTTTGCATCGAGTAATTAAATTACGGAATTTTTCAGATTATTTACCTAAACTAGGCGGTACCTAACCTTTGCGTGCCTGCTTTATTCTTACTGATAAACCAGAATATTATGATGAAAATAAAATTCCTTACTTCACTTATAATTTTTATTAATACCAGATGTACATTTCGAGTACTATGTACTCATTATCAATGGTTCTTCCTCTCTGGCCTCTTCTTCTGCTTCAGATGACGGAATTCTCAGTTAGCGAAGTATTTTTGCTGTTTTACCTTGCGATTCTGGATTTTTCGATGTAGAGAAGTGTACATGAGATGAATTTGTTGTTAAATTCTGTACCTTAGTCGAAACTAATTTCTTCTGGGATTCTAAAACTTGTGTTTTCTTATATCGGTTTGTTGGTCTTGATCTTCTATTTTATTACTTACTATCTTATTATCTTAGATCCTTTATCATTAAAATATTCAGTAAAAACTTGACAACATAATTCATATATGATTTTTCTTTGGTACATAAATAAGCGTTTTCATTGCTGATCATGCATTCTTCAAAAATATCGAAAGTGTGTTGGTGTGCGTTAAATCTGGGAATTTTTAATTCAAATATATTGTAACGTCGCTTCTGGTTTTTATCAATGTATCTATTGATAACAGATCGTTACGTGTTCTTATTTTTGAATTTTCCTCAATTTACCTGTGTAAATGACTGGGTACCACTGGAGAGACTGGAGTGAAACACGATGTATGTGCACAAACTGGATTTATTGTACTTAAATCTTTGTATACATGAGCACTACAACCGCGAAACAACGCTTAGGACACAGCAACCGCGAAACAACACTTAAAGCTATTTGTGAACCGACTTAACTTCTTACTCGAAGGGTCGAGACTGCCTCCAAGAAGTAATGTTGGTCTCCTCAACACCAGAACAACCCCACTTCTTTCGATGATAATAAATAGTATTAAAATCTAATTAAGGGCACGCATAACATTGGGGAACCAAAGACAATAATATTTACTTTATGATGATGTGTTTTTGACTTGACCTTAATGGTATTTACTAACGATAAAATAGAACAATGTTTAAGAGTTGAAGATAATGAGCTATTTGTTGATCCCAATGTTATCTGTGCGACAGCTTATCTATAATGCTAGAGAATAGCTAATGACAGAAAAGTAATGAAACGTTGAAAGCAAAATATATTTATGTCATTGAACAATATTTACTCCGCAACAATGAAGACGCCAATATGCACTAATAGTATTTACTTATGAAATTAGATGTGAACGATGTTTAGAATAGCGGTTGATAAGATATTTGTATCTCTAATGTGTTTCTTCGAATTATATTAATCGTCTAATGATTTAAAGGAAAAACAACTAATGCTAAATTAAATAATGTAATATAGAATCATAAATGGATATTAAAATATGTAATAATAATAATAATGGTTATTATTATTATTAAATGTATTGGGATACATTACAATATCACATATATTAATTTAATTGCTCACCAACCCGTGGTTGAACATTTTAAAACTATCTATAATTTTCTGTGAAACAAACCAAGTGTTTTTAATTCTAACTAACCATCTGGTCCGTTTAGAGAATGCCATTCAAAACGCTTTTCTAGAGAGAAAACACCTAGTCGCGGTGTTTTTCGATCTAGAAAAAGCTTATGATATGACATGGCGTCATGGCATTCTTGGGAAGTTGCATCGGTGGGGACTGAGAGGCCGTCTGCCTTTATTCATCCAGTCCTTCCTATCGCACCGAAGTTTTCGAGTACGTGTAGGAGATTTTGTCTCCTCTCTCCACGTACAAGAAAACGGTATACCGCAGGGCTCTACCATTAGCGTAACCCTTTTCTCTATTGCGGTAAATGATATTGCAACTTCCGTTAGTACCCCAGTGAATACGTGCCTGTATGTCGACGACCTCGCAATCTACATGGCCGGAGATACCATCCCGGCTATATGTAGAGAGCTGCAGAGGAACATTGATAACATCGTTCGAGACGCTGGCTCGTGTGGTTTTCGGTTTTCAGAGACAAAGATGGCTTGTGTCCATTTTTGTCGTCTGAGAAAGCCACACAGGGAGCCTAGTCTACGCATTAATGGTTCTGTTATTCAATGTGTCGACAGTTATCGATTTCTAGGACTTATTTTCGACAGGACTCTGTCATTCCGTCCCCACATTAATGACCTGGCTACAAGGTGTAAGAAGGCACTTAATCTAATTAGGTGCCTTTCTAACATTAATTGGGGTGCGAGCAGAGAGGTCTTGCTGCGGCTGTATCAGGCTCTGGTTCTGTCCAGGCTTGACTACGGGTGCGCAGTATATTCTGCTGCTCGTAATTCGTGGTTACAAGTCCTAGATTCGATACATTATGCAGGTATACGTTACGCTACAGGAGCTTTTAGGACCACACCAAGGAATAGTCTCTGCTGTGATGCCGGGTTACTACCGCTAAAGTACAGACGTCTTCGGTTCGCCTTGCGATATGAAGCGTCTGTACGTAGTAACCCGAAACACATAAACTTTGAATCTTTTAGCAAAGCAGAGACATACCGAAAATACGCCTTGCGACCGTCTGTCACAAGGCCGGTGTGTGTCCGAGCGCGCGAGTTCCGTAAGAGTCTTGAGTTCCATTTGCCCGAAATACAGCCGGTGGGTGTGTGCGAGGTACCGCCATGGGTGTTACCAGCACCACACATAATTTTGAGATTGCTGGACGATCCAAAGGTCGAAACGACGCCGGCAATTTTTCGGGTGAAACTAATGGAACTCGTTAACAATTACACAGACTCTTGCTGCATATATACGGATGGATCGAAAACCGACACTGGGGTGGGATCGGCTATTGTAGCTGATTCTACACCCCAATCATGGTCGCTAGATCCAATGTCCACCGTATATACTGCCGAACTATACGCAATATTAAAAGCGCTCAACTACTGCGATACGTCTAGCAGTAGTACATTCCTCGTTATTTCAGATTCGCTCTCTTCCCTACAAAGTATCGCCGACAGCCAAAATAATGATCCGCTCGTACAGAACATCCTTTCTGTTCTGTACAGCCTGCATCTCGCTGGCAAGAATGTTGTCTTCATATGGGTGCCATCACACGTCGGCATTGAAGGCAACGAGATTGCAGATAGAGCTGCCCGTCAGGCAGCTCTCGCGGATCATGTTGACTATGCCATATGCCGGCCTGACGATGTCAAGGTCGGTGTTACGGCATTAGTCAACAGAGCATGGCAAAGGGAATGGGAGAGCCTCGAGAGTAAGCTTAAAGCTGTAAAACTCTCTGTGACAGCATGGAAGTCACCGGTCGCACTAAGTAGGAGACAGGAGGTCTGTCTGACCCGCCTACGAATGGGTCATACCAACATGACCCATTCTTATCTCCTGACCGGTGACGAAGCACCCACATGCGACACTTGTCACAGCCCTCTAACGGTGAGGCATATAATCGAGGAATGTGCAGCCTACACAGGTCAACGTGTACGGCTGAAGCTCCGAGGTAATGTAGCGTACGATTTGAATAATTCTGTTTTGTCGGTAGAAACTGTCGTTGCTTTTATGCAAGCGACAGAACTTCTACGCAGAATTTAGGGGTACTGTAAGGACCAGTTTACTGTGCTGAGCAGTTTTTAATTTGTTGTGCATCGTCTTTTTATGTTAATTTATTATCTTTGTTAATTTATTCTGTGAACGTCCGTCTCGTCTAGTTGGCCCTTTACACCAACTAGGTCGAGTGATTTTATCGTTTTCGTTTTGTATTGTTTTTGTTGTCGGGCACTTTACACCCGACAACGGTTTTATCGCTTTTATCTAGTTTTAAGTTTTATCTATATGTCTAGTTTTAAGTTTTAATCTGTGTGTCGTCCCTCCACCATGTTGGCTTTTATACCAACTTGGTGGATGTGTTCTGTTCGTTTCGCCTAGCTGGCCTAGGTCGAGTGATTTTAAGCTTTTTGTCTCTAGTCATAATTTTAATTTATATGTTAATTTATTTTGTGAATGTCCTTCTCGCCTAGTTGGCATTTTACACCAACTAGGTCGAGTGATTTTATTATTTTTGTTTGTAGTGTTCCTCTGCTGTAGGGCTATTTACACCCGACAGCGGTTTTATTTATATATGTTAATTTATTATGTGTTCGTCCGTCTCGCCTAGTTGGCATTTTACACCAACTAGGTAGAGTGATTTTAGTATTTTTGTTTGTATTGTTCCTCCGGTGTCAGGCCATTCACACCCGACATTGGTTTTATTTCTATGTGTTAATTTATTTTGTGTTCGTCCGTCTCGCCTAGTTGGCATTTTACACCAACTAGGCGAGTATTATTATTATAACAAAGTTAAAAAAAAAATAATAGCGGCTAATGGCCCTAGTAGTCGATGCCGCTTAAAAAAAAAAAAAAAAAAAAAAATAAAATAAATGGTTATTATTATTATTAAATGTATTGGGATACATTACAATATCACATATATTAATTTAATTGCTCACCAACCCGTGGTTGAACATTTTAAAACTATCTATAATTTTCTGTGAAACAAACCAAGTGTTTTTAATTCTAACTAAGATAATGAATATATCACGTTCGTTATTCTTTTGTTAGAAAACTTCTACCTTGTTATTAATTACAGTTCGTAATATGAATTGTGTTTTCTTGTTATCATTGATTGTTGGTTCAATAGTTGCGTTAGTATGAATGTTGTTTAAATAAATTAAAATTCACTTTGTTGATATCACACTTGATTATAAAATAAAGCACTAAAAACCTTCCTTCACACAGTTTATTTGAAATACCATTTCAAATAAACGGTGTGAAGAAAGTTTTTTAGTGCTTTATTTTATAATCAAGTTTATCTTCACGTAACTCATCCAATTATCATCTGAGTCAGAGGGGCCCAACCGGCTCGTAAGCCACACGTGGCTCTTTGAAGGAGTTCCCTTTTCATTTTTGTGCTATTATAATTATTATCGTTCCGTATGTGTTTCAAAATGTCTTTTAAATTACTGACAACAAATATGAAAGACTAAATGACAAATTTCATTTACGTCCAAGTAAAGAATTTATTTATATATTTATTTTATATACTTTACAAGTTCTATTAAAAGAAATATACATAACAAAAACATACATAAATACAACTAACTTAAAAATTTGAAGCATAGAACTTAAAGGCGGAGTTCACGACTTCTCATGTATAATGGGCCGAGTGGAAGCCATTATAGTTGGCAGCTAGTAATGGTATTCACCGAGCAATTCTGGCTTCATACGCAATATTTTGCCCATTTCTGGCGTATTTAGGCCCCATTTTTGTAGACCGTATTTAATGTGTTATGTCAATGTGACATTTATTATTAAGAATGATATGAGTGGGAGGAGAATTTCTTTTTTATTGATAATAATTGAAAACTATTATGTGTTATTTGTAATTCTACGATCAAAAATTATAAAGCTAGCAATTTAAGTCGACATTATGAAATCAATAATCCTCAGTTTTCTAATCAGTATCAACCAAATTCCAAATTAGGATCAGATAGACTTGCTTCTTTAAAATCAAATTTAAATAAACAACAGTCAATTTTTAGCAATCAAGCTAATAATGTGGCTGAAACCAGTTTTGTTATTCCCTGGAATATTGCTTGTGAAAAACGCCCGTAAGAGAGGGAAAGTTTATTAAAAAAATGTACAATGCTGTTTCGCAAATTCCCATCTCGAGACACACAACCGAACGACGCATAACTGCAATTAATAGATCTTTTGAATATAATTTAAAAATGATTTGAAGGACTGTATTGCATCCAGATTAGTCCTTGGTGAATCGATAGATATCACAGATATTCCGCAATTGGTCGCCTTCATACATTTTGTTTCACCTGACTTCGTTGCTAAATAAGAACTATTACATTTAGAAGCACTTCAAGAGTCAACCCGCGATGTCGATATTACAAATGAATTAGATCCCATAATGAAAATGTTTGATGTGCTTTTTAATAAACTTGTAACCATTGCAACTGATGGAGCTCCGGCAATGCTGGGCAAAAAATCGGTCTTATTGGGTTTTTAAGAGATGATTCTCAAATTCCACAATTCATACTGATTCACTGCATAATTCACGAGAACATCTCGTTATAAAATATTTACAATATCCTGATGTTATGAAAACAGTGTTGTACATTGTAAATTACATTCGCACCATCGACAATTCAAAAATTTACTTGAAGAATTAAAGGACGATGAATATCCAAATGACATTAATTTATTTTGCATTGTTAGATGTTATCTAGCTATAATGTATTAAATCGTTTTGCCGATTTGTTTGATACGATAACTGCATCTCTAAAAGAAAAGAAATAACCTATTCAGAATTAGATGATGACGAGTGGTTACAAGACTTAATGTTTTTGACTGAGGTCATGGAGCATTTTTAAACACTGAATTTACAATTGCTGGGGCCCTTTCATAGTGTATATTTAGTTTTCAAACTAAATTACAACTTTTTCCAAAGGGCATTAAAAATAAAACATTTTGCCATTTTCCTCTAATTAAAAAATTTGTTTCAATATTAAACAAGAAAAACTCAACGAGTATATAAAAAAGCTAGAAGGAATATTGACGGAATTCCAAAATAGATTTCAAGACTTGAAATATTTTAAATCGTCACTTGATTTTTTTCCTAATCCATTTGAAGTTAACATAATTCAAGGTGAGTTTTCCATTTCCAATATGGTTATGACCCAAAAAGCATTTGGAGAAGTAGAATTAATAGAGATGCAAAAAAATCAAGCTCTCCAATTAAAATATAAGTCGATTGCCAGAATCGAAGAATCCTGAATTTAAAAAGAATTATTTCAATATTCGGAAAAGCGTAATTATGTGAATCATTTTATTCCAATTTAAAATTCGTGAAATCCAATCACCGATCAGTAATAACTAACCAGCATCTCAAAGAATTACTGAGAAGTGCTGTCACAAATTATTCACCAAATTTTAAGGAATTATCAAGAGAAGTAAAATAAATAAGTTTAATTTTTAATATTTAAATTCAATACACATATTTTGTACTTTTATTTGTTTTCAATACATTTTTGTAAAAAAAATTAATACCTGTTTTGCATACTTTTAAATACGTATTCAATTGCGGCTCACGAAAAATTTCAAATTTAGAAAAATGGCTCGGACTATCAACGAACTTGGCCACCCCTGATCTGAGTCTAGTTTCGACTTCAGATTCATCTGCAATTCTAATTTCCTCCCTAGACATTTCTTGTCCGTATTTAGGTTGCTTATTAATTGATGGTATCCGTTCTTAATCTATAACGTCAATTCCTATATCTCTTATTATTCTTCAAGTTCGTCA
Organism: Ontholestes murinus; assembly: GCA_963969525.1. Classification (NCBI taxonomy): domain Eukaryota; kingdom Metazoa; phylum Arthropoda; class Insecta; order Coleoptera; family Staphylinidae; genus Ontholestes; species Ontholestes murinus. The sequence goes on along the minus strand of OZ018394.1, from coordinate 53,400,207 downwards.
TCGTATATATTTATGTGGGCTGATTGTAAATCGGTGTTTTTGCGGTTATCATGTTTAACTGTTATAGTTCGATTCTTGTTGTTTTCCTTTCTTCTATTTTATTTCTATGTCATACTCTTTGAGTTTTATTTTCCATCTCATCAAACGGGGGTTATGTTCTTTTAGGGACCAAAGCCAATTCAATGGGTTATGGTCTGTGTACAGCGTATTTTTTTTCCGTATAAGGTCTAAATTGCTTAACAGCATACACAATTGCTAATCATTATTTTTGATGGGGGCGTATTCATGTTCGGTGTCAGAAAGTATGGTATACATAGCAGATTTGTTTATCAGATCCAATAGAACCTTGGGATAAGATGGTGTCTAATGCCTAGTCAGAGGCGTGTGTTATTATAATGAATTCCTTATCGAAGTTCCGTATTGCAAAATTGGGCCGTCAGTTTAACATTTTTCAAATGCAGATTTATATTTGGGCGTTATTTTAATTTTGGCATTATTTTTCAAATACTTTGTAAACGGTTAGTAGAGCAAATTCTCGGTTGAATTATCTATAATATCCAAGGTAGCCTAAAATGATTTAATCTCGTTTCCTGTTTTAGGAATTGCGTAGTCAAGTATTCTTCTGATCTTATCGGAATTTGTTTCACTCCGTTGTCGGTAATCACATGTCCAAATATTTTAATTCTTTTTCTTTTCTTAAAAATCCACACTTTTCTAATCGTATCTTAAGATTTTCTTCCATTAAGCGCTATAGGACTTTATTAAATTTAACAATGTGTTTTTGCAGAGACTTGGAGAATATGATAATGACACAAGGTATAAGAGGCTTGTGTCTTCTTGTAATCGACGTAAAACGTTATCCATCAATCGTTGTAAAGTTTTTTGAGCGTTTTTGAGGCTAAAGAACATACCCTTTTTTTGTATTGCTTCTGCTAGGTGGTAAACGTTGTCTTTGGTACGTCTTTTGGATCCATTTCTACTTAGTAGTATCCAATAGCTAATGATGTAAAGTATTACCCTCTTCCTAATTTATCTAGAATATCTGCAATGTTGGAAATGGGATATTTGCCTTCAATCATTTGTTTGTTTGCGTTTCTTTAGATTTCCATATTTTTCGGTAGTGACAATGTGTACATGTGCGGACAATGGTGATACGTTCTTTTGAATGATGTCTTGTGTAAGCAATTGTTACACAAGCTGGAGCTAATATCCATTATTACGAAAATCATGCGTTAACAATAGATCAAATATCTAGAAGTTTTGAAAATGAATTTTTCATATTTTGCGGGGATTATAATTTGCCTAGTGCGGTGTGGAGTAATAATGGGGATCAGGTACTAGACGCCAAAAATACATGTAATTCTGCACATATATTGGTAAATGTATTGGAATACCATGATTTAATGCAAATTAATGTTATTCCCAAATAAACAAGGACGCTACTTGGATTTAGTCTTCTCTAATTCCAACACGGTTAAAGTTAGTCATGCCCTTGGACTACAATAGAAACTAATAATCTTAATATTGTCTACTTATTTCCGTCGGATTATTGGGTCTATGACTTCAAATCTGCCAATTATGCGGAAATTAATAAGTATTTATAGACTGGGAGAATATTTTGAATAGAAATGATGTCGATAATTTAGTAAATATCTTAATAACATTTTATATCATGTTTTTAATAAGTTTGTCCCTTCTAAGCTTGATAAAGATTTCAAGTACCCTAAGTGGTTTAACTGCAAATTAATTAAGTTAATTAAAGCAAAAAAGAGGACATACTCTATATATAAACAATCTCGCTTGTTACTAATGAAGGTTTCAATTAAATTACACTTGGTTTGTTTCACAATTTTTCTATTTTTACTCGACTAGTTTCGCTTTTTACGGCATTATCAAGAGTGAATTACAAAAGAAACTGACATGTTTATATATAATAATAGGGATTTTAAGATCGGGGAATTCCAAATCTCCTCGTTGACGAAGTTTTTCCCAGCTTTTATTGCCCTGTTTATTTCTAGGCCCTAGGATATTATGATATTATAAGCCAGTAAAGCAACTCTCATTGCAAAATGAGACCTTATCAAATTTATTAAAGCCAATAACCACATATATTTTAACAATACATGTTTGAAACAAAACTTAATACCGAAATATATGAAAATACATATCAATCATCACAACTGGGTAACGCAAGAAGTATTAAAATTCTCTTCTACATCAACGACTTGCCAACCTGTTACACCCGATCGAGTTTGATAACATTGATGCCAAATGCAGAGAAGAAATAAGAAGAATTGGATTCGAACAGTACGAGAATCAACGGAAGAAACTAAACCAACTACGCGATTTACGGAACACCAATCCAAGAACTTCACATAGAAACATAACATCAAATGGTAAGTACAATGATGTCAAATTCTACCCTAGAGTCGTTAACCATACAAATGTTTTATTTGGCAAATCTGAAACTACACTTCTAGAAAAGGGCTTAAAATATAATCCTACATTAAACACAAACAAAGAAATAGAAACCTTAGGCATAGACGCAGAATTAATATGTAATAAATTAAAATCAGAAAATGCAACATCACTAACTAAATTAAAAGTTGCCAAAGCAATCACTAATTATAAAAAGAACAATCAAAATAAAATACATTAGAGAAGAACTAATTTTGAATCAAAGGCATAAAAAACATTCAGAATAAAATCAAACATAATAACTTAATCCTTACCAAAGCTGATAAAGGTAAAACGGTAGCCATTTTAACAAAATTCATAAACAGAACAACTATTTCAATCAGATTTTAAAACCCTGAAAACAGATCCTACCAGTAAATTCTAGTCAGATATAAAAAAAAAACAGTCTAAAAGCATGTACAATATTATTAGATAATTCAAATTACAACTTTATAAGAATGAACCCTAAAGCCCCAGTTCTGTACGGGTTACCCAAATTATATAAGGAAGGTACCCATATAAGACTAATTGTGTTATACATATATGCACTAGCTTACAAACTGTGCAAATATTTAAGTAAACGATTGCCTACATTTGTAAATTTCAATTCAAAATATGCAATAAAGAACTCAGTGGAGCTTGTACAAAAAGTAAAAGAATTAAATATTCTCAAGAACGCGAAGTTAGTGTCTTTCGATGTAAAAAGTTTATTCACCTCAGTACCAACTTCGGAATTAAAAACAATTATAACATATTTAATTAATAAATCAGATAATAACATCGTCGAAAAATCTGAAATGATGAAATTAATCAACATTTGCCTAGAACAAAATTATTTTGAGTTCAATAACACCCTATAAACTCAAACTGACGGCCTATCTATGGGTCCCCTCTTTTTGCAGAAATGTTCATGGCAAATTTTGAAGAATCAATGTTCAATAACACCGATATTAAAAATAAATATAACATATTATTCTGGAGTAGGTACGTGGATGATATTTTTTGTATCTGGATAGGCACTAACAGACAATTAAATTCATTTGTTCAATTTTTTAATTCAATAAACCCAAAAATACAATTTACTTCAGAAATAGAAATCAACAATAGTTTAAACTTTTTCGATTTGACAATAGAAAAAGCTGATAGTAACCAATTAAAATTCAAAATATATAGAAAAGATACATTTGCTGATACAATAATCCCTAGCTCATCAAATCATACAAACCAAATGAAATTTAGTACTTTTAACTCGTATATAAATAGATTAATAAACATTTTACTGGGTAATCAAGCTTTTGCCAATGAATTAAGTACAATAAAAACAATGGCCCGGAACAACGGATACAATAGCGAAATAGTTAACAAAATTTTAAAAAAGAAAAAGAAAAAACAGTTAATGAAATCTTTTTATATTAAGATAATAACATAAAGTATGCGAAACTTAATTATGTTAAGGATGTGTCAAATAAAATAATAAATATTGTAAAGGGTAATGAATTTCGCATCATATGTACAAACCAAGCTAATTTAGGCAAATTATTAATAAATAACAAATCCCCTATAGATAAATCAAAAAAGTGTGGTGTTTACGAGCTTAAGTGCAGTGGGTGTGGTGCTTTGTATATTGGACAAACAGGAAGATCATTTCATACGAGACTTGAAGAACACAAAAAGTCAATATTAAAAACAAATATTGTACCGGAATTTTAAAACATTAAAATTAAAATCAAAAATTAAAATTCTATATTCAGGTAATAAGGGTCTCGATTTAAATCTCATGGAGGGCCTAGAAATAAACAGGACAATAAAAGCTGGGAAAAACCTCGTCAACGACAACGAGAAGATGTGGAATATAAACTTGTCAGTTTCTTTTGTAATTCACTCTTGATAATGCTGTAAAAAGCGAAACTAGTCGAGTAAATATAGTGAAATTTAATTTAAACCTTCATTAGTAATAGTTCAAAATGTTTCACCAAGTGATAAATGAGAAAGTAATTCAAGAAATAAATCTGGCTTTTATAATGACTATATCTGTTTCCAAGAACTGCGGTCACAATGTGATCAACTAAGCAACGCACTATACAGTGAGTATATTAGCCGCACTGAAGCATCTATTAACGTTAATTCTTAATTTTTCTGGAATTATGTCGATCATTGTCGTAATTTATCTGGGCTTCCTAATAATTTATATTTAAGAAATAAAAGATCAGATTCGCTTAGTGATGCAATGGAGTTGTTTGCTGATCATTTTTCGTCCGTGAATACTTAGTCTGATTTAAACACGTGTCACGTGTTACTCTTACAGTGGTTTTTAGTGCTTTATCAAATTTAAGCGATTCCTGTAGTGTGGGCCAAGATGTAATCTCAAGCTACTTCCTAAAAAAATTTTCATTGACGAAACCAATTTTTAAAATTTTTAGTTTATCTTTTTTTTTTATCCTCACGAGGTGGTGTCGCTTAGCGTCCCTGCACTGCGGTCTCCGTGGTCCTTTTGTGTGCCTCTGGCTGTTTTACTCCTTCTGAACTCCTGTATTTTCTAAAAAGTCCAGGAGTTTCTGCCAGGGGATATTTCTTAGCTGTTCTACAGAAAGCATGGGCATCCCGAGTTTCGCCTTGCGTTCTTGTTTGTATGCTTTGCAAGTGCACAGTAGGTTTTGGGGAGTTTTCTCTTCTTCCAGACAGCCACGGCATAGGGGGCTTTTCTCAATGCCCATCTTATGTTTGTGCTTGTTCAGGTCACAGTGACCAGTGACTAGTCCTGTGATTTTTCTTAGTTTTAATCTGCTCAGTCTAGACAGCTTCAACATGCTGTCATGCTGTCAGGTACTGGACCATCTAGGAAGAGTCTCGTATGCCTCATTCCATTTTGGGTTTGCCATGCCTTTTTGCGCTCCTCTGCTAACTTGCATCGGATTATTTCCTTTCCGGTTTCATGGAGTATACCGAAAGTGGGTTCAGGTCCTATAAATTCACTTTTAGCAAGCAAGTCGTCCCCCAAGTGTCCAATAATTCTTTGGTCCTTGGGTATCCATTCTAGCTGTGTTTCTCTTGTTGTCGCCAGTGCGTCCAGTCTGTTTATGCAAGTCATGACCAGCCTGGACTGCACTATCGGTGAGGCTAGCGCTTTTATGGCTGCCTGGCTATCTGTCATAATGGTAATTGGTCCTTTATTAAGTCCCGACTCCACCAGTCAATTGCTCCGGTTGCGGCCTCTATAGGTACCAGCCCCGGTTCCTTTAGTATTTTTGGCCTTGTCTGTATACCAGATGGTTTCTTTACTCGTCTCCGGGTATGTTCCATTTGTCCATTCACTCCGCTATGGTATAATCGTTTTAAATCTGCGGGATAGGTGTACGATTTTGGTGAAATCAGACCTCATTTTTAGTGTCTCTTATTCTTGTAGTACTTTAAATGTTGCCGGTCTTGATGGCCCCATATTTAAAGTATGTCCATTTATGTGCATGGTATAGGCTGCCTGTCTAGCTTCCATCATTACAAATAAATGTAGTGGTGGTAGCGATAATATGTGTTCCATGGCTGCCGTGGGCGTTGTCCTCATTGCCCCAGTGATCAGCAGACACGCCTGTCTTTGCACTCTTTCGAGTTTTACTGCTGCATTTTTGGTTTGGGTCTTTTCTCCCCAAACGAGCGCCGCATATGTCACTATAGGGCTTATGACCACAGTGTATAGCCATTTGGTCATACTGGGTCTCAGTCCCCATGTGCGTCCTACCATTTATCGGGTCGCAAAAAGTCCTCTCATGGCCTTTTTGCTGATGCTCTCTAGGTGGAAGTTGAAGTTCAATCTGGTATCAAGTATGACCCCTAAATATTTTACATCATTTTTGATTGGAACTTCAATTTCATACATACGTAGTGATTTTATGTCATTGGTTTTTCGTCGTCTAGTAAAAGGGACCGCCGTTTTCACCGGGTGTACAGTTAACTCTTCATTCCTGCACCATGTTTCTACGGTATTTAGTGCCTTCTGCATCAAGTTTGATACAGTGGTCCCAAACTTCCCGCTTACTAGAATGGCCAGATCATCTGCATCCCCTTGTGCATATATGCCCTGGCTTTCGAGTAGCAGCAGAAGGTCGTCCATGACGCGGCACCATAGGAGCGGCGAGAGAACACCTCCCTTGCGAGAGGCAAGTGTTATGTCAATTACTTCGCTTCGCACCGCGTTTACGAACGTGGGTACATTTCCAATATTTACTATTTCAATGTCATTCTCTAAGATAAAATCTAATAGTTTCTCACCTCTTGAATTGATGTCCTTGCTCCCCCATATAATGTGGTGCGCGTTGGCATCGCATCCAAGGATAAGCGGTATTCCCTTGTGGCTCCCGCTATGTATCAGCCGCTGAATCTCGTCTGGCGGCGGTGGTCCTGGTTGGTCGTAGGGAAGGTAACCGGATCCGAGTATAAACTCCCTCCGCGTTCCCCTTTCCACTACTTCCAGCCGTGCTGCCACTAGGTCTCTGCAACATACGTCTCATAATGGCATTAAATTGAGTCCATGTTTTGCTATTATACATGTGCGTGGGTTACACATAGGTTCGGCGACAATCAGTCGCCTGCCCTGTATGTTTAACCCCTTTACTATTCCCTTGTGAAGCCATGGCTCTTGTACAAGTGCAATGTCAATATTTTCTCTTAGGATATATGCACTGAGGGCAGCAGATGCCGCCTTACAGTGGTGTATATTAATCTGTAGTAATTTGAACATTACTTACCCTACGGCGATTTGGACAACGGACTGTCTTCCATTGCTCGCTCTCTGGAATTCCTTCCATTGCTACCTCTTCGGTCTCCTCAGGTCTGCCGACAGTTTTTTCCGACAGCGCCCTGAGGGTGATGGTTGAAAGGCCGAAGTGCAACTGCTTCCCTTCGCTCACCTTCCCCCAAGAGACCTTGTCCATCAGTATGATGTACTGAGTTCCCTTGGGGTCCGGTTTTTGGTTAACTACTCTCCAGGTATCGCTCTATTAGTGGTCCTGGAGCCCACGTTAGTACTTTCCTGGGTTCCGGTAGGTCCTTCAAATCAATAATCTAAAGTTCCTTTTCGTTTCCCGGGAGATTCTTCTCCTTGGCTATGCTCTCGAGCCATGTCCTGGTTGAAAGGTCGGAGTATACTATTCTCAGGAATCCCCCTTTATGGGTGCATTCCAGAAATTTCGGTGAGGCTTGTCCTTTCACCGTAGCATCAATGCTTTGGATTATCGAGGCTTCGATAGCCTCGGCTTCCTCTGCATTTATGCTCGTCTCTGGGTATCCTTTCGGTATTATAGCGAGCGCTATTCCCGTCAGTGTGTCACTGAAGGTTCTCTTTGCCGGAGGCCCTTCGCCCCCTCTCGGGGATTTTGCCGGTCTCTTTTGGAGTCCCGGAGGTGTGCTGTCGCTCGACAGGTTTCGCTTCTGCGTCCCTGACGAGCCGGGTGCTGACGCTGATGCAGGGCGTCGCGGGTGCGACCCCTCCCCTAACGCTTGCTCTCCCTGAGGTAGGTTACGCTTAGACGTCCCTGCCCTCTGGTCCAGTTTCTCTCTCCTCTGGCGTCGTCTGGCCGCCCCCGAACGCTGTTTAGATCGTTCAGGTTCAGCCGTGGCGGCACCAGGGGAGGTAGGGTTCTCCGAAGAGCCCCCTATGGTAGTTTCTATTTTTGTTTTTTGGTGGTCCATTGTTGTTCCCACGAGTACGGAGCAAATAACTGGTCGCTGTGCGCAGTGCCCCGATACGCACAGCGGGCTCACTACGTTGCGAGGTCGTCCGGTGTCCCAACGGAATCGTTCGCGACACTTAACCCTGTGCCATGCAGCCCTAGGCACGTCTGTACGCCGTAGCTTGGGGGAGTTGGTTCGCGGCAGCTGGTTTAGGCCGGTCATTCGGGGGTGACCCACCTGCCGGACCCTATGCCAGCTACTGGCCGATTTCTGGGTCACGCTCCTATCCACCACCCGGAGACGCGCTCGGCAGCCTCTGCCTGCAGTTGTCGGCGGACTCCATTGCTGGTGCCGACCGATTTTCCGAGTAGTTTATCTTTATTAACTGGATTATTCCATAATATCTGGAAAAGTAGTTACATTAAACCAATTTTTAAAAGTGGAATTAGAGAAGATATTGAAAACTACAGGGGGTGTCTTTACAGTTAGTATTACCAAAAATGTTAGATCATTTAGTGTCTGATCAATTATTATCAAGTGCAGGCGGATTTGGTGAAAACGTTGTCAAATGGTTTTGTAGCTATTTTAAGGGTCTTCCCTTCAGCGCGTTAAAATTGGAAATATTACTTCGTCCAAACTGCGGCCCTATTCTATTCTTATTATTTATTAATGGCATTAAACAAAATTTAAAACACAGTCAATTTATTCTCTATGCTGATGATCTAAAGTTATACAAGCGAATTGAATTTGATGATCAAATTCAATTACAGGCAGATTTGCACTCACTGGTTAAATGGTGAGAAGCAAATCGTTTATATTTAAATTTAAGGAAGTGTAATTGTTACTCTTTCCATCGCCGCAAAGCTAGTGCCTTTTTATATTATATATGCGATCATCCATTAATTAATAAGGACAATATTTTAATGGTCATACAAATTTAATATGTAATAAAGCTATGCGTTTACTTGGTGTTATATGTAGATTCTCCAAGGACTTTGGTATGAATACCGTTCGTATTCTCTTCATTTCGCTAGTACAACCACATTTAGAATACATACGAGTTTTTGGTCTCCTCATGTACGGGCACATTCTTTAATATTAGAGCGGGTGCAAGGTAAGTTTTTACAAATTGCGTCTGCTCGGCTTGGGCATAGTAGACAGCAATTTAGTCATAGTGGTATGCTGGGTATATTGGAAATTGAATCATTGGAGTGTAGGCGAATCATTATTGATTTATATTTTACTTATAAGTTATTGAATGGCCTTGTCGATTGCCATTTTTGGTTGGTCAATTAAATTTTAATGTGCCAGGTAGATGGCCTAGCAGATCTTCAATCCTTTTTAAAATAAGTTTGCATTCTACTAAGTACGGAATGTTTAGTCCTATTAGTAGAATGATGCGATTTTGTAACGAGTTATTAATTTATACCATTGAGTTTTATTTATTCTATTTATTTATTTTTATTAAGTTTAGTATCCATAGATACATGTTTTATCGTTTTGGTTTGTATTTTTAACTTTTTTTAAATTTTTATATTTATTTATTTATTTTATTACTTTTACCTATTGATGTTTTACATGTTTTTATAAGGTTGGTCCGGCAGTATTTTATAATCGTCTTATATAATTTATTAAAATCTGTGATATTATACACTTTTAGTGATATACAGCTGTGATATTTTCATTTGTAAGCGTCAATTTCTGTGAATTTATATATGTATTTAGTTGTATTTATACTAATAATAATAATAATAATAATAATAATAAATATTTATTCCCAACAGACAATTACAGTCTTACAAAGGAATTTTCATAGAATAAAAATAAAATGAAATACATAATATAAATTATATAAATCTACGTTTCTAATTTATTTATTATTTATTCTGTTATTTATTTATGTATATTTATTTATTTGATTTATTATGTAATGTAAGAGTAACTTTACATAAGTCAACTTAATCGACATCATTACACATTTATATAAGTGATCTAAGCCATGTCATTAATTCATTTGTATTTTCGTTGTGCGTGCATTATTGTGAATGTTATAATTATTTATATTAATTAGTTTTTATTAACGTTATTCATTATTAATCGTTAAGCCGAATTTGTATCCTGCCAGAAAGTAGTTATTCTTTATTGTATATTTTGTAAAAAGGTGATACCGTAAAATAAATAAACAAACAAACAAACAAAATGGGAAATCATATTTCAGTGCTTTAGACAATGAAGAGAATGATTGCGACCGTTACTACGTGGTAATCTATACTTACACTGAAATGAAAAATTCATCATGTTTTTACATATATTGAATTATTAAATTCAGTTCAAATAGTACCATTATTATAGAAAGTAATAGGTTGTTGAAAAAATTCACTTGGTTTGTTTCACTTAACATAATGTTTCACCAAGTGAAAAATGAGAAACAAATACAAGATATATTATAAAGAGATAAACATATTTATTGGAAATAGTTTTACATTTAATAGCACGACAACTACTATGCTGCTTGCTTATCTTCTTTTTTTTCAATAAAATGTAATAAAATTCTTTAGTTCGTTGTAGAAAATTAAATAATAAATATAAATACATTTCGTGGCTTACTAAGACTACATTGTAGTCTTAGTAAGACTCACTGTTGTAGATTCACGAAATGTTTTCGTATTTTAAAATGTATTCTTTTTTTCCATTGGCTATCGAACGGTGGTATTTTAGCTCACATTAATTATATTAACTTAATAATGCACTACTTGTCGATGGATTATTAAAATACAAATTTATAAATTATTTATAATAGTGTATTATAACAAAATAATTCTCGAAGTAATTATTCTCACACCTTTTACACTTTTCATTTCATTTAAACATATCTAACTCTATCGTTTAAAAATCGTTATCAATATCACCAGAATATTATTTTTAAATTTATGGTATTTAACAATTTAATAATTTCCTGTTCTATTTGTTTCCAAAAATTTATTCAGCTAAATTTGTTATGAAATGTACGCTTGCTATTTTATTTGCCCTGTCTGTTCGGGAATTTGTTGGATTGTCTATATTGAATTTCAAGTGTGAGGGAATAAGAGACGAGTGTGAAGGAGTGACGAATGACAAGTGACGAGTTGTCCTAGACCTGTGTTATTCCACACCATATATTGCTGGCTTCACTGACAGATCAATTTCAACATAAAGTATCCATTGTAATACAACACAACAAGCCGCAAAGCAAAGGAAAATTATTAATGATATCCACGTCAGAGTATTTAATAATTTTCCCTGAATAGTTTTATTGCAATTTTTATTATTGTAGTTTAACAATTTGTTACATTCAAATATTTATTTACAGTCCTGTTCTAATTTATTACATTGCATTGCAATTAGAGAAATCCATAAATATTGCTGATATTAAATAAAAGAAGAGGCATTATATATTCAAATATAAATATTGTATAATCCATATAAATGGATCATTGTTTTATTCCCATTCATATAATTATATAATATATTTTGTACTTTTATTTTTTATCTTTTAAGTACTCAAATGCCTTCTTCTGATTTATGTTTTTTGCAAACTAAATATTAGTGCGTCCTTCAATTAATTTACATAACAACATATTTAATGCACTAATTAAATAATCACAGACATAATTAAAAATAAGTCTACAATTATAGTTTTATTATAATATCTATCGAAATACCCATATGGTCTATCTAATCATGTATATTCCGTTCCAATTAAATTCTGCTAAAATAACTTTTTAAATCAGTACTGGCTTAAAAACTAATTTTCTCATAATAATACTTACTAACATTACTACAATTTTGATATACTCCTCTCACGATAAATTTAGTAGAAACAGAAATTTTGGCGACAACGTTCTTCTGCGTACATAAAATATTTATTTTATTAATTTTCTGTATTCATGATAAAATGGGTGGTGCTTGTTGCATATTGTGGTTAGTCGTTGGGCGTCGTCGCATTTATTGAGAGTTTTTTTTTATTTCAATTGCCTTGCAGATAATCCTCTTGGGAAAAATGGTCTACTACTGTGATAGAAATCGTATTATCAAAGATAAAGAAAGTGCATCGTTTTCGATGGCTCTGATATGTTCACCTCTTTCACATGATGTGTCTATTAATTTTTGTCACAACGAATTTTATATACTCATCGATTTTCAAGACTAATAATGACTTTTGGGGATTTAAGAAAGTTTTATACGGTTATCGGCAGTGATATCGTAATATCGGGAATATTATTTCAATGGAAGGATTTTCATCTAGTTTGCTGTAGACTTTTACAGCGTACTCTTTGGTAAACTCTAGAATACTCGGAAGCTTAGTGGCACGGTGAGACTGAGTATTTCTCAAATACTGCAAAGTCCCAAAGCGACGTTTAGAGTACGCTTGTGTTTTGTTATTAAAAAAGTTCTATAGTAATTCCATATTAATGCAGAATAAGTTAATTACGCCTTATCATCATAGCAAAATGTTTTACTCTGTGATTCACAGATAAAGTAAATCTTACGTTGACAATAAGTTCTGGCTTTTTCATTTTGTATGCGATCGTTTTTGACCAGGAAAGGTGCTGATCAAAAATTATGGCATTAAGAGCATTAAGGGAATACATTTTTCGCTTTTTTTGAGATACCGTCTGCTGAAATGTATGGAAACACTTTTATAAGCATTAACCTCTAATCACTATTGTAGGTTTTTATTGCTTTTTTATTTGTTTATATCTTTTTTCATAGTTGGATTGAAAAATCGTTTTTAGTTAAAATAACTTATTACTTTTTAAAGATAATTTGAACTTGAACATATTTGACGATGATTGTTGCCATTTTTGACATGTATCTGTGAATGTTTGTGTCTCTTTGGGTATAAGTGTTTGTTTCTGGTCGCTGAATCTTAAAAATAAAAATAAAAACTATAAATGTGTATTAGTTTGTCACGTGTTTTATAACTAATGTTTGAAAATTATCTGTGTTTGTTTGTTGGAGGATCCTTAAAGCATGCTTTCATTTAGTCTCGAAATATTTCTTGAATAATGTTCTCACTTATTTCTTGGTGAAACATTATAAAATCAGTGAAATAAATCAAGTGTTAATTAATTCTATATCTAGTTTCGAAATTTCTAGAATGCTACAAGGATACATGACGTAATATGAAAAGTTATCAGATAACGTTAAAAATTAAATTTACATTATCGACCAACCAACACCTGACATTAGTGTCAGGAGCAGGGTGAATTTTTTTTATTTAGAAGTAAGGGATCAATGCATGTTTGTTTTTTTGGGTTTCGTAAAGAGTATATCAATATAAATAACACTGTTGTATTCTATCTTTACACTTTATTTTCTATGCTTATATATACCGAGTGACTGACGAGTATATACAGCGCATTTTGAAAAAAAAACATGTTGATATTCTATTTATTCAAATCTGATCAAAAATAAGCACCAACGGATTTTCGTCAGTTACCTTCCATTCTAATTATTTTACTCTTTTCTCCCTTTTGTTATTACTAACCTCGTTCACTTCGTTTTCCTTACGTGTACAACTGTTTTGTGTCTTTTTCAATACGGTTGTACAGGGTTCGGCAAGGAAGTATGACGTTTTTGAAAAAATCATAAATCAGAATTTTTAATTAAATCAAAATTTTATTTGTTTAATAGGTAGGTGTGGATTTGCCATTTGGTATTTATATTAAAGAAAATATTAAAAACATGTCATCTAAGTGATCTCTGTTCTTTTCCACACACTCTTTGAGTCGAGTTGAGATGTTGTTCATGCATCCTTCAAACAAGTTGGCCGGAATCGTTTGAATTTCTCGGGTGATAGCATTGGACAGCTGATCAAGGGTCTGTGGGTTCTTAACAAATACGCAGGCATTAAGATACCCCTACGGGGTTCTCTCAAAACGCCACAAACTCCCTTGAAGTGTGGCAAGTTGTCCCATCTTGCTGGAATGAGATTATTCTAATATCAATATTACGCCTTGTCAACTCTGGAGGGAAAAATCACGCAGCATGGGGACTTGTTTCCATAACTGCCCTAACTCAAGCCACATTTTCAGGAGGTCTGACATCTCTTTCTTCACCTCCAGGCTTTAACGATCCTTTAGTACGGAGGTTCTGTACCCACTTCCGGTTGATGTTTCGCGTAGAAACACGACCGTGCCTTTCAAGATTGAATTGTGTTGTGTAGCGACCACAGTACGCCTAGTTTCGATGTAAGTGTCGTAAACAAATACGCGTTCCAAAAACATCACACTTCCCTGCTAGACCCTGTATTATCCATGAATATAATTTAATACCGAATCACTTCGCTGATGAGAAATTTGCTTATAATTGAAGGAAAGTGCAAATAATGATAGGCTTTTTAAGAGACTTTTAGGTACCAGTAATGCATTTTTATAACCATATACTATATGTATTGTATTACTGTAGATGCCTGAAAGATCTTTCTAAGTGCAAGAAATCTTCCCGCAGGGGTGGTTGACGTGCACAGTCATTTGGGAGTAGCGACCCCACGTACCCGAGCCGTTCACTGCACACACACGCACATCCACACACACACACACCCACTTATCACACACACACACACACACACACACACAAACACACACACACACACACACACACACACACACGCACATCAAGGACGCTGACCGATACCCTACCCTCCGTGAAGTAATGCGACATGGGGAGGTGGTTTTTAGTGGGTATACCTGTTCTGGGGAGTCCCACAATCCGTCTATAAAAGATTTTCCACCTTCCGTCTACTAGAAACAAAGTGCAAGAAACCTATGATTTAAAGAAACTGAAAGTAAAGATAACAATAATCAAATAAGGTGGTAATTAAGTAGTAGTAGTAGTAGTGTTATTTGTGTATTTATGTGTGTGTGTAAATGAGCTTGTTACTTTAAAGGATCGTCCCCGTCAGTATAAAGCACCATTAATTGTATCCCAATGGTAAATGGTACCGGTCACATCCAACTGCTGACTCGAACTAACGTTGCTGCATTCTCGCTAACGCTAGTTCGCCCGCAACAATTAAGTATTTATAGTAATTAATGTTTATAACTTTATTCTAATGTATTGTGTACGAGAAAATATTAGAATATGCCCAAATTTAAGAACGAAATCAAGAGAAGAACTATCGTTCAATTTATAGGGTTAGTAGCATTTTTAAGGTTTTTAAAACAATGTTGAGGAACCTAACTAATAAAAACATAATACCAAATTCGCCATTGTTTTCTTTGTAAAAGATAATCGTATCCAATTTATTTAAATTTATACAATATTTCTTTTAAAAACTGAACAATAAAAACAACTGGAAATGATTTCCTATGCTTAAGAATCAACTATTTTACATTCTTATAAAAAAGTAAATTTGGAAGAAAATAATCATAATAATACTGAAATTAACTTAGGTTCTGGTTCATTACATGTAGTGGATTCTTGATATTTTGTAATTGTAGAAACTTCAGTTTTCCAAAGACTCCCACTGAAAGAAGATCAATGCTTCTTGATCGAAATATTACCGTTCCTGGTAGGAGATGAATAAGTATTGGGGTTCAATCGGATAACATCAATCTTTTTAGTAGAATTAGTGTTTTTTTCTAATAAATCATATTTTTTACAACTGTTTCTGATATATCACCAAATTAACATGTAGCTTTATTTCTGTAATCCAAAACTAGAAAATGTACTCAGGATAATACTAAAAATCACTACAAATGAATTCAGTATTTGTGCACAAAAATCACAAACCATTGCTCAATACGATAATAATAATAATTCTTTATTCTTGAAGTGAAATATAAATTAATACGTAACTTATAGATATTAATGTTCACACAAGTATTGTCAAAAAAAGTATGTACATATACAGTGTGTTAATACTAAGTCGTTACACCTGAAAATGGCAGTTAGAATTCGTTAAAACAAAAACTTATCTTAGGTCCAATTTGTGATTTGATGCTCCGGTTCGGAGATATTGGTTTTCTCTTGTTTTCTAAAAATCGCTATAACTCCTTTATTTGAAGGACTATTTTAAAAAACCAAAAAGTTTCAAAAGTAGCTTTTGACTTTTAAAACATTTGTATTTACAATTATTTTCTATTGTTTCAAATAACAAAATGGCGACCGATCAAAAATTTCAAAACAAAATATTTCGATAACCACTCGAGTTTTGAAAGTAAAACATTTATAAAATCTTTATGCTGTCTACTACAATTTGTCCTAAACATTTTTTTCAATCTACCTAGAAAAAAACTTTACTTGCTTTCATGTTTCATGGCTAACAAGTCAACACCCAAGTGTCCAATAAATCTTTGGTTCTAGGCTACTCTTAGTAGATGTGTTTCTGTTTTTGTACTGAAAATATTTTTTCTACATGGCTACTACTCTCGTAATATATGATGTCCTGTCATACAAAATACTCAAAATTAACTTTATAAATATGTTTTGGGGTATTATTACCGAACACGTTCTTGAGAATTATAAGAGTAAAACACAATGAATTTAATTTAGATGTTAATTTTGAATCTATATGTATTCCTTAAAGCAGGCATGTGCAACTTCATCAAGACCGGAAAATAAATTCAACCTGAAATCGCGGGCCGGACCTTTTATTTGAATTTATAAGGAACAGAGAGATTCGTAGTTTGATTTAAAGAAATGATATTACATTTATTACGTTTTCACATTTCAAAAAAAAAATGTAAAAAATAACACATATGTTCATGTATGTAATCATTTACAGAAACTGGCTTTCAGAAAATAGATTAAAATGAACAAGTACAAACATATTTAATGGGAAGATTGTGCCTTCATATTTTTCTCCAAATAATCAATATTGAAATATCGAATGTCGCAACACGCAGAGTATTTTTCAAATGTGAGTCTGTTAATCTTGTTCGTGTTTTGATTTAACAAACTTCATTCTCGAAAATAGCTGGTCACATTTGTATGTACTTCCAAATAATGACATTTTTTTCTGAGCCAAAGGTGCGAGATTTGGAAATTTATCGATTGGTACATTTTTTAAAAATCGGTTTACGGCGTGTCTCTAAATATCGCCTTAAAATCGGATTTTTCTTGCAATTCAATGAGTTTCATTTGCAATGAAAATTGAACTTCTTCTATTTCCACGTCAAATGGGGAGGAAGAAATTTTCAGACTTGCTTCTTGGCAGCGAAAATCTTCAAATCTGGTGTTAAATTCATCTCTTAAAAATTGTAACTCATTTGCAAACGTTTCGAAGATAGCATGATCCTTATGATTTGCAAGAGTGGGAAAATGGTAGGTATTCCCTATTCGGAGCTGATTTTCCCAAAGTCTTAATTTATTTTGGAATGATCATACAGTTCATGAACAAGTTATTCTTGGGTTTGAAACTTTGATTTAATTCATTCATATGACTTGTTAGATCAACGAGAAACGCAAGATCGGAGACCCAATTTGTGTTCTTTAGCTCTTGTATATCTTGTTCATATCCATAAAAACAGATACCTCATCTTTCAAATCATAAAATCGTTTTAACATTTTTTCTTTACTTAACCAGCGCACTTCACAATAAAATGTCATATCTTCAAATTCAGACTGGAGTTCTTCCAAAAATGTTTTGAACTGACGGTGGTGAAGTGCTCTTGATTTAATCAAATTTATGCAAGAAACTACGGTTTTCATTACATGTGTAAATTTGCACACACATTTTATTGATGTAAAATAGACTTAAATCTTCAGTGTCAATATTCCTACGATATAGTTCCAATTTAATTCTATTGACAACTCCTAAATTAGAACCAACTATAGCTGGAGCACCATCAGTAGAAATTCCACTTAGATTCTCCTATTTAAGCTCAAATTGATAAAAAAACTGCTTTTACTTCTTCGAAAATGTTTTCTCCTCGTGTGGTATCCTATAGGTCGAAGAGCCAGCAATTCTTCCATGTAATTAAATTTGATATCAACTCCGCGAATAAAAAGAGCTAATTGTGCGGTATCGGTAGTATGTGTGCGCTCACCGAGAGCAATTGAAAATGCCTCAAACTTCTGCGACGCACGTAACTTTTGATTTGATATCGTTGGCCATATCATCGATACGTTTTATTATAGTCCAGCGAGAAAGACTTATTTTTTCTATATCGTTGTTCTTTTCAGGACACAGTTCTTTAAAGACAGCACTAAAACACCTTTAACAAAATCACCTTCAGAATATGGTTTAGAATGCTTTGCAATTTTTTCACTAATTATGAAACTTGCTCGTACAATACTATTGCATAAATCACTTTGTTGTGGAAAAGAGTTTGTTGCGCAGATAAACATTTTTTCAAATTTATTATTTTATCTTTTCTGTATTGTCCATTGAGATTACTATAACTAGAATGTTTTGATGTTATATATTAAATTCTTTTACCACTGATATACCTTCGAGGCAAATTAAACAAACAGGCTTGTTTCTTTGCATAATAAAGAAGTAATCGTTAGTCCACTTATCTTGAAAAACACGATTTTAAATATCAACTTTTCTTCTCTTCTCTGATGTCATTTTAAAGATTATGTTAAATTGTAAATTAAATATGAATTTAGAAACTGCTATGCCTCGTGCTTTTGCTCTGCTGATTCTTCTTTCACTAATCAAACATACTTACAGCCAGTGCAAATAAGACGGGGTTTTCCCTGTTTATTGCATACACTGAATGCTGAGTTGACTAAATACAGTACAAAACTGTATGATACCTATAAAACTTAATGATCCTTAGATTATATGAAAATTATTAAGAATACATATATATTTTTTACTTTCAAGGGCCAGGTTTAGTGAGATTTGAAAATTGTGCTGCGGGCCGGATAAAATGAAGTCAGGGGCCGGGTCCGGCCTGCGGGCCGTACGTTGCACATGCCTGCCTTAAAGCTTTGCATATTTACGTCAAAATTTGTATTACTGAATTCTACAGATTTTAGATTAAATTTCATATTTTGTGTTTTAAACATAATTACTTCGGTTTTTACATTTTATTGAGTATCATTTTGTAATTTTAAATCCACTCCTGTGCTATTTTAAAAACGATACTAGCCTCAGAGATAAGAGTTTTCGAGCAACAGTTACAGCTTAATATACTTATATCATCTGCACACATAACTGAGTTCTCCCTATCGAATGGCAACTCCTTGAAAATGTCCTTTATAAAAATGTAATTTCTGGAGTTATTTTCATATCTGTATTTTGGATTAACGATTTGTCCAGATTTTCGACTCCGCGTTTTTCTATCTGCATATGATTCATTATGTTTTCTTTTTCCTAATCATTGACTGATAGTGTAAATCAATGTTTTTCTTTTGAAGCAAGTCCTTCACATCATTTTCTTGTATAATGATCTTTAGAAGTTGTATTCTCTTTTCAGAGTTCGATTTCTTACTTACTACATTTACTTTCTTTGAAATCTTTGAAGTTACAAGTACAAGTTACAAAGTAGTATAAAAAAGTTAAAGGTTTTTCTGTTATTCATTAAAAATGTACTACGAAGTGAACGCCTCCAAAATTCAAGATACAACATATGATTCTATAATTATCAATAGTTTGTACCTTCCTGTATCTTTTGACACATCTATGATGGAAGAGTGTTCCACACTTTATGATGCAACACTTTTGCATAATTTATCACTATTCGTTTTTTTTCGGATAAGCCGTTTTCATTACCAGCCAATTCTAACTAACTAGTATTACATTGCTTCTAGCAGTTCAAACAATTATGTATTGATAAAAAGCAAATACTAAAGATATCACTAGCTACTAAATATTTCAGACAAGTTTAAAGAAACAATAATTGCTAATAAACATCTCAAACAGTTTTTTTTTATATACTCTATAAATGATAATTAATGAAAGAAACAAATATAAACTATTTTATAAGTTTAAAATCAGATTCGGTAGATTTAGAGAAGGTGTATTGTAGAGCAGATAAACATTCAGTTAAATTTAGAAGCCACTCTGTAGTTAATTCTCTAAATTCCTTCCAATTTTCTAAAATATGACTGTACACAAATTTCCAGTTCAAATATTTCCTGAGATAATGCTCTTTCTGGCCGAGTCGAAAGTCTTATGAGTAGGTAATTATTTATATTTATACTATATTTCTTCTCCAAATTTTTTCATATAATGTATAGTATATAGAATAGTGAATAGGTAATTTTTTTCCGTCCTTCAATAGATAAAGTCCTTCCTCATTGTAACACTCCAAAGAAGACAGTTAAATAAGTAATACGTTTTGATTTTTGTTCCTGCGTTTGTATTCTTGGAACCTATCTGGCACATATCATATGATATCAAAGGTAATTCTGCCCAATGTGTGCATCAATGTTTGTCCGTGACAGCGGTTGAGCGGCCTGATCATTCTTTATCATGAACGTGTGTTCCACTTTCTTATATTACATTCATCACCTATCTCATATGATTTTCGAAATTGCCGATCAATTTAAGAAGGTGGAATTTTGTTTTGTTTAAGAACTGTATATCAGTGTCAATTTGCAAATGAACATAGTTGATAATAAATGCTGTGCAAATTTTCTATTTCAACTAGCAATATGAAAGCAACTAACATCGTTGACAAATGATCAGAGAAGACGTTAAAAGTTTAAATAACTAAGGATAGCTCTATGCTTAAAGAAGGGCTTCAAAGGTTAGATTAAATGACTACATCTTTTGATAGAGAGAACTATGAGGAATTAGGCGGCCTGTTCGCAGAACGTTATCAGAATTGACTGGCGAAAAACGTTATTAATAATAATATCTGAACACACATATTTATACATATAGATAGATACATAGATAGATGTTATATGGGTGGCACCAGCGCCTGTTCCACCGCGACCTTTTCAGATGTATTGTGGATCCCTGTTTATCTCAGATGACCAGCTCTAGCTTTGCCTCTTTGATTAGTCCTATTAGCCCTGCCAGAGGGGCTTGGGTATAGGTCTCCGCGCTTGGGTTTGTAGTGCTCAACTTTTGATATCTAATCCTAGCTAGACCCTCGCAGTTGCATAGCATGTGGAACGAGTCCTCTTCTTCCTCTAGCAGAATCTGTATGGTGCTTCTTTTACCAGGCCTATTTTGCTCATATGTTTGTTGAGCTTGCAGTGTCCTGTTAACAGGCCTACTATTGTTTTGACCATTTTTCTGTCTAGGTTCAGAAGTTCGGTCGTAAATTTTTGGCTTAAGGAACTGTTTCGGTTGTCTATTTCCTGGTGAGTTCGTCCACCAGGTATGGGCCTATGTCTCCGCCCATTTTTTTATGGAACGTTTGACTGCGGTTTAGGAGATTCCGCAGGAGGGTTCCAGGTCAATTACTGCTTTTGACGAGCCTTGTTTGGCCAGTTCGTCTACTTTGTCATTGCCCGGATGTCCTCCATGTCCTGGGACACATGTGATTGTTACTTTTTTGTGACAGCCAAGTTCATTAAGAGTACAGTTCCACACTAGCTTAGATTCGACCTGTATGGAGCTTAGTGCTCTTAGCAGCGCCTGGCTGTCAGAGAATATAGCAATTGACCTACTTTTGGTGTCTTGTCTTGCTATTTCTCTTATGCAGTGGTGAAGAGCCATCGCCTCTGCTTGGGACACCGTGCTGTCCTTAGTAAGACTGACAGAAATCTTTGTCTCGGGTTTTGTGCCGTATATACCTGCTCCTACCCCTTTGTCCCTTTGTCAGTCTTTGAGCCGTCCGTAAACCAGTATGATTCTGCTTTGGTAGGTTGGCCCTCGACCCAGTCTTCTTTTTGCGGGATTAGTACCTTGTGTTTCTTTACGAAATTGTATTTTTTCACCATGGCATCACTTGGCATCGCTGTGATCGCGTTAGCCTTTAGTCGTCTTCTAGCCGTTGGTGTGTTTTTCCGTGTGACTGGATTACGGACGCCTGTCCTTGCATCAGTCTATATGATACGGACCTGGCTTCTTCTTGAATGAAGATGTGTAGTGGTGGTATGATGGCTTCTAGGGCTGCTGTTGGGATGGTGCTTAGGGCCCCTGTTGTACTGAGACATGCTAGTCTTTGTGTACTGCTCAGGAGTCCTATCGCCCCCTTTTGTTTTGTCCTAGTCCATCACACCACTGCTCCATAGGCTATCACGGGTCTTATCACCCTGGTGTAAAGTCATAGAGTCATTTTAGGGTTCAGTCCCCATTTTTTTCCGCACATTCTGCGACACCTGCCCAATGATATTGTTGCCTTTTTGGTGGCTTTTGTGATGTGTGGTCTCCACGTCATTTTGGCGTCAAAGGTTACTTCCAGGTACTTTGCCTCCCCTACGAAGGGGATTTCCGTACCCCCGAGCTTCAGTGGCTTTAGGCCTTTCAGTGCTCGTCTTTTTGTAAATATGATAATTTGTGTTTTTTGTGGATTGATTGCCAGTCGCTCCTGTTTGCACCGATTGTCTACTATGTTTAGGGCTCTTTGTGCTCGCTCCGAGACAGCTCCCACGAACCCTCCCATGATGACAATGGCTGAGTCATCCGCCTACCTTAGGCAGTGGATATCCTCTTTGGACAGTTTTCCTAGAAGGTCATCTACTAGTGTTGCCCATAGCAGTGGAGACAGCACTCCTCCTTGTGGGCAGCCTCCCCCCGTTTTAGCCTTAATGGTATAGCCCCCCAAAGTGGATCTGATTGTCCTTTTCTCTATGCTGACCTTGATCCATTGGCAAAGGCTTGGCGGGACTTCTTTCCTTGCTTGTGCCTCCACGAGAGAGGTTATTGTGACGTTGTTAAACGCCCCTTCTATATCCAGAAATGTGACTATGGCTATATCTTTGTCTTCCATTGACTTTGTGATGAGCCTGTTTAGGTCGTCCAGCGCCGAGTCTTTTGACTTATCCGGCTGATATGCATATTGCCTATTGTTGAGGGGATATTTCAACAGTATCTCGTCCCTTATGTACCTATCAATCAATCTTTCCGTTGTTTTTAGTAAGAATCCCATCCGGTCCCGCGGACTTGTACGATTGGTCTTGTGATCTCCGTGGCTAATCTCCAGTTCTTTCGGTCGAGCCTATTAGGTTTTGGCTGGGATTGTCTGGCTTATTATGTTCTGCCAGAATTGTTGAGGCTTGAAAGTGGCTTTTTAATAGTTCCTTGAGACTTTCCTCTATTGTTTCTGTGCAGGTTCTTTCCGGTTTCTTGAGGAAGCCTACCTATTTGGCAGCACTGCCGTCCTTAGCCAAGACTTTGTGAATTCTTGAACATGCCGGAGTGTTATTAATCTCCTCGCAGAACTTCCTCCACGAGTCCCTTTCGGCTTTTCGGATTTCTTTGTTATATTCCTCTGTAGGTGTCCCAGTCCTGGTTGGTTTTGGTCCTATTAAATAGCCTTCGAACTTCGATCCTCATCTTTTCGATGTTCTTGTTCCATCAGACTGTTCCGCAGCCCCTCTACTTGGCTTCCAAATAAGCCGTCCTGATGGCGTCAGTGATTTGTTCCACTGCCAGCTCCAGCCCATCAATCTCTCTTGTCGATGCTGTACCTCCCTTGAGAGCTTCTCGGAGGGACTCTTTATATCCTACCCAGTTCGTCTCTATTGGGTTTATTTATACATATTGTGGCAACAAAAACCTTTATTTTTATTGAAATCAGATGAGAATTTATTATTTGATAGATTTTCGAAAATGCTAAACTATCCTTGTTGTATAATATAAGTGTACTTTATCGCGGTTAAGTAAAAATGTTTGCATATATAAATAAACAAACTCGTATTATTGAACACATTGAAAGAAATACTTTTACTTATGAATATGAAATTATTATTATTTAGTATACATGTTGAACTTTCTTCATTATTAAATAAATAATGCTCTTTAACAAAAAACATCAGCTATAACCTTCTAACTTCTTAATCAGAATTTTACAATATATGTTAAACTTTAAATCATGATTTGCTCTCACAATAAAGCGATAAAAAAACGATAAATATTTTTTACAAATATTCCATGTAGCAATAATCAATTTTGTAAGGCAACTTACCGCAACGTTTACTGTAATTTGTATATGCGTATAAAATTCATACTAATTCATAATAAATAAATATTTCTGATTAAATATTTACTTTTAATGTTTAAAATACTTTATTTTACAGCCCATACAAGTGCGGATAACATTTCTGTGGTGTATTATTTGATTTTTTAAATTCTTTATAAGCACCCTGAATAATAAAAAAGTAACATTGTTTAATGACATAAATGAAAATTTGTTATTAAATATTTTACGACATAATATTTATAAATTTTTCAATGTACTATGCGGATTTAATATCGAAATGCAATTAAAGAGAAATTGGATATACTTTTGTAAATTAATTCATTTTTATTAAATTAATTTATTTGACACCAATAATTATTGCATTAAAATTGGTTTTAATAATTTAATTTACTTCATTATAATTAAATATATTGAATAAAATTTACTAATTAAATATATTTAATCGGGAAAATTAATACAATAAATTTTATTGGTTTATGTCACACACCGTAATATTAATAAACAATATTTTATTTTATTGATTTTCATGAATAAAGAAATGTATCATATTAATTATGAACTATACAAAATCAAATAAATTTATACATTAATACGATTTAACGTCATCAATTGCATTCTTAATTGAATTTAAATGATGTTCTATAAATTTACACATAATTCATAATACACGATTATGAATTAACATAAACAAACCATTTAGAAGATATACGAAGCGAGGGCGTATTCACACAACGTTGTTGCCACAACAAGAATATATCCGAATTACAAGAAAACGTAGGCAGCTAATATTCTACACAATTAAATTACCTTAAAAGTTCAAAACTATAAATCAAAACCAAAAAAAAAAACGATTACTCCAAGGTAACCCCGCTTCTTTGGCCAGAATAAAATTTTATTCTTTAAACGTGAAATGGGGACAGGTTGCCGTTTCGAAATAAGAGTGAAGATCATTGCCTAATACAAATGCATACTATTTTAAATAATAATAGTGTATTTTTGGATGAATTTAATACAGCTAAAATAACAACCTAATTCAATAATTGATAAGTTATATCCAATATCAAAAAAACTAGATTTTATAGGTGTTTAAAATTAAAAATATTTTAACGACTATATTCCAATTTATCATAAATGCGAGTGTATTCTGTGCAGCATACGTTAACAAATATATTTTAAGTATTTTTAGGCCCTTATAAAGAAACATTCTTTCCTTTCCCTTGGTGAAATATTTATTTTAAAAGGAAATTATTTATATTAAACTATCTAATATAAACCGAACTAATCCGATCATAATTACTTAACATGAACTTAATGATATATTGAAATCAAAATCAAATTGCGATTTAATCAGCAATTTTTGAGGGATACGCTATAATATCAACCAAATCTCTACTTCACCCGCTATAGCAGTTTTTGCTCCAGAAAAACTCGCATAGTCAACTAATGGACGGCTGATCATTTTGTAGGTGTTGGTACTTGTTTGTAAATATATATCTTCCTTTTTATAGGTTAGGTAACGCTCATTTTTAATTATAAAACTTAGCGTATTAGGCAATCTGATCGTAATTTTTTTGTCACTATAGTTCAAATTTTACAAGGTCATTTTAAAACGTACAAACGTAATGGCTTTGAACAGTTGACATTATAGTCATCTTGTGTGTGATACCAACAAAGTTTAAGATTTCTGATTCCAAAGAGTAACAAAATGCAATGGCTTAAAATAACAATCAAAGTATTTGTTTGTTTAAAAGTGTTTAAACATTTATTTCGAAAACAACCTAAATTACAGTGTTGTTATTATCATTAAATAAAACCTAATGCACTAATATATCTCCTTTTTAAATTTAATTCAAATTAAAAACAAGTTTTTAATTTATTTTATTTTCTTATTATTAGAAATAAGTCTTAACAAAAAAAATCGAAGAAAATTACATAGATGATAGATCATTTTTATTCCAAAGTTTCAATAATTGAAGTCTCAAACACTCTTAATTTATTTAAATTTTCATAGTTAGGCCCAAGTCATTGATTTATATTTTAGAATTTCAAAACATGTAATTTTAATAAAATTATATAATTATGATTTATTTTACATACACATATTTTCTGAATTGTTTAAATATCTCTTGATATTTTATTCAAATCATTATTATTTTCTGTTTGACGAATTTCAAAATATAAACTTCAATATTTGTCCTACCTACATCTGCTACCTACATTTTTCAAATATCAAGCCAAGTAAATGATGTAAATAATGTCGCGGGGGCGGTAAACGCTAAATCACAGTCAAACATGGTAATAAGTTCGTTCAGGTGGAAAATATATTCGCGGCAGCGCTTCTTGTAAAAATACTTATTGCAACTGAAGTATTGATGCACTATTTTAAAAAGTGCATTTTACAAGAAAAAAAAACAAGAAAAAAGTAGTTTTTACTAGAAGCTATAAATTTTACTACTACTAAACATCTTTATTCACAGAAGGAAATAATACATGTAATGTATACAATAAAATAAAATAAAATAAAATAAATTCTGTTGTTGTCTTCTTCCGTGTCATGGCTATCGACCGGTGGTCTTTCAGCCCGTATAAATTTTATTTACATGGAAAAAAATATTTTTTTTATCTCTTACTAAATTAATGTTATAAATTTTTTAATACAAATTAATTGTTTAATATATAGGTAATTATAAAATGATAACTACCATACATATATTTATTATAATAGTTTGGCTGTATATTTATATTTTTCCTTTCTCCCAGATTTCCTTAGTTTACTGATGCTATACATTATATACTGATTTTTATTATTCATCTCATTACAGATTTTGTTTTAGTAAAATCATTTAAATAACTATAGTTTAATGTTTTTTTTATAATATAGTGTAAATAGTTTAAGAGACAATAATATAATAATTTACTTACATTTTGAACAGGAAGGGAAATATTGGTGCTGGTAAATGAAAAGTGAATATGCCTTGGTAAGGATTTAAGATATGTCTATGAACTAGGTCGTATCCAGTTGTTGTATTTTTGCTCTTCTTCTTTATTTATTTATTGAGGGGTAATACCATTGTACCCAATTCAATGAAATCCTATATAATTCGATAAAAGAAAACACTCCTCAAATTAAGAAACAATATAATAAATATCCTCTTCCAAATTTTATCCTTCGCCTTATCAAACATAAAAGACAAATCTATAGAGACATTCAACTAACGGACACTCCTGAACTTCGACAAAAATTGAACAAACTAAACAAAGACATTAAAAAACTAATTACGGACTATAAGACGGACACTTGGATCAATAGCTGTAGGAAAATTAACGACTCAAAAGGTAAAAAGTTTTGGACTGAAATTAGAAAACTTAGTAGATACAAAAAGACGGACAAACTACAAGAACTTTACGACCCTATCACTGACGAGACTATAACAGACCCAGACATTATCACACGTAAATTTGCAGACCATTTCAATTCTATTTATTCACAGACACAGGACCCTAATTTTGACCAATCGACCTTTCAACTTGTAAACGACTGGTACAATAATTTCTTTAGATTCAATGACAGTTCAAAACCGACGGACATTTTTACAGAAGAAGACTATTTCAACACTTTAAAAAAGGGCAAAAATACAGCGACTAGACACGACCTAGTACATAGACATATACTAAAATACTTACCATCCCACATACACGTCCATATCCTCAACATCCTTAATTTCATTTACCAAAATAAATATTACCCCTCCGAATGGAAATTAGGAATAATCATTTGTATCCCCAAACGCGACCATCCTCCATCTCTAATTTCCAACTACCGTCCAATTACGCTACTTCCTGTCCTAGGAAAACTGTACGAATTACTCCTTAAAAACAAAATACTATCCCATATCCAAGACCGTATCCCAAACTACCAATTTGGCTTCCTTCCAAAACGTTCCACTACCCTTCCTCTTACCATCATGACCTCAAACATCCAAACAACACACCTTGAAGGAAAGTCATCAGCCGTCCTGCTACTAGATATTCAAAAAGCCTTCGACTCTGTCTGGCATCAAGGTGTGTTGTATAAATGCTACCTCCTTAAAATTCCCACCCATATTATTTTCATTATAAATCAATTCCTCTCAAACAGATCCCTTAAAGTCAAAATCAACAACTCTTACTCCCCTCCTTTTTCTCCTGTACAAGGCCAACCCCAAGGGTCCCCTCTATCTCCGCTACTATATAACATCTTCTGTTTCGACATCTACAATCCTGATCCTCTTTACTTCAATCCTTCTAAATATCTCCTCCAATTTGCAGATGACACAGCCGTAATATCCCACGCACCCACCGTTCCTAAAGCTCTTTAATCCATCCAGCAGCAAACTGACTCCCTGCAACACTGGTTTGCTAAATGGCGAATTAAAATCAATCCCCACAAATCCCAGCTCCTAATTCCCTATCACCGTAACAATAATCCTGCACACGATATTCATATCTCCAACATAACTGTTTCCCCTTCTACATCCATAAAATACCTAGGCATTACCATAGATCGTAAAGTCAATTTCAAACACCATACAGCTTCAAACAAAACAAAAATCATAGCTAGAGCCAAAATGTTCAGAAACCTAACTTACAAAAAGAACGGTATATCTATAAAAACAGCGGTTAAAATATATAAAATGATATGCCGTCCTCTACTCGACTATGGTAATGTCCTTTTCTCCAACTCCTGCAATCCTACCATCCACAATATCCAAGTTAGCGAGCTATCCTCCCTAAGAACTTTAACCAAAATCCGCCACCCCAGTAATCCTCTACACAATCCCTCTAACCAACTCCTATATGACTCTACCTCTATTATTTCCATCAAGGAACGCCTTCTATACTTAAGTGAAAAATTTTCCAAAAATCCCTTCAACCATCAAATCCTTACCCTCTACTGCTTACGCAGAAATCCTAACCTAATCCCAAAATTCAAAACCCCTCCATTTGCTATTTTCGAATTCATCGCATCACATCACCCATCATCATCATCATCATCATCAGAGACAGACTAACGTGACACATCGACAAGGACAAATCAGGGCTGAAAGATCGCCGGTCGATAGCCAATTAACAGACTAACCTCCCATTACTCATATCATCATAAATGTATTATATTTGTCTTATCTGTATTTTATTTTTGTCTGTTAATAAAGATGTTGTATATATATATACAGGGTGTCCCGTTAATGCGGGGAAATGGCTGGACCATAGATTCCTGGGGTCAAAATATGACGATTTAACGCAACTTATCTATATCCAAAAATTTAAGGTTAAGCCGGAATTTGGCTTCAAAGTTTCAAAATTTTTTATTTCTTTTGTTTATAACAATTGAATGCTTTATTTGATTTGAATGAAATTTATTAGTAATAAGTACCATAATATGATACATCATTTTAGTTATTTTGGCCATTAGTGATTGACAGGAAGTATAAAAAACAGTAGTACCACTACTTAAAAACTAAAATATTTTTTTATTGGTGCATCCAATAAAATCCAAAAAAATCTACTTGAAAGGGCATTAGATTTAAAAACTTTTTTGACGGTTTTTGCACAAAAAATAAAATATGAATATAGTATACTCATTTTGCACTCATTAATAAGTAAATAAACTTACTCAATTGAATAAAAATTAAATAATATCAATTAATAAAATAAATCCAAACAACATCTAACACTTTTCAAACAATTTTCTTTGCAAAATCCTAATACAAGCAAGATATCTGTTTGTTCCAAATATGAATATTTATGAACTATAATAAAGTTAAAAATCAATTGTCAAAAGACACTAAATAATTATTATTATACATAATTTACATTTTTTAAACAAAGACGGCCACGAAAAACATTTATTTTCGATTCGGTGAACAACTAGATTTTGTTTTTATTAGTTAAAAAATATATATTTTATTTTTTTGTGGGAAAACCGTAAAAGATATCAAATATTATTAAGAAAAGAAAAAGTTTTTAAATTAAATGGTCTTTGAAGTAGTATTTTTTAGTTTTTATTAGATCCACCAATAAAAAAAATATATTAGTTTTTAAGTGGTGGTACTACTGTTCTTATAGTTCTTGTTAACGAATAATAGTCATAATAACTGAAATGATGTATTATATTATGGTAGTTATTAAAAATAAATTTCATTCAAATCAAATAAAGCGTTCAATTGTTATAAAGAAAAGAAATACAATTTTTTGAAGCTTTCAACCCAAATTCCGGCTTAACCGTAAATTTTTGGATATAGATAAGTTGCGTTAAATCGTCATATTTTGACATCAGGAATCTATGGTCCAGCCATTTCCCCGCATTAATGGGACACCCTGTATATACAGGGTGAGTTTTTTTCGATGTTCTCTATAGGGATCTCGGAAACTATAAGAGATAGAGAAGCGGTTAAATGGGGAAAGAAGTGTAGATATACAAGATGAATAAAATTCCACTTTCAAAGTTTTCAAAAACGTCAAGGGTAACTAGATATTTTGATAAAAGTAAAAAGTGTCAATTTTTTCAAATCAATATATCTCGGTTATTATAACAGATAGAAAAAAACTGTAAACAACAAAGTTTTAGATAATTTTATGCAAATTAATAAAAAATAATCAGAAAATTGTTATTGCCATTATTTTCCGAGATATGACGCAAACTTACCTTTTTTTAAATGGAAACCATAGTTGGCTGTGACCTCATTCAAAAGGTAATTTTTTTTCTCTTTAATTCAATATAGCATACGACATAGTTATTTCTAAAAATGGGTGAGTTATAGTCATTATAAATTTTATTATAAATAAAAAATGGGTAGCCATGAAAAAGGTGAAAGTAAAACAATTGCAGTTGTTTATTATATTAGCAATATTGTAATTATTAGTTTTACAGAGATAAACCAAAATGAAACAACAGCATAAAGTAATTCTGTAATTATAAATATATCAATGGGAGAGAAATTTTAATATTAAAAAATATGGTCAAAGAGTCCACTATTAATACTATTATGACATAAATTATATCTTTTTAAAATTGAATTTATGTCTTTTTGACTATTCTCATGTAAATTGAATTAAATGTTTTAATACCAACTAGATTATGATTCTCCGCGGATTGATATGATTTTTCCTATACTTTGTTTTTTACATAACCCCACAGAAAAATTCTAAAACGCGCAGATCGGGAGATCTAGGTGGCCCTGGGATTGGTTTATTTCTTCCCACTTATGAGTTAGGAAAAGCATCATTTAAATAATTTGTAAAGCCAACATGTTATGAGATGGGGCACCGTCATATTGGAACCATTTTAATCTTGCTTGTAATGATAAATTTAAACAATCGAGCGTATCTTCAAATGTTTTCTGAAGAAAATGAAAGTAATCAGTTTCACTTAGTGAGCTTTCAAAAATATATGGGTCGAGAATTATTAATCCAAACACACCATGGATTAAACCCAAATTTAATTTTTAGTTTTCTCTGTAAAACTTCTCGTGGATTCTCTTAAGTTTATCTATGTTCATTGTGGCGATTAAAAATACCACAATTAGTGAATCGCGATTCATCTGTTCATAATATTTTTGTAAGAAACGTATTTATCCTCTTGACAAATGGGTTTATACCACATGCATAAGGCCATTTGATAATTACAAAATTATTATTCTTATGCTGGTTTTTCATTTTTATTTAACTTTGTAGAACTAATAATTACAATATTGCTATTATTATAAACAACAGCAATTGTTTTACTTTCATCTTTTTCATGGCTACCCATTTTTTATTTATAATAAAATTTAAAATGACTATAACTCACTTATTTTTAGAAATAACTATGTCGTATGTCATATTGGATTAAAGAGAAAAAAATTACCGTTTGAATGAGGCCATAGCCAACTATGGTTTCCATTTAAAAAAATGTAAGTTTGCATCATATCTCGGAAAATAATGGCAATAAAAATTTTCTGATTATTTTTTATTAATCTACATAAAATTATCTAAAACTTTGTCCTTTACAGTTTTTTTCTATCTGTAATAATAACCGAGATATATTGATTTGAAAAAATTGACACTTTTTCCTTTTTTCAAAATATCTAGTTACCCTTGACTTTTTTGAAAACTTTGAACGTGGAATTTTATTCGTCTCGTAAATGTACACTTCTTTCCCCATTTAACCGTTTCTCTATCTCTTATAGTTTCCGAGATCCCCATAGAGAACATCGAAAAAAACTCACCCTGTATATATATATATATATATATACCATTGTACAATGTTAACAGGAATGTAAAAATATTATAAAAATACACAAGTAAATTAAAACTAGATAGATATAAATATAAAATAATTTACGGACAACACAAATACGTTAAAAATATGTAGATCATAATATATACAGGGTGACTGACGAAAAACCTTTGGTGCTGTATCTCGCTTATTTTTTATCCGATTTTAATAAATAAAACATCAAATTAAACCATTTTTAAAAGACTTTAATAGAATCTGAACTGTTATTTTTTCTCGCACCCAGTTTTTGACAAAATACGATCAACATTTTTTTTTAAATTGCACTGTATATATATTTTTATTGATTCGCAAGGAGATTTGTTTTCTGAATATAAAATTTGATCGTCTTTTGTCAAAAACTGGATGCAAGAAAAAATATCAGTACAGTTCATATTAAAGTCATTCAAAAATCATTTAATTTGATGTTTTATTTATTCAAATCGGATCAAAAATAAGCGAGATACAGCACCAAAGGTTTTTCGTCAGTTACCCTGTATATATATTAAAAAAAACTAATACACAAATAAATTAAAACTAGCTGAATATAGATATAAAACAATTTACAGACAACACAATACATGTTAAAAAGATGTCGAGCATAGTATATATAAAATATCTTAGCGCTTAAGAAACCGGCGTAAATTACGAAGATCGCCACTGAAAATATCATAACTGCAGTTATTAGCGTTTTGGGCTATCCTACATAAGCCAAAATTCTTGGCATAGTCAGTTCGCATGAATAGGACGTGAAATGTTTGTTTAGTTCTAACATTCTTGGATGGTACATGCAGTCCAAGGAACTGAACTAATTCAGGAGAGTTTATCAATCCATTAGCAAGTTGGAAGCAGAAGATAATGTCAGCTTGTATTCTACGTACCCTTAACGGGGATATCCCAACATTATAAGTAGTGGTGTCATGGCTCGAAGCTAAACTAAATTTGTATGCAACGTGATTGATAAATTTATTCTGAACTCGTTCAAGTACCGATATGTCCTTTGCTGTATAAGGAGACCAAATTAGCCCGCAGAATTCTAAATGGGGGCGGACGAGAGTTTTATACAGGCAGATTAAGGTGTTAATGTCACTGAACTGATGAGAATGTCTCTTAATGAAACCAACAATTTGCATAGCTTTTGATGCTATGATTGATATGTGTTTCGAGAAACACCAATTACTAGTGAGATGAATGCCCAGGTCTTTGATTCCGTTAACACGACTTAATTTTACGCCTCCGAGAAGGTAATTATTGCAGCATAAATTTAACTTTTTTGAAAAAGTGATAACATAACATTTTGTGATGTTTAGCTTCATTCTGTTAAGCCGGCACCAATCTACGAATCTATTTAGATCTTCCTGCATCATAGTCGAAGATTCCGTATTATTAAAGGCCGAGTAAATCTTGATATCATCGGCGTACAATAAATATTGACAATGTTTAAAACATTTGCCGACGTCGTTGATAAAAACGTTAAAAAGAAGAGGCCCCAAATGGGACCCCTGCGGGACCCCTGAAGTGACTCTAACAGCTATAGATACTATACCACCAATACGGACAGCCAAGGTTCGATCTATGAGATAGGACTTTAACCAACTTAGAATGACACCACCAATACCCAACTGAGCCAGTTTATTAATCAAGATGTTATGATCAACGGTATCAAATGCCTTAGAGAAATCAGTGTAAACTGAGTCAACATACTCACCTTTCTCTAAGGCACCAGTTATATACTGCCCGTACAACAGTAGGTTGGTCGCTGTTGAGCACCCGGCCCTAAACCCATGCTGGCGATTGTCTAATAAGACGCCAAGGCAACTAGACAAATAGTGAGTCACAATTCTTTCAAATATTTTAGCAATATATGAAAGAATTGATATGGGACGATAATTGCTGACAATGTTTCTTAGGCCGCCCTTATGAATGGGTATAATAAATGCAGTCTTCCAGCACGAAGGGAAGACACCTTGGTTAAGAGATTGTCTAAATAGAAGCCACATGGGTCTACTAAGAGAAAATGCGCATTCACTAAGGATAATAGTCGGCAATCCATCAGGCCCGGTACACTTAGAGACCTTTAGATCTAATAACTCACGTAAGATAGTGGAAATTTTTATTTCGGGCCCCTCGTGAATATTTAACGTAGTATTGCTATATGATCATTGTGATGAACACATAGTAACTTCATTGTTAAAAACAGACCCAAAAAACTTTGCAAATAAGTTTACTATATTTTGACGATCACTAATTATAACTTCATTATCATTAAAAGACTCAGGGATAGTAGAGCTATTCGATCTACTGGAATTAACGAATTTCCAGAATGTGCGGGAATCTGACCTTATGCAATTTTCAATAGATGTAACATAGGTTTGATAGCAAGATGATGATAAATATTTACATTCAGCACGTACGCGCTTAAAGTTGTCATAATCAGATTGTAAACCAGATTGTTTAAATTTTAAATGCAGACTCTTTTTAAGATAGATTTTATTAATCAGTTCAGTGCTATACCATTTTGGAAAGCGATATTCTTTAGCAGGCTTTAGGCACGAACGCGTCAATGGCGGTACATATGTAAAATGGTGTAAAATAACTGAACATTGCGATTGACGTCATTATTAATAAATACACTGTCCCAATGAGTATTACAAAATGCTTCACGCAAACAGTTAAAATTTGCTTTACTAAAATTATATGTCAAATCAGAATACCAAGAAGATTTAAGTTTATTTGAACAATCAGCAACAACACTTATAACTAACGCTGGATGATGCTTATCACATGCGGCAAGGAGCATTTCCGCGACACTCACCGAACACTCTTCGAAAATAGACGCATGGACAAAAATTAAATCAAGCATTACCGTCTATTCTACCGAAGTTCAGAAGTATCCGTTAGTTAAATGTCTCTGTCATTTATATTTAATAATTGTATTGTTTAATTGATTTATACAGGATATCGCGCCTCTCTAGGTTCCCCCGTGCCGCCTCCAGTACGCGTTGGTTAATAAAAGTACCGCGGTGCTACTTTCTTGCCAAGGACGGTCACGAGCACGTCACCGCGTCATGTTAACATTTGACGCCCAACGTGGGACCGATTTAATGCTCTAATTTGTTTGACTATTTAAATTTTTTAAATCTATTTATTTTCATTTCTTGTGTAAATTTAACGTGTTTCCGCGTCGTCAACCAGAGCCGCACTTCAACATTCATAGTAGGGTAAGAGGCATCACTACCAGCTTTTACCGAAAATGACACGACGTTAACCCTAAGGAAGAGACTTGGAACTCTGCAGATGTCCGGAGCATAACAATCCAACCTAACCTGACTATATCAGTTTCATATCCAAACGCCCTATGCTCCACCACAACGATCAATGCACCGGCAGCCCTAATCGAACTGATAAAATCATGAACAAGTACCAACTCTAACTGCCTCGTACCCCTCGTCGATGTTCCACGTACAGACCCTATCTGATTATAAAAACAGTACCGTCTTGGTTCTCGCTGTGCTAGTGCACCCAGGATGACAGCCTACCCCATCCGAACCAGACGTCGCAGCCCATTAGGATGCTACCAGTTATTTAAGGATGCCGAAATCCGGCCGAATCTCCTCACACCTTATTTTCTGGAGGATTTTTACGTAAAGCAGAAGCAAGTATTGTCTTCCACAATACCAGATGCGATGTAGGACTTCTGGATCCCCCGGCACCTAAACTTCCG
This sequence comes from Ontholestes murinus, assembly GCA_963969525.1. Classification (NCBI taxonomy): domain Eukaryota; kingdom Metazoa; phylum Arthropoda; class Insecta; order Coleoptera; family Staphylinidae; genus Ontholestes; species Ontholestes murinus. The sequence goes on along the minus strand of OZ018394.1, from coordinate 53,364,029 downwards.
AAGGGCTCCGTAGCAACGTCGAGAGTAGTGCCGTCTCCAGCCGGTGTTGGTTCCAGAAATTATCGCAGTGCTACTTCCTTGCCAAAGACGGTCACGAAGACGTCACGACCTCGACATGTTAACCGGGGGATTAGCTTTGTCTATTTTAACAGAGGGATGAGATGCAGCTAATTACCCCTTCTGATGTTTTCGTTATGCACTGTAGCTGGAATCTGAAAAAAATCCAGTTATGAAAGGATAATGTAAGGATATGTAAAGTTGTTTGTAAGATATTTGTCGAGGATATAGGATTTATTAGCGAGCGAGTTAATGTTGCAATATAACATAATTAAACTATTGAATGTTAATGATGTAATGTGATAGGCGAACGCCTTCATAGGCATGTTTGGGATAATATGGAGGGCGAAAAAAAAATCAATCATAAATACAAACATTATTTTACCTACAGAAGATGCATTCTTGTCGATATTGCAAGCGTTTATGAAGCGATCATATAGTTTTTTTTTTTATTATAGCTTGTTGGTCTATATTGAGTTATTGATTTCTGTAGTACAAGTGTGTAGAAAATGGTCATGAAGGGTGGTTGAAAGATGTAGGGTACGCATGACTCTTTAATGTCAATGTCGTCAATTTCGGATGATGTTTTAATTGTGCAGTGAATTTTTATGTTTGATATTCTCTCAATGGGATGATCTGGACGATTCGGACATTTGGTGGAAGAGAGGATCACCGAGCATGATCCTCTTTTTTACAGGATGCGCCACCATTGTTCACCAGCACATTTAGAGCAGCAGATTTTGTCGTTGTAGTCAGCTGTGATGTGATCAAATTTAGAAAATTTATTACATCGCGCTGGAAGGGGTTATAGTGCTATATTGTTAACATCCAGTAGCCGTAAATGTTCTACTAAATCTTTTGACATGTGTCTATTTTTATATGCTATACTTGTGATACTTGTTGCGCTATACTCTTGATGGAATCAAATTTGATAAAGTAAGACACTTGTTATGTTTCATAGGTTTATTATCAGTTGACTGACACGTATTTCGATTGTTTTCAATCATTTTCAAAGTTTAAACTAATTCAAAATAATAAGTGACACGGTATATATACAAATTTCTCTATGATATAAAACAGGTAATTAAGGTATTATTAGTGCGCATTAATAATTGCTGTTTGTTAATTAGATTATCTCTACGCTCGATTGCCTTCTTAATGTGCAAATCCTCCAATAGATTGAGTTTTCTTTATTTTCAGCAAATTTGGATTAGGGTAATCTCCCCCATGAGGTGTCCTGTATTAATGCAGTGCTCGAATAATAAAAGTGGCGATTATCGCCTTCAATTACACACCCCAAGCGTGAAGGGAAACTAATGTTATTTTTATACATTAGGGAAACATCCTCTATATCCCAATCAACATGCATACTGTAAGGGCAGATCGACGGACTCGTGAGCAGAATTGGCCTTTGAGCAAAAAGGTTTCACCCTTACGACTCATGGATATAGAAGGAGCCTTTGATAAAACCTCCTTCTCAAAAGATAACAGTTGCCCTTCGACGTAGTGGAGTTCCGTTGGCCTTAAGCCAGTGGATCTTCAATATGCTGCAATGGAGAACAACTAATGTTATAATAGGTGACATGAGATTTTAATGTCGGGTCGCAAAAAGTTATCTACAGGGGGGTGTGCTCCCTCCTTTACTAGGGAACCTAGTTATCGATGGACTACTGTAATCCCTGAATAGGCAATGATCTTACTTTCCGGAAACTCGGAAAGTATGTTAATGAACCGTATGTCGGATGCTCTTGAAGTAGTAAACAAATGGTTTATAGACCAAAGACTATCCGTAAATCCAGTAAAATAGGAACTGGTACTGTTCACAAGAAGAAGAAAAATCATGGATTACATGCCATCAAGCTCAAGAAAAGTCAAATATTTGGGCATTCTTCTATATAGATAACAAACTGAACTGAAATGCCCTGTGACGGAGAGATGTATGTATTTACATAGGCATCGTGCGGCCAATGTTGGTATATGCATCAGTAATATGGTGGTAAGAAACGATCATGAAAACAGCCGTAAGACTCCTAGATTACGTCCAAAAAAGCACTCTCCTGAGCGCGACAGGAGCCATGAGAACAACACAAACAGCGGCTATGAAAGCCTTGTTTCACCTGCCTGCCCCTTGGACATATGTCAGAGAACAGGCAGTAGCGGCGGTTATAGTGCTACGAAGAACAAAAATATTGCTTTTAAGCAACGGTGGAGGTGAACAACACAAAATCTTAAAGAATTTCAGGGAAAGAAATCCTGAGATTATGATGGCGGTGGACAACATCAATCGAAAATATATGTTCACTAGAAAGCTTCAAATAGACCTGAGATACAAAAACCTGTCCCTGAAAAAAGGACTGCCTTAGGTAAGATAATGAGCATGAAATACTCTAATTTCAAGCCAATAATCCAGGAAAATTTAATAAATATTCGCCTCTTGCGAGAACGTTATGCAAGGTTGAAAGTGGTTATATCATTAAATTTTAAATATAGGGGGTCCATTATAAAAGTATTTCTCATGGCTAGGAGCATGGTAGAGCCTGACCATGCCTTTGATGGCAATACTTACGCGCGCGACTTTCTTGAGGAAAAGGCTTTGTTGAAAGTTTCTTCCTGCTTCATAGGCCCAAACTAACATCAAAAAAGACAATAAGCATCGTTTTTTTTTTGGATGGGGGAAGATTTGGTGTGCAACTTGCTGCTCTGACTTTTCGGTTTTGGATCATACTCGAATATCCGAGATTCGTCTGTGATTACGATTAAGTTAGGAAAATCCAACAGTTTTTGGCGTGGCAAAACGCAAAGTTCTTTCTGGTCTTTCGACAAAACTTTTTGCACACGATTTACGTAGACCTTATGCATTTGCAGTCGTTTAGGGTGTCAGCGATTTGCTGTATGCTTAAACAACCGTCGGAACGCAAAACTTTGCGCACACTATTCACGTTTTCGTCGGTTCTGGCTGTAGTTAGGCGTCTAAAACGAGCTCCGTCGGCGATCTTCTCCCGCCCCTCCTTGAACGCCTTGTGCTATCTCCCGGACTATGACCTTGAAATGCAGTCATCCTTGAAGTCCTCTTGAAAGATCGGGAATATTTTTACATTTAAATCTGCACAAAAAATTTATTACGTATCGCTGTTATATAGTATACAAAAACACACTTCTTGGGGAGGCACGTCGTTCCACTCAGACTGTACGGGACAAACTTCACACACATTTCCCGACATGTTTTCCGCTACCATGGATAGTCGCGTCACAATACAATCATACGCACTTCTTTCATAATAGACACTGTATAGTGATATTAGTGAAAAATTAAACGATCTCGCATCTAATCTGTCAAAATGTAACGAGAATATGTGGCATCATGTTTATATAGGTAATTACTACAATAGCTTTGAGCTGAGAAAAGGCTTATTAATAAATTTAAAATATGTGGTACTATTAGTGAACAGAGAATTTTTAGCAGAATTGAAATACATCAATTTAAAAAGAGGACAAGCAGATTTTCTTCAATTATAATATCTTTTTATACAATAAATAAAACGTTCAACTGGAGAAATACCTAATATTTTACGTCATTTGTAATGATATTTCAATGAAATATGTACTTAATTTAAAAAAAAGATCTACATGATGACAAAAAATTATTAATTGAAACAGATACATGTATCTAGTACTTTTGAAAATACAAAAAAAAACACAATTAGATTATTGCAAAATCTTTAGTTTTTAAAAATACATCGAAGTTTACCGACGAAGTAGTATCATAGGTAATTATGTTATAACCATAATTTTCATTACTTAAAGCGGACAATAAAGCTTATAATGGTTGTGTTTCTAAACTGTATTATAAATTAGATTTATCATAGCTTACATCTCTTGATGCCACTAGGAAAAAGGAAAGTAATACAAAATATATTCGTAAAGTAAATATACAGAATATGGTGCGAAAGGAATTGGTAATACATAGGAATACAACAGTGAAACCGAATATAGGTTATGATGTTAGAATGTGTCTTAGTAATCCTGGAACAGTTCCAGTAGTGTTAGTTCATTAGTCTATTCAAGTGACTATAAAATTAACTAAGTTTTTATGATTATTCGTTTTTTAACCGTTATTTGTTTTTTCAATTAGACAAATATATTAATATGCTACTATTAATTTTGAACCTAAATCTTTATTGCTTTCCACTCTGTAATATATTCTGTAGAAAAAAAAGATATTAAATCAATGTTATGATAATTTATAGATGTTTTCGCCGCTGACACGGGCTGAATTGATTTTAATGTAAAAATAAGTCGATATTCTTTATGGGTTCCTTGCTGAAAACACCTTGAACCGAGGACGTAAACACCAGGCGCTAAAGCGTCGGAGAGGGCCGTGATTTATGGGCCTTTGCTGGCCCTCTCCCGCTTTTATTTTTTATGATTTGTCGTCGCCCGGAGGGGGAAATGAAATTAACACCTGTTTAGTTGGTCACAATTATGTCACAATGACCCAACGGCCGACCGACCGTGCGACACGCTTAATTCCCGATGCCATGATAATAACAGGTTGCCGTTGTAACGGTGGTGCGTGTAATGGATTTTAATTTTTGCATGAATTTATGAATAATTTATACGGCGTTACACTAAACGCCCTCACACTCAATCGTGATTATTTTTTATTATGTGTGTTTTATGATAACAACTAATTTTCCAACATTGTGTGATAAAAAGTTTACCGCTATGTAATCTGAACCACTTAGGGGTGATCACTACACGATTTTTATAAACACTTTAACGACCAAACCATTATCTTGCTACCTTTTGCGGTGTTTGAAACATTTATAGTTGATAAATAGCAATTCACTTCATCGCATTAGTACACAAATAATGTTGTAAAGGTCTAAATATAAAGGTGAATTTTTAAAATATTTAACCGCGGTATTGTAGATGTTGTAGAGAATAATCGAATTATGTTAAATTCTGAATATACAATGCGGTGACATTCGCATATAATCAAAATCTAAATATGGAATATTTAGTAATTTCATTTAGTTAAATAAATGGAAGGAAGGCATCACTGTAAAAAGTAAAAAGCTTTCAATCATAGTTGGAGCTTTTTCTCAATGAAATATTTTAGTTTTCGTATCCTTTTTATAACTGCCATAAAATAGTTCGACTTTTTATATTTAATAAACACAATATTTATTGTATTATTCAATTATTTGTAGATAATAAAATAATAAATATTTTCTCCCATATTAATTGCATTTTGACATCTTATTATTATTATTAGTTAAAATTTCTAATATTGATTATACAGTATCTAAAAGCACACGATGTGATGAAACAATAAAGTAAAACGTTGTAGAACGTTATTAAGTATACGCAGCTAGTTTATTTTTGTTTGTTAATTATTCTGCATACTTATTCCTTTAAATATTTACTCTAAAAAATATCAAATGCAGAATTATAACTACATTCGTATTTGAGATGCAGATTAATATTGTAAACAAGTCAATTGTTATTTTATGCTACATGAGTACGGATGAATACTAATCATACTCATTTTTATCTAGACTATCTATTCTAGCAAAGCTCAAACTTTTAAAATATTTTATTACCAAAGTGAACCCAAGGAATTCACTGATGAATTTATTTTTTACCGGAATAATCCGGAAGTACCCGGAACCGGAAGTAACTTAAAAATTTCAAATGGCAACATAGGTCAAGTATGGTATTAATTGATAGGTCTTTTTAAAAGAAACAACATTTATTAAAATGTTCTTTTAATATTTTGCATATTTACAAAAATAAACGAAAAAAACTAAATTGAAAATTAGTTAACCATTCAAGACTAAATTTTCTCAAGTAGGCTTTGCTTTTTTGTTATGTCAAAATAATTGTCGTTCGTGAATATTTGAAGTAAAATAAATTATTATTATCAAAGCATTGAATGTATCAACATGGTTTTTACAAACCTCTAAGGTTTTGATGTGCTGATGATATTAGATGAATGCGGCCAAAACTATCGTGCTGATGAACGAATTTATGCTGAAGGATACTCTCAACGAGCCAATCAGTAAAAAAATGTTTTTCGGCTCCTTGCAGAACGAATTAAAACAACTGGTAAGCTACAGCCCAGCCACAACAAAGGTCGAAGTATCAGAAAACGTGTACAAGATGAAAGAATATCAGATATTCTTGCAGCAATTGGAACCGAACATCTCTACTAGAAGAATTGAAATCTATGCTGGAATATGTCGCTCCACTGCTTGGAGAGTTTTAAAAACAAACAAATTCCATCCATATCATATCTCTCTACACCAGAAACTTGAAGAGCAGGACATTCAAAAGCAACGGAGTTGTTAATTTACATAATGCTCACTAGTGGAGTAATAAAAACCCTCATTGGTTAAGAGAAGTTGATAATCAACACGTGTGGACCCTTAATGTTTGGTGTGGTATTTTAGAAAACCAAATAATTGGTCCGCATTTTTTTGATGGTTCATTAAACAGAGTTAAATACGCTAATTTTTTAGAAAATAATCTTTTTGACCTTCTATATGACGTTCCATATGCCACACGTTTAACAATGTATTTGCGACAAGATGGTTGCCCAGCTCATTACGCAAGAGTTTCTCGATTGGAAGGCTAGGACCATTTCCATGGCCACCTCGTTCTCCTGACATAACGCCTCTTGACTTCTTCTTGTGGGGACGTATCAAAGACCTAGTCTATAAAGAGCTTCCAACCACGAGGGTTAATATGAAGAAGAGGATACGGAATGTCTGCCGTTCACTTAGGGAAGATGAGATACTACGGGCCGTCAACGACGTTCGAAATCTGCTACAAAGATGCATTGATCAAGAAGGAAGGCAATTTAAACATACCATCAATAATTGAATAGTTGTTTTAATTATCATTTTCTTTACTTTCACACTCTTATTTGAATTATTAAATAAAATACTTTCAAACAATTGGTATTTTGTGTTTTTTGAAATAAAAGGCTGGTACGTGTGGTCTGAGATACATACTATAGAAGCCATCCATTTCAAAATAATAATAAAATAATAATAGTTTTGAATAAGAGGAACTCTTCTCACCTGAGTGTAGAAAATAACATATTACCAAGGAAAGTATTGAGGAACAATACGAAGAATCGTGTAAGAATATTTGCAATATTAACACATATACAAATTGTTATTCTAACAAAAAAGCAAAGCCTACTAGAGGAAATTTAGTGTTGAATGGATAACTAATTTTCAATTTAGTTTTTTTCGTTTATTTTTGTAAATATGCAAAATATTAAAAAAACATTTTAATAAAAGTTGTTTCCTTTAAAAAGACCTATCAATTAATACCATACTCGACCTATGTTGTCATTTGAAATTTTAAAGTTACTTCCGCTTCCGGGTACTTCCGGATTATTCCGGTAAAAAATAAACTCATCAGTGGATTCCTTGTGTTCACTTTGGTAATAAAATTTTTTGTCCCAGTCACATTCGACAAAGCGTTGTCGAAATAAAAGGCTGGTACGGGCAACCATCCAAAATGTCTAAAAAGATTCTAACTGACGAAACATGCGATTGCACAGGGCGCAGACCCAAGAGTTAATCATTGTTTTGCGTATTGCATCATTATAAAGCGCTGAAGTGTCTGAAATTTTGGACAAAGAAATAAACGACTTGTTCACCGATAACTTTTATTTACACGAACAATCTGAATAAATGTTATCCTTGGATAATATATTTGATGTTTAAATCCATTACTTTGTGGTCCATTTTTGAAAAACAAGACGATAAATGAAATTCACTTTGTTGTTATCAATTATCTTTGTTGTTTTATTATTATTATTTATATATAATATATAATCTAAAATCCCCATCTACGATATGATGGTGTGGGGGTAAGTTGTGTCTTAGTTAATTATTCATATGTACAAATTTTGCCTATTGTTTCTTGTGAGTCCTTTCGCTTCTGCCCATGTTTTCCCTCATTTTTCCAAAATCTCCTCTATGGCCTTATCCCAGGTCTGTCGTGGCCTTCCTCTGGTTTTTCTTTTTCGTACTCGTGCTTGTCATATTTGTTTCACAGGCTTTGTGCTTCTCATTTGTTGTAGATGTTCCCACCAACTAAGCTGTCTTCTGTCTATAAATTCGTCCAGCGGTTCTATTTCCAAGTTCTTTCTAATTTCGGTGTTTCTCATTTTGTCCATCTAACTCTCCGTAGGTATTTCATCTCTATCGCCTGTATTTTGCTCTTTTCTCCTCATGTCAGTGTCCAGGTTTCGCATCCGAATGTCAATACCGGTCTAAATATTGCCTTGTATACTTTTATTTTTGTTTTGAGAGATATTTCCTTCATGTTAATAAACGTCTTATTCATTGCGTAGTATAGTTTAATAGTTTTTCTATTCTGCTGTTCAATTCTGTTTCCTGTTTTCCATTTCTTGTTATTTCTACTCTCTAATATCAAAAATTATCTACTTGTTCTATGTATGTGTCCTCTATCTTTATATTCATATCTATTTGTTCTCCTATCATCATTACCTTTGTCTTTGTTTTATTTATCTTCATTCCATATTCCTTCAGTGTTTCATTCCATATATTTAGGCTTTCTTGAAGTTTTCTCTCCCCACCAGCTATTATGACTATATCGTCTGTGAATGCCCTTTCTGAGATTTCTATTCTTTGCATAGTAAATTAATTGGATGAGTTACGTGAAGATAAACTTGATTACAAAATAAAGCACTAAAAACCTTTCTTCGCACAGTTTATTTGAAATACCAAATATATATTTAATATTAAACCATTAATAGTGGTCACTTTGTGTCCGAAATATATATTTGGTATTTCAAATAAACTGTGTGAAGAAAGGTTATTAGTGCTTTATTTTGTAATATTCTTTGCATGTTTCTATATCCGATTAGTAGTTTCTTAGTCTTGTCTGTGCACATGTTTAATATGTCGTCTATGTGTATGATGAACAATGTTGGGCTCAATCCTCCACCTTGTCTTAATGCTTCGTTTATTCTAAAAGCTTCTGAATGTTGGTTGTTTCTTATAACTACGTTGGTATTTGTATTGTATATTTCTTTTATTATGTTAATTAATTTGTTGTTAAGTCCTATGTTTCTTAATATTTGCTATAGTTCTTCTCTTTTTACCCTGTTAAACTTTTTTTCCATATCTATGAATCCGAGGTACACATTTTCTTCTGTTGTTGAAATGTTTCTGTTATTTGTTAAATAGTCAAGATGTGGTCTTGGATGCTTCTTCCCTTTCTGAAACCACTTGGAGCCTCATGAAGTGTTGGTTCTATGATTTTTCTCAGTTTGTTGTCAAAAATTTGTTCAAATATTTTCATATTTGTATTCAATAGTGTTATTCCCCTATAGGTTTGACATTCTTTTTTGTCTCATTTCTTGTATATAGGCACTATAAGTGCTATCTTCCACTCTTTTGGTATTTCTCGCTCTTGCCATGCTTTTTTATATGTCTAATAGTATCTCCGTTCCCTTGACTCCCATTTTTTCAACATTTCTGCAGTAATTTTGTCTACTACGGGTGCTTTTCCATTCTTCATATTTCTTATTACCTCCTGTAATTCTTCTATTTTAATTTTCTCGTTCGTTTCGTCCTCTTCCTCTTCAATTACTATCTGTTGTTTCCCATCTGTTTTTGTTTCATTGGTCCCCAGTAATTCCTCAAAATATTCTTTCCACCTCGCCATTATTTCCTTCTCATCTGTTAGTATGATGGTTTTCCTTCTTTGTTTCTTAACTGGTTTGTTTTAGGTACTTTGTTTTTGATTTCCTTTACTATCTTTTTCCATTTTCTCTCCAAATTCTTTTCATGTTTGTCTCCTTTCCTCTATTATTAGTTCCTTTACGTGTTTTCTTTTTTCTTTATATACTTTGTAGCTGTTTTCTGCGTAAGGTAGGTTGGCCATGCCGTTTTCTTTACTTTTATTTCTGTCATAGTTTCCTCTGTCCACCAGGCAGTTTGTTTCGTATTTTTACTTTTTTTTGTCCACCCACATACTGTTTTTGCAGTGTCTAATATATAATTCTTAAATATATTCCATATCTCTTCTATATTTCTATTTTTCCTCGTTCATTTCTAATTTGTTCTTTATTGTTTCTATGTATTTCTTACTTATTACTTCGTTTCTCAGTTTATATGCTTTTATGTATTCAAATGGTCTATTATCTTCTAGGTATTTGTGCGTTTCTCTATTTTTCTTTGGAGTTTTCATCTTTGTCGCTACCAGGTAGTTGTCACTAGCAATTTCTGGCCCTCTTTTGTGTCTATCCCTGCATTTTTGTTGTTCTCTTACTAATATATAATCTATATTTGATCTTTTTTTTCTGCTCTTCACCTCTGTTGTGTATTTGTAATGATTATGTTCTGTGTTATACAAAAATCTAATAGTCTTTTGCCATTGCTATTTCTCATGTTGTCACCATATACTTCTATTACTTTGTTGTACATTTTGTCTTGTTTACCTACTCTGCCATTAAAGTCTCCTACTACTTATAATTCTCCTGTTGCTGTTTCCGTTGCTGTTGTTAGTTTGTCCCAAAATATGTATTTGTTTTCTGTTGTATCATCGTCGTTTGGGCCATAAGCAATTATTATTGTTCTTCGATTATTATCAACATCTTTTAGCCCTACTGTAAGCGTTCTCCGTGACCATGCCTTCCACTCCTCTTTTTCTTTGTCTAAGTTCTTGTGTACGATGCATGCTACTCCGGTTGCTGCTCTCTCGTTCTCTTCCACACCACTATATATCAGCACATGCCCATTTTCCGTCCTTATAATTCCTTTCCCTTTCTTCATTGTTTCTGTAATTCCCAACACATCTACTTTAGTTTGTTCAAATTCTTCCTCTAGTTCCAATTCTTTTCCTTGTATGCTTCTTATATTCCATGTCTCTAGTTTCCATTGTTGTTTCTCCTTATCTTTATTGACATTATCCATATTCATACCCGGTTTGTTATCTGCGGTTGGTATTTGCTCTGATTTTTGGCTTAGTTTTATTGTCTCTTTTTTGTGACTTCAACTACCTCCACTCCTATTTTCCCTTTGTTCCATTAGTAATGTATTCAATTAATTTTTATTTTTCTGTCGCTTATTCTTACTTCATTTCCTTTCTCTTTTTCTTCCTTTTCTATGCTTCTGATTTCTCTTTGCACTGTTCTTTCCTCCAGAGTTAAGTCAATTTTAGTATGCTTTATATTACTCTTAGCTTTCATGATTTGTTGTTTCATTTCTCACTACTTCTACTGCTGCTAGTACCATATTTTGGTTTAGATGATTATTTATTTTGTATGCACTTTTTATTATTATTATTTCTACCTTTAGTTCTTTTGTTAGGAACTCTTCTATCTCTTCTTTCACATTTTCTCCTTTATAGTTTTATTATGATAGTATTTCTCTTCTTTTCTTTTTCTGTATTTTCCACTCGTTCCTCTAATGCTTGTATTTTTGTCATCAACAGTTGTTTTGCATCTTCCCACTTTTCTTCTTTCTCATTTGCTTCTCTTCTTATTGTTTGTATTTGGTATTTTAGTTCTTTTAGTTCTTCACTATTTTTCTTTATCTCTTCGTTGGTCTTTTTAAGCTCATTGTTTTTTTTCACTTCCTGCATTAAATTTTGCATCATTATTTTCAATTCTTCCATCGTTTCTTTATTTTCTTCTGATTTGTTATTCTCGTTCCCAGTTTTCTTTTGGTTGGCTTTTCTATCTTCCTGTTCTAATTTTCTTTGCTCAGGTGACCTTAGTATTTTTTGCTTATATTAAATATAGTATTGGGTTCGTTTATATCCTGTTCCTCTTTATCTCTGGATCTTTTGTTAATGTCAGCTTTTTATCCCTCCTCTTAAGTTCGGCGTTTGTTGTATTGCGATGTTTTGTTTATTTTGTTTCTCAGACGAACATATAACAACTCTATGTATACTAACTCTATGATACGTTTCGATAGTTTCACAACTTGCACAATCTTCGTATTTTGGGTTGCCTGTTTTCTCCACAGCCGTTGACCCCGGTCGACCCGTCGGAGGTCACGTTTGTTTATATTTTTGATGTTAGGTGATAATACATCACCTAACCTTAATTTTGTTAATTTTCTTCCTCGCTGCCGTTTTCAGTAGACGCCACTTTTCATAATCACTTTTTACTTCTGCCCCTACGCCACTTCTTGTCGCTCTAGTCACTAGTTTACAATTTTTATTATTTCTAAATCTTCACTAATTTATTCAACGATGTAATGGAGCCGATATTAATTGTATTAATATTTAGTTTCATTTAATAATAAAAACCATGTGTGATAACAATAAAGTGTACTTTATTTTATTCCCTGCAATCATTTTAGTCACATCGCGGCACATTGCAATGAATATTCTGTGCTAAATGTCCATGAAACAACCCATTGCCACTCTAACTTTAAACAAACAATCATGTCGGATTTCAATTTTAGATGAACTAGGCGTAACGAAAAAAAAAATGGAAGTGTTGTCGCTTAGAAAACTCGTATCAACTGTTTTAATTAAACATATAATGCCTAAATGCCTCATAGTACAAAATGACACCATAACTTAATTTAATCTCGAACAAATTGGTATCTTATATTTACAATGTAAAAACTACAACAAAACCAATGAACGTTGCAGAAACGCTCAAAATAATTAATTCTAATCGTTACTTTTATTTTCATGGAAAATGTTTGGTTATTTTTAAATAGCATAATATTCCTTTTCCATTTCCGGTACAATTTAGCATTACAATTGCACTTAACAAAGTGTCCTGACAAGGCCGATTGATGGTAAACGATCTGATCTCTTCCATCATTGTGTTTTTCGTTATAAAAGTCACTTAAGAACAAGGAAATTATAAACCAAGAAAAAATAGAGTGTTTCAACGTATTTTCTATAAGAAGCATTTTCAGGACTAGATAAGTGTAGTTACTGAAAATGCTTCTTATAAAAAATACGTAGAAACACTTATTTTTTTTCTTGGTTTATTAAATTTCCTTGTTCTTAAGTGACCTCTGTATTCCAATTTTGGGCTACATATTCACCATTGAAGTTATCAGCATCTTCCCTCACTAAATCCGGTTTTCTACCTTTTCTCCTATTTCAGAAAATATGTTTATTTTTTTTATAAATCTCAAACATTGTAACGTCAGCGCTGGTTATTACGTCTTTGTGATTACATGTATGATGTTCTAGTCATAATCAACTAAAATATATTTTGTGACTTGTTTCCATTCGCTTTTGGAACATGTAATATTATATTATTATGATATATCGTATATGAGTAATATTGGGCATTTCACCCATAGTACATGTAGAGTTTTAAAAATCTCTGTATCAATAGAACGGATTTTTGAAGGAACGTATCTTAGACTCTTGATATCATTATCAATCAATAAACACGTATCTCTTTCAATAATAACACGATATCCACTCCCTGCTTACCGTCTGTTCTAGAGTATGATTATTCAGTTTCTGATAAATAATTCTTAAGGAATTTTTAAAATATTTATTACAATATATAATACTGACCATCGTTATCAGTTCTCAAAAGTCTTTTATTTTGCTGATTTTGCACTAAACTTTTAATCTTTGTTATTTTTTCATACACATTATCCCGTTTTCAAGAAATATATTAAAGACATAGATTACTATTATGTAATAAATTTTCATGAAACACACTTCTTTAATTCAACTTCCCTTACTAAAGAACACTATGCAAGACTGATTGCCTGGCCAACATACCTCACAATTTTGAATACTGCTATTACTTTGTATTATATACTTTAGAATGTCAAGTAAGTCACACATTTTGCTCATATATGTACTAAGGCATAAACCAAACCACTGAAAAACGTTTTGTTCACATATTTAGAAGTTATACATTGAATCGTTTGTGATTTTAGCATTTCAATGTTCAACCAACAATATCATGGATGCTTATCTCTCTGGTAACGCTGCCAACAAATGTGATCATATCCATTTTTCATCTGTTTTAAAACCCTTAATCTTTGTGATTTCTTGTCAACCTTAATTATCCATGACTCTATAGAATCACGATTCTCGAATCTGGCAATTATCAGTATTCTTAAACATCAAATTTTCTTGTAAATTCATTGCCGTCATACAAATTTTTACTTTCGACCATATTTCTTAGCAGTTTTTGCATCTTTCACCAGGAAACAACGGTAAATCGATGTTTAAATTATTTTAGCCTTTGCTTTATTATTGAATTTCGGCATGTTCACTGCAATCGATACATTTTCTTAATCCTTCAAGCATTAATGCACTTTCTATGGTAATAACAAACCAAAAATTTTATCGCGGCCTTGACATTTTGGCACACTTGCTAAATAGAAAATGCGATGTCTTCAACGCTAACAAAACTGTTGTTTAATTCGGCTATTTAATAAGATATGTCTGAGTAACCTAGGATCCGTGTTCATTGAAGTTTATCTGGGCCAATAATCTGTTGGAATAGAGATTTTAGGTTAAGTAGGGAAAGCTAACGCCCCAAGCAAGAATAATATAGTGAACGAATATATACAATGAAATTATAGCACTATACTCTCATTTTTATACGATTTATGTTCAGATCATTTATCGATACTCTTTTGACCACCAAGACCCCTATTTATTTCAAAACATATAGAAATATAATCACTCTTATATTGTCACAATGATTCCTTCCTTCATCCTTCATCTATTGTTCTGTCCTTAATCAATCACTTCCCAAGCACTCCCAAGTTCTCTACGAACCTATAACTTTCTTGGGGTAAAAACTCGTGTGGGCAATCGCGACACAAATGGTCGGTCGTTTTATCTGCTGAATAACAATTTCCACTTTCCTCTTTTCCCATTTATTGTAAATGGTACTGCCCTGTCATGAGTCGCGTGAATGTTCTCAGTGTGAGTTCAAGCACCATATGGTTGTGATCGAGTTTGACGAGTCGCTTTGGTTTATGTAGGCCTAAGACATTGTCCCAGTACTTACGTCTTCTGTCCTCTTTCAATTATTGTATCACCTCTCTTCTGTGTGCCATGTAGAGTCCGTAAAACGGCTCTGGTTCTATTGAAGTGGAATTTGCGAGAGTTCATCCGCCACTTCGTTGCCTTTCATACCCCCGTGCCCTGGGACTCACATAAAGGTTAACGCGTTGTTCTTCGCCAGTTGTGAGAAGGATCGTCGACATTTCCAGACAGTCCGTGAGTCATGGCTGTAGGCTTCAACGGTTTTTAGTGCGGCTTAGTTGCCTGATAAAATGTACATATGCACACCGTGTAAGTGCATATCCCGGTATTCCTTTGCGCACATATTGTAATTGCTTCGCTTGCGGAACCGCGGCTGTTGTGCCTAGTAGCTCTGTTATTCTTGGTACCATCCATGTACAAGGCTGATATTCCTCGAGCAAACTCCTTTATTTTTATCGAAGCCGTTTTGGGGTCTTCAATCAACACCTTAAACGGTATTTCGATTTTGGGCCTCCTGGACATGATACCCGTTGGTTTTGTCAGGAGGACCGGGATGACTTGCTGCAGTATTTCTAAGTATCTTATTTAGTTTTTCGGCAAAGTTTTCTTCCTCTGGTGTAGTCGGTGGGCCGCTACAAGTCCCTCCTTTCTCCCCATTTACGTTGACGCCTATTATTTTGTTGCATAGGCGCCGTTCTATACAGACATTACGTGATTTTGGGTTTTAATTCTCAGGTTTTTCCCATTAGCCCAGAGTGACACCGTTGCTTTGGACATGATTTTGTTTGTTTCAGTTTGGTATCTAAATTTATACCAGATATTTCACTTTGCTGGAGAGGTTTATTTCCATTTCATTCATCGAAAGAAATGCAGGAATGCAGCTTCCTCCAAACATAAATGGAAGTATGATCGTTTTATTCTGGTTGATACTTAGTCCTTCCGGAACACAACAATTATTGATGATATTCAGTAATTTGTTCCATTAGGTTTGTAAGAATGGTTTCATGCTTGTTTTTAATTATTATGGTGATGTAATCTGCGAAGCTTTAGGTTATGAAGTTTTTTTCGCGCAGTTCATCAAGGAATTCGTCCACCACTATTGGCCATAGTTGGCTACAACTCGAGAATGTACCCTAGTGCTTGCATTGTATATCTCCCTGAGACGTGGAATAATACTCTACAAGCCGTGCTTAGTAGCGCGCGTAAGATACCATCTATTCCTGAGGATTTATACGGCTTGAAGCTATTTATAGCTCAAGTCATTTTGATGAGCGTGAATATTTTTTCACACTAAGAAGCGGCTGTCTCAATTAGATGAATGAGCCTCTGAGTCAGTAATAGTCGCAAATGTGTTTTTAGCCACTATCTTAGATCTCGGCAAAATAGTACTCGGGAGTAGCTCTATCCTTCCTGTTCATTCTTGGTGTGACTACCAACCTTCAGTCTTTACAAAGCCTGACTGTATGATGTCTTTTTTCGGGGATTTTGCTTCCCCTCTGTAACTCCACTCGAGCTTGCGCTAGTTTGGTTTGCCCCTGCACCCTGCACCCGCTTGAGTAATGATACGCCGCTCGTGTGAATCAGTACAGTGTGCTGCCTCTTCTCGCGGGATGACCTTGACGCACCTCATCGTCAATGTTAAACCATTTCTTCCCGGCTTTGCTTAAGCGTAGCTTAGATATCTGGAGATCTTCAAGCTTTCTCCCAGCCCCTTCTCTACTGCCGGCTAGGAGTGCTTCCTTCCATTTTCATTAAGTTATCATTGAATAAAAATTATAATCACAAACATTTTTATTAAAATTGGCTCTTGCTATTTCCTTTATTTATTTCTGACTTGGTAATATTAATAACCCTTAAGCCAATTTTAAGAATTTTAATAACATAATCTATTGAATCACTGATACTTTTGTAGACAATTATCTGAATAATTTTACTACGGCCATTAACAACACTTTAAATACATTAAACCATTGATATACATCCTATAAGAATATCCGTGCATGAGGTTAATATAGCTGAGGCAAAGTAGTTAACCAATTTACATACAAGTTATATTTCAACGACATGTCTATATCCCTTCCTAATAACATATAAAATTGTGCATACTTAGATCTGGTCTGTGCTTTTAGTAGTTAATCGTGGGTTACTTGAACAATTATCTTCTTACTTGTAAGTACCCAGAAACATACATCAATCGTGAAAAGTTCAAAGTCGTTTTTAATAAAAAAGTTTAATTTTATCTTGAATTTTGGAGGCGTTCACTTCGTAGTACATTTTTAATGAATTACAGAAAAACGTTTAACTTTTTTATACTACTTTTTATTTTTATATAACACTTTGTGACTAGTTTCGAATTACACAGTAATCATTATCGAACTAAGTGACTTAGTTTGATAACTAGTCACAAAGTGTTGTATAAAAATAAAAAGTAGTATAAAAAAGTTGAACGTTTTTCTGTTATTCAAGTTTAATTTTGTATTGCCTTAGTTTCTGTTTAAATGTAATTACATAAACATTCCACCACAGCTTATAAACCTTATTGACGCAATCCTAATTAATTTACTTCCTAATATTAAAACACGAAACTCTGCAACATTCCTGTGTGTCGCACAAATATCCACTATCACCTCTAATGTACAAAATATTTTTCAATGATATCTCTCATTTACTTAAACCAAAGCCTTCTTCATTATTATATGCAGAATTTAATGATAACCCTTACCACATTACGAGAGGTGATCAATATATTTCAAGTACGGTTCACTAAATAAAGAATATGAATAAATCCCAATAATTTCCATCTAATTATAATTTTACACTATTATATTATCAGTTACATGCATCTGTTTTAAAAAGGTATGTAAACGCAGCCTTTTGCATTCATAGAAAAATCCTATTCATAATTCTACTAATATCTCTCTTTACCAATTAAATATCATCATTTGTTTTAAATAACGCCTTATATCCCTCCCAGAAAAAAATGTATACAAAACTAATCATAGTACATGATTGTTATCTAAATACTTATAAATATTTCCATGAAAATACACTTTTATATTCGCTTGAACCAATTTTTTACTTCGATTGAAGCATTTTCAGCGCCTAAACTGCATGTCGGGCGTCGAAAACGTTGACCTTGTAAATAATTTATAATTTGCTGAAATAAAAAGAAGTCATTGGGTGCCAAATCAGGGCAGTAAGTCGAAAGATCCATAAAATCGATGAGTGAGTTGTCCTGGTGGAGAATATTGCAACTTCGTTGGTTGGTTTTCCTTATTTTTCTGAAGACTTCTGACAAACAAACAGTTGTGTACAACTCAGAATTGACCATCCACTAATTGTACACTTTTTCCTGAAGACCCAGACAGTCGACTGTTCTTCACTGCTGGGCTCGATCCGGGCCTTTTGAGCTATTAAATATGAAATATAGGATGAAATAAAACACTATTTTTCTATGTTTTTTTACCACTGTATATAGAAACATAGAAAAATAGTGTTTTATTTCATCCTATATTTGAAAATGAAATACCACATAGTAACGGTCACTACAATCCTGTTTCTATTAAATATGAATTTATGTGGATCCAACGCAATTTTTTTGACAACCAAATATTAATTAATTATTAAGCACTAAAAATCTTTCTTCGCAATTTTATTTAAATTCACAGATATATATTTCGGACAGAAAGTTATTAATTAATCAAGTTTATCTTCACGTAACTCAAAAAAATCAAACAACCAAATATTATATTATAATATTGAATGTATGCTGTTTTCACTAATGTTCGAGGATGCCTTAATCTCACGATAAGTCACACGACTTGCAATAATTAAATAAATAAATATTTAATAAATATCCATAATTATCCAACAGCTATAAAATATTTTGTTTAAAATTCCCCAACTGGATGTATGGCTGATCCTGGCAGCAATTTTTGTAGTGGATATACGTATACCAACAATATATTATTAACGATAACAAGTGTCCTTTCTTCTATACTCTTATGATTTTTTTTTATCCTCACGAGGTGGTGTCGCTTAGCGTCCCTGCATTGCGGTCTCTGTGGTCCTTTTGTGCGCCTCTGGCTGTTTTACTCCTTTTGAACTCCTGTATCTTCTAAGAAGTCCAGGAGTTTCTGCCAGGGGATATTCCTTAGCTGTTCTACAGGAAGCATGGGCTTCCCGAGTTTCGCCTTGCGTTCTTGTTTGTATGCTTCGCAAGTGCACAGTAGGTGTTCGGGAGTTTCCTCTTCTTCCAGACACCCACGGCATAGGGGGCTTTTCTCAATGCCCATCCTATGTTTGTGCTTGTTCAGGTCACAGTGTCCAGTGACTAGTCCTGTGATTTTTCTTAGTTTTAGTCTGCTCAGTCTAGACAGCTTCAACATGCTGTCAGGTACCGGACCATCTAGGAAGAGTCTTGTATGCCTAATTTCATTTTGGTTTTACCATGCCTTTTTGTGCTCCTCTGCTAATTTGCGTCGGATTATTTCCTTTCCGGTTTCATGGGGTATACCGAAAGCGGGTTCAGGTCCTATGAATTCACCTGCTGCTCCTTGTTTAGCCAGCAAGTCGGCCCCCAAGTGTCCAATAATTTTTTGGTCCTTGGGTACCCATACTAGCTGTGTTTCTCTTGTTGTCGCCAGTGCGTCCAGTCTGTTTATGCAAGTCATGACCAGCCTGGACTGCACTATCGGTGAGGCTAGCGCTTTTATCGCTGCCTGGCTATCTGTCATAATGGTAACTGGTCCTTTTTAAGTCCCGATTCCATTAAGTGATGAGCACACCAGTCAATGGCGGCTATTTCGGCCTGGAAGATAGAGGAATGCTTCCCCAGAGCAATCGCGAATTGTTTGCTCCGGTTGCAGCCTCCATAGATACCAGCCCCGGTTCCTCTAGTATTTTTGGCCCCGTCTGTGTACCAGATGGTTCCTTTACTCGTTCCCGGGTATGTTCCATTTGTCCATTCACTCCGCTGTGGTATGATCGTTTTAAATCTGCGTGATGGGTGTACAATTTTGGTGAAATCGGACCTTATTGTTAGTGTCTCTTCTTCTTGTAGTACTTTAAATGTTGCCGGTCTTGATGGCCCCATATTTAAAGTATTTCCATTTATGTGCATCCTATAGGCTGCCTGTCTAGCTTCCATCATTACAAATAAATGTAGTGGTGGTAGCGATAATATGTGTTCCATGGCTGCCGTAAGCGTTGTCCTCATTGCCCCAGTGATTAGCAGACACGCCTGTCTTTGCACTCTTTCGAGTTTTACTGCTGCACTTTTGGTTTGGGTCTTTTCTCCCCAAACGAGCGCCGTGTATGTCACTATAGGTCTTATGACCACAGTGTATAGCCATTTGATCATACTGGGTCTCAGTCCCCATGTGCGTCCTACCATCTTTCGGGTCGCAAAAAGTCCTCTCATGGTCCTTTTGCTGATGCTCTCTAGGTGGAAGTTGAAGTTCAATCTGGTATCAAGTATGACCCCTAAATATTTTACTTCATTTTTGATCGGAACTTCCATTTCATACATACGTAGTGATTTTATGTCATTGGTTTTTCGTCGCCTAGTAAAAGGGACGATCGCCGTTTTGACCGGGTTTACAGTTAACCCTTCATTCCTGCACCATCTTTCTACGGTATTTAGTGCCTTCTGCATCAAGTTTGATACAGTGGTCCCAAACTTCCCGCTTACTAGAATGGTCAGATCGTCTGCATACCCCAGTGCATATATGCCCTGGCTTTCGAGTAGCAGCAGAAGGTCGTCCATGACGAGGCACCATAGGAGCGGCGAGAGAACACCTCCCTGCGGGCACCCACCAGCAACTAACGCTTCTGCTGTTTTTCCATATAGGGTAGTCGTCACGGTCCGACTTCTGAGCATCTTGTTTACCCATTGTCGGACTTGCGGGTTAATTCCTCTTTTCTCCATTGCTGTTGCTATGGAGTTGAAGGTTGTGTTGTGAAACGCCCCTTTAATATCCAGAAAGGCCCCTAACGCAACGTCTTTGTATTGTAGGGTCCTTTCGCATCTGCTCACTAGCTGGTGGATTGCTAGCTCGCATGACTTTCCCGCTTGGTAGGCATATTGTTGACGGTGTAGTGGCGAGTCCTTTAAAACTCCTTCCCGTATGTGCCTGTCTACTAGTTTTTCTAGTAGTTTTAACACAAATGATGACAAGCTGATCGGTCTGTAAGATTTAGCCTGGGCATATGAATCACGCCCTGGCTTAGGTATGAATACTACCTTTACAGTCCGCCAACTGCTTGGGATGTATGAAAGGGCAAGGCTTGCTCTGAGGATATCGCATAGTGGTTTCCTCAGCGTTGCTATCCCCTTTTGTAGCATGATAGGATATATCCTGTCAGTACCTGGTGATTTGAATGGTTTGAACGTGTTAATTCCCCACTCAACGTCACCTGGTCTGATTATCATTTTCGCTGTTTCCCAGTCTCGTTTTGGAGCCCCTGCGTTGGGTTCGCTTAGGTCCTCGGAAACAGGATTGTCAAGTACTGCAGAACCCGGAAAGTGCGTCTGCAGTAATACCTGCAGGGTCTCTTCTACCGAGTCTGTGTACTTTCCATTTTTGGTCTGCAGTGAGCCGATGTTCCCAGCATGATCTTTGCTGAGCGTCTTGAGTAGACGAGAGCTTGTGGGTTCACTTTCTATGTCCCCACAGAATTTTTGCCAAGATTCCCTCTTGGCTTTTTAAATGGCATTGTTATATGCCGTGAGGGCCGTTTTGTACTGCGCCCATTCACCGTTTCTCTTGGCTGTATTAAACAGTCTTCTGGTGCGTGCCTTAGCCCTATCAAGATCCTTGTTCCACCAGGTGACCCTGGTTGAGGTAGGTTTGGTAGTTCTTGGGCAGCTTGCTTCAAACGCAGTATTGATAGAGTCTGTGATGCTTTGCACCATGAGCTCTAACTCATGCGTTGTTCTCGCTACTGTTGGACAGTCCCCGATTCGGCTGGCTAGTACCTCTTTGTATAGGTCCCAGTCAGTTCTCCTCGGGTTTCTGTTTTGGATTTCAGATGCTTCTTCTGATTCGATATCGAATCGTATATATCGCTGATCTGAGAGTGATGGTTCCTCAGATACATGCCAGTGTTTTACCATTTAACTTGCCTTGCGAGAGGCAAGTGTTATGTCAATTACTTCGCTTCGCACCGCGTTTACGAACGTGGGTACATTTCCAATATTTACTATTTCAATGTCATTCTCTAAGATAAAATATAATAGTTTCTCACCTCTTGGATTGATGTCCGTGCTCCCCCATATAATGTGGTGCGCGTTGGCATCGCATCCAAGGATCAGCGGTATTCCCTTGTGGCTCCCGCTGTGTATTAGTTGCTGAATCTCGTCTGGCGGCGGTGGTCCTGGTTGGTCGTAGGGAAGGTAACCGGATCCGAGTATAAACTCCCTCCGCGTTCCCCTTTCCACTACTTCCAGCCGTGCTGCCACTAGGTCTCTGCAACATACGTCCCATAATGGCATTAAATTCTGTCCATGTTTTGCTATTATACATGTGCCTGGGTTACACATTGGTTCGGCGACAATCAGTCGCCTGCCCTGTATGTTTAACCCCTTTACTATTCCCTTGTGGAGCCATGGCTTTTGTACAAGTGCAATGTCAATATTTTCTCTTAGGATATATGCACTGAGGGCAGCAGATGCCGCCTTACAGTGGTGTATATTAATCTGTGTAATTTGAACATTACTTACTCTTCGGCGATTCGGGCAACGGACTGTCGTCCATTGCTTCCTCTCCGGGCACTGGAATTCCTTCCATTGCTACCTCTTCGGTCTCCTCAGGTCTGCCGACGGTTTTTGCCGCCAGCGCCATGAGGGTGATAGTTGAAAGGCCAAAGTGCAACTTCTTCCCTTCGCTCACCTTCCTCCAAGAGACTTTGTCCATCAGTATGATGTACTGAGTTCCCTTGGGGTCCGGTTTTTGGTTGACTACTCTCCAGGTATCGGTGCTTACGTTGATCTGCACCGATATTCTTTTGAGGAAGGTGGTGGCCTCTATTGGTGGTCCTGGAGCCTACGTTATTACTCTCCTGGGTTCCGGTAGGTCCTTCAAATCAATGATCTGAAGTTCCTTTTCGTTCCCCAGGAAATTCTTCTCCTTGGCTATGCTCTCGAGCCATGTCCTGGTTGGAAGTTCAGAGCATACTATTCTCAGGAATCCCCCTTTATGGATACATTCCTGAAATTTCGGTGAGGCTTGTCCTTTCACCGTAGCATCAATGCTTTGGATTATCGAGACTTTGATAGCCTCGGCTTCCTCTGCATTTATGCTCGTCTCTGGGTATCCTTTCTGTATTATAGCGAGCGCTATTCCCGTCAGTGTGTCACTGAAGGTTCTCTTTGCCGGAGGCCCTTCGCCCCCTCTCGGGGTTTTTGTCGGTCTCTTTTGGAGTCCCGGAGGTGTGCTGTCGCTCGACAGGTTTCGCTTCTGCGTCCCTGACGAGCCGGGTGCTGACGCTGGTGCAGGGCGTCGCGGTTGCGACCCCTCCCCTGACGCTTGCTCTCCCTGAGGTAGGTTACGCTTAGGCGTCCCTGCCCTCTGAACGAGTTTCTCTCTCCTCTGGCGTCGTCTGGCCGCCCCCGAACGCTGCTTAGGTCGTTCAGGTTCAGCCGTGGCGGCACCAGGGGAGGTAGGGTTCTCCGAAGAGCCCCCTATGGTAGTTTTTGTTTTTATATTTTGGTGATCCATTATTGTTCCCACGAGTACGGAGGAAATAAGTGGTCGCTGTGCGCAGTGCCCCGATACGCACAGAAGGCTCAACTACGTTGGGAGGTCGCCCGGTGTCCCAACGGAATCGTTCGCGACACTTTACCCGGTGCCATGCAGCCCTAGGTACGATGTCTGTAGGCCGTAGCTTGGGGGAGTTGGTTCGCGGCAGCTGGTTTAGGCCGGTCATGCGGGAGTGGCCCACCTGCCCGACCCTATGCCAGCTATTGGCCGATTTCTCGGTCACGCTCCTATCCACCACCCGGAGACGCGCTCGGCAGCCTCTGCCTGCAGCTGTCGGCCGACTCCATTGCTGGTGCCGACCGATTTTCCGAGTACTCTTATGATACTTTGTCTGTATTACACCAGTCGTCTTAGGCATGACTGTTGTGATAATGTAAACCTAAAACAATCAGCATATCTAATAGAGTCAATAAATAAATAAATAAAGGGTTAATTACTGACAGCGAAGTAAAAAAACCGCAAGCTTTTACATAGTAACTTTGTCTAAACCGTGCATCTTTATTGTCTATTGAATTTGAGTTTTAAGTAAATAATGTGATAGGTATGTAGGTAATTACTTAGAAATCTCTTATAAACATAGATATATTAATGAATTCATTATTAATAATCATTAGCTATTAATTAAGCTTCTTATAGTGTACACACTAAATTTCATATATTTAAATAAGTAGGAATGTGAATATGAATATAAGAATAAAAATAATGTATTATACCGCTTTTATTAATTTTATAACTTCAATAGATTTATTTAGATAATAATTATTTCATTTTTATTAAAGCTGTGTTTTAATTAATAATAGATATTATTTACATATCTATGTTCCATTTAATTCTTATAAGCCGTGTGTTAAAAAACGTTATTACTGTTAAGAAAACTCCCATATTAGTAATAAAAATTAAACTAAATGAACACAGTAATTTAATAATCAAGTCATTTTTTTAATTCAGTGAAAATTAACACTTATATTTTAAAGATTTGTGTCTAAGCAGGTACTCTTTTAGATACTGAGCTCACACACACTTATATGTGTGATGAATTATTACGAATTTTACTCGCTTCCCTCTTAACACGTCCGATCAGATTATGTTATTTTGCGAATTTGCACGTCGTCCCCACTCTCTCTGGCGCTCTTTGACGCTACCGCTAGCTATGCTCTGTAACCACCACTAGTTATAATAGCGGGGTTTCATTTTACTTTTTGCGTTTAAACGGTTGTTGAGCTAAAACGGAAAGCGGTGCATAATAGTCGTGGCCTAAAGGCTAGCGCTGTATCTGCAGTAGAACTATCCTCACAAAACCGTACTAAGGAAATATCAGCAAAATCATTCAGTAGCTAGATCAGTACTATTGCTTAGATTAAGGAATTATAGTTGTTATTACCCAATAACTATTTTATCGGTCGTTGAAACTTTTTTTTAAGTCAGTGTACTATTTTCTTTCAAATGGTTTATAAAACATTCTTTTCAATTATATTAATGAATGTTTAATAGATGTCAAAATAGCAAGAGATATAATTTTATAAATAGGGCTAAGGATTCAAAGTGTTATCATGTTTACTTTCTATTTCAGTTAATAGAAACAAATAAATGGGAAAGCGTTACATATACGAAAAAATAATAATGTTGCTATCAAATCACTGTTTCAGAATTGTCATTTATAATACTGTCGTAAATCTATACTGGAATCATGAGAACTTTGAATTCCTTAATTTATTATATTATTCTTATTAAGTTTTACAAAATTTTAAAATTATTTTATACTTAAATACATATTTACTGACTTCCATAGAAAAATGCAACACCTAGAATTTATTGAACGATTATAGAAAGTTCTGTATTTTCCATACTGTATGAATGTTTTATTAAATAATATTTTCTAATATTTATTTTAATTTTGAAATTAAATAATTGATAGATACATAGCCTATAAAATATATATATTTATACCACATTAAAGTAATAAGATGCGTTGGAAGTACATTTTTCAGATTTTAGACTTTGTTCCACAATTGACTGAAATTTCTAAGTAGTTTATATAAATCCTTTGTAACCGGCTATACTCTTATCATCACTTAATCAGTTCCAGTAATTATAATTCATTCTAAGTTTTAATCACGCATTTTTCTTCATTAGGTACTCATCAAGGTATATATCAGGGATAAGTAATTGTGGAGGCTTTCAACTATTAGGGATGGTTATATTTAAGTATTGTGTTCAAAAATTTCTTAAATATGGCACCCGCATTACATAAACCAAACAGCATGGTATTAAATTGACATAATGGAAAATTCTGTCTTCGTCCTAGAGTGCTATCACTTGCTAATATCTGTTTTGTTAGTAGTTTGGTATTAGATCCAGTCATTATTTGTGTTATCGATTGGTGGTAAGGGATATCTTTTTGATTGCATTGTTTTTAAATTGGCTGTAATCAACAGAAAATACTATCGAGGCACTGCTAGATATCTCTATAATTCTTTCGCTTTCCATCTTAATATTTATCTTATTAGTTGCTTCTTTATTCACCAGTAAATTCACGCTATCTACTTAATTTGTTGAATAATTTCTGTATTCTTGTTGTATTGAATGATGTCAGTCTGTATGTTTTGTCTAGTTTCAAATATACAGGGTTATTCACGCTATACGGCACGGAATATTGTGGCCAAAATACGTGACTTTCAAAAAGTTTCACTTTGGGGATATATGGGGGTCTATTAGGGCTACTTTTTAAAATTACTTTCATAATATACAGGGTGTCCCAAAAACCCTAAAAGTATCAAAGTTGTGTTTTTTTTAATGAAACACCCTGTATTTTATTGCATTTTTGGATCCTTCGATCAAAATAAGTGTGTGTTTTATTAAGGTTTTTATTACTTAAACCTTAAGGTTTTTGAAATAATTTGAATTTTGTAAAAATTTAACCTAATTTTCATGTTTCAAATACTTAAAAAGTAATTAAGTTATGCATACCAAATTTACACTGTAATGTAACAATAGATCATATTTTATTTTCCAAGTATAATAAATTTGACATCTTATACCGGATGTAAAAAAATTGGAATTAAACAAATAAGAACTTTAAATGGCTATAACTTCATTTATTTAAATGGAACGCTATATTTATTAATTTATCAGCAAATGCACGTTTTAATTACCTATCTAATGGTATTTATATCTTAAATGTTAAGTCTTCTCGTTTTTACAGAAAACGCCAAAATATTGTTTATTGCACCGTTTTAGTACTTTTTAAGTAAAAATTTTAATGTATCTAGTTTTCTATGGTATTTAAAAACGTCAGATAATTAATTTAGTCTGCCACTTTAGTTTAAAAAGCCTGTCTTTTGTTATAGATGTCTTATTTTGCATGTTTGTGTTAGATCGTTAGTAATCGTTATTGTTTGAACATCGCTGTTGTATTTTTTGGTAAAAAATTAAGATTTACTCAAAAGAAGGGGGTATTGGCATTATCTTTATGCTTGGAGAATGTCATCAAAATTGTTTATTGGCTTGTCGAGTTTATACTTAAAGGTTTCCCGAAAGAAATCACCCTAAGCCAGCCATTTTTGAGAGACATTTAACCAATTTAAAGAAATTGGAAGTGTCAGTTATAAAAAACCCAGTATAAGAAAATCTGTGTAAATGCATTTTTACTATTAAATACAACAACGATGTTCAAACAATAACGATTACTAACGATCTAACACAAAAACGCAAAATAACACAACTATAACAAAAGACAGGCTTTTTAAACTAAAGTAACAGACTAAATTAATTATCTTACGTTTTTAAATACGATGGAAAACTAGATACATTAAAATTTTTACTTAAAAAGTACTAAAACGGTGCAATAAACAATATTTTGGCGTTTTCTGTAAAAACGAGAAGACTTAAGACTTAAGATATAAATACCATAAGATAGGTAATTAAAAAGTGCATTTGCTGGCAAATTAAAAAATATGGCGTTCCATTTAAATAATTGAAGTTATAGCCATTTTAAGTTCTCATTTGTTTAATTCCAATTTTTTTACACCCGGTATAAGATGTCAAATTTATTATACTTGGAAAATAAAATATGATCTATTGTTACATTACAGTGTAAATTTGGTATGCATAACTTAATTACTTTTTAAGTATTTGAAACATGAAAATTAGGTTAAATTTTTACAAAATTCAAATTATTTCAAAAACCTTAAGGTTTAGGTAATAAAAACCTTATTAAAACACACACTTATTTTGATCGAAGGATCCAAAAATGCAATAAAATACAGGGTGTTTCATTAAAAAAACACAACTTTGATACTTTTAGGGTTTTTGGGACACCCTGTATATTATGAAAGTAATTTTAAAAAGTAGCCCTAATAGACCCCCATATATCCCCAAAGTGAAACTTTTTGAAAGTCACGTATTTTGGCCACAATATTCCGTGCCGTATAGCGTGAATAACCCTGTATAATATATTTTTTGTAATAAATACTTTAATTTGACTTTTAGTAAAACTTCGATAATTTGATATTAATTTTTTGGTCCAATGTTATTTCTCAATATCGATTTAGTATGCTAATGTACTGATTAATAGTTAGTATTCATTATTCTAATACTATCTTATCACTGTGACCAAAAGTTTTTCTAGTGGTTATTTCTTGTTTTCTAATATTATTATTGTTGCTCTTTTAATTAGATCTTTGCTCCAAATTATTTATAATAATCTTACTTTGGTCTATTCCGGTTTTTCACTAAAAAGCTTCCCGCACAAATTCCTCTACGTCTAGAATCTCGTATCTTGTCTCATCTTTTAAGTTCTTTTATTTAGCCGCTATAATTCGAATGCAGCCGTGACTCTTAACTGCAGTGTTGCTGGCTTTAATTTGAAATGTTGCAGTTTGCTATCTATTAGTCACAACGAAATGTCTATATTTTGTGAAATCATCACTAATGATTGCAAAATTGATCCCACAGTAGTATACCATAGTACCTTAGATCTCTAGCTAGAAAGGATTAACGTTTACTATAAATAAGCATTCGGAGGCAAATACGTTTCTTCTGCCATACTTGTGGATCTGGAGACCGGTACAAACTTCCTTTCGTTACGACCACTTTAGGATAGACAGCTGGTACCGGCAACAACTGAACCAAGGGATATTACTTCGAAGCTGCTAAATTGGTCGATTCAATTCATGATGTTGTAAAGAAAGAAGCAAGGCCAGCTCATGCACTTACTTGGATGTGGTATTGGATTCGGAATAGGTGCTCATTTCCAAGACTTGAAGTATATTTAGACCCCAAAAGCATAAGGCATTGTTAGAACCCAACAACCCTACCTTGTTAACCCATCAAAATACAGATGAAACTTATTGTATTGACAATAATGTTCTTTATTAAATTTGACGTATGTATAATTTACGAACAAATGCTCAACATACAAAAAAATACACCAGAGAGCCCGGGAAGGTGCATAGATGGGGAAAGGTGGGCAAAACATGCCTTTCCTCCTATTCCTCGCTCAACAAAGTGGAAGAAGAATTCGGGACCTAGCTCTAGACGCTCGCGGCCTGCCAAGAGGGGTTGGAAGGGGATTCAATAGTGGCGGGGGACTTTAGTGCGAAGGCCCACCAGTGGGGGAGAGCAGGTCAGAAAGACGGGGAGACAGATGAGATGCGCAGCGATTATCGATACATAAAATTCATAGTTGGCGAGTAAGGGGCTAGGCTGCTCCTCTCCGAAGGAAATGCATTAGGAGGATAGACCCAACCAGTATATGTAAAGTTGGTCTGGCGTACCAGCCAGGGTGGAGCAGGCAGCCTAGGGCTTTACCTTTGGATTGTTCACCCGCCTATAGGGAACGTGGGCTGGGATTATATCGTCGTGGGGCAGATTACATTTATCCTCATGATGACTCGTCGTCGTGATAGTAATCCTGCTCAGTACGAGAGGAACCGTAGGTTAACGACGCACTCACTCCATCGGACGGTGGTGCGAAGCTACCATGGAATTATGCCTAAACGCCTCTAAAGCTGTACCTTGTCTATTTATCACAATAGACAACGATAAATTTAATAGTTTCGTGAGTCAAAAGGCTCTAAACCATATGACTTTACTAGGCATGCGGTGTTGTTGCCGCGGGTAGCACAGTTTAAATTGCCTAGGTGTGCTAAGGGATTACTGCGATAATATCATTCCCAAAAAAGGGATTGTGCGGAGGCAGATATCACCGAGGGCCTGAATAGGGTTCTGGAAAAGGCCTGGCCACTAGGGTAATATGGGTGAATTGCCCTGGTAGAGGCAACCACAGATGTCGCCGCCAGACTACCCCGTGGTCAAGTGGACGGGACCCGATATGAGAGATCCCTGCAGGCATTGCAGTGATGCCGGATATCAGGAGAAGGAATGCCAGACCGCACCCAAATGCCCGGCCTGCACCGCAATGGTTATGAAGGCGGACCACTACCTGGGCACCGCCAGATGCGTCGCGCAAGCGGAGACGGTGACGGCGAGGGAATGACAACGCGCATTCAGGCCACACCCTGATGACACTAGCACAAGGGGGGAAGTAGCGGGCGGACCCGGAAATCACAAAGCATCGGCTCTGTGACCAAAACCATTCGCGTAATACTTGCCAACTTAAATTGGTGCCACGCGCAGAGGGCACTCATCTACTAGTCGTGAGAGAGCCTAACAACTCCAGGATAGAGACAGGATGGTATAGGGACACAGCTGAAGGGAACGTCGCTATCCAAGTAAGGGGGGATGGGGTCAAACACCTAGCTACGGCGTGGGGCAGCCTTAGGACAGAATACGAAGCGTGGGTTAGCATGCTCGAGACCACTGCTGCAATCGCAGACAGAGACCTAGTGTTGTGCAGTGATTTTAACTCTATGGCCTTCATGTGGGGTAGAGCAGGATAGATGTAAGCGGCAAAAAGCTTGACCTTAACGCCGTCCAGGACCTCGAGGTTGCGAACGTTGGGAGCGTTCCCACGTTTCACAGAAGTAATGCTGAGTCGATAATTGACCTCACCTTGACATCGAAAACCATGATGGATATGATCGAAAACTGGAAGGTCGAGACGGAGAAGGAAAACCACAGCAACCAAAGGGAAAATCTCCTTCTCCGTCCGGGCTGCCCAGGAACTCCCGCTCCGACTACAAGAACATAGAACCAGGTGGGCGGTGAACAAAATCACTTTGACCAAACTCATTGAGAAGATGAAAACGGGCCCCAGACTACCGGAAGATGCTGAGGCAGAAGCGCGGCCATGCAAATTCAGCCCAGTCTATTAGTTGTGCCAGGAGGTGGCTGAAGCTAGGCGGGCAGCAAACGCGGCTAGAAGGCGAGTAACTAGGGGCAGGATAGACGCCAAGAATATCACAGAATACTTGGAGGCGTGTGTGAAAACGAAGAGGGAGCTGCGTCAGGCCATCGCACGCAGTAAAGCCGTTACGTAACAAGAGGTATGCTTCCACGAGCTGGTAGCAGGAGGACTCAACAGAGAGGCAGCTAAAGCGAGCTTTAAGACCGAGCTCGAGACCGAGTGGCATCACAGGTGGAGCGCACCCACGACTGGGATATGATAGACGCTGATCCCTGAAGTGGGTTCATGGATCCGGAGGAAAGATGGCGAGCTCACAAACCACCTCACTCAGCTGTTGTCATGGCTGCTTCAAGGTGTACCTCCATCGTATTGGCAAGGCCGACAACGTGATATGCGACTGGTGCGTGGAAGCCACTGATGACGCGTACCACACGCATTTTGTATGTAGATACAGCAAATTGGTAGCGGTGGCAGACATTGCCAAAAGAATTATAACCGCGAAAGATCTCCTGGCCAACCTGGCACAAGCACTATTGCCATCAGCTTATTAAACGTGTAAGCAGGGGGGTCCCGGTCGAAGGATGTCCTGCGATACCACCAGTATTCCCAGAATAATGAAAGGAGGTTTAGTGGGTAGGGCCTATTCAAAAGGAACAGGACGAGTTCCACTCACCTCTGCGAAAGAGACGGTGCATAAAGCATTCCTCCTTTCAAAAAAAAAAGAGAAAGCCCGGCAGCCAAGATCACTGAGGAAGGTAACGCAAGGCAAAGCTCGTAAAAAGCTAGGAGTGGGTCTCTCTAACATCGACGCTGGTATAAAGGCCATATTCCCGAAACAGAGGGAAGAGCTCTCTGAGACCTGGACGATCACAACCATGGAGTAGTACATTAAAGAGGAGGAGGTGTTGGCTGCTCTCCGAGTACTGCCGGAACGGAAGGCGATATGACCCGTTCACGTTCAGAAAGGCGAGGCTGGTGCTTATCCCTAAAAGAGCAAAAATGAAAGGGAACCCTGTGTGTATCGCCCGGTCTACCCGCAAGATGCATAAGAAAAAGTGCTGGAAAGGTGCTGGTAAGGCTGTAGGGGGCAGCAGTATGAATTCAGTCGGGTCCGGTCAGTGGAGGACGCGTTCCTCGCGAACAGAAGACAGGTCAGGCGGAGAAAAATCTATTCAAGGCAATGCCGCGGTCAGTAATAATGAAGCCGCTGGTAGACAGAAGGATAACAGCTACCTGTTGTGTATGGTGAAGAGTTACCTATCGGACATAAGGTTGACAGGGGGTTGACAGGAGGGGGATTAGTATTAGCTACTGGGACATGCCATCAAATTCACCCAGTGAACACGATTTGAAGGGAAGCAGCGGCGGGGGCGGCGTGAGAAACGAGTGCAGTTGGGCTCTGTCCAACGATATGGGGCCTAGGGCAGCTAGCAGAAGAGGTAGTCCACCAACAAGGGGCGATGGACTTTTTAACTGTTACCATGCATAACGGTGTGTAACCGTCGAGAGAGCGGTTCTGGAGAGCCAATTGGGTTATACACAGTCACAGACTTAGTTCAGCTCGTATAATTGCTCCTATGTTTCTATATAGTTTGTATATCTATGTCATGTCATGTCGGCTTAGACTTAAGTTTATGAATAGAACTGTAAATTGATCTAAATTGTAGTATGTATTGTGACGTTCACGATTTTGAACGGCCAAAAATTAAATTTAAATTAAATAACGCGGGCGGTCAGCTGTCGTCTTAAGCCACTTGCTGAATGCAATTAAGTATGCGCGAGTACATCTTCCGTCGTTTGGCCATTCCCGAAATTGTGTTCGGTGTGTGAGGATTGCTGATATGATTTTTTCTGCGTTTCGTTATTTGGAGCGTTTAAGACGCACAAGAAATAATCTGCCGCACACACATCACTAAAAGAGCCGCACAACATCTTACGTAATGTAATTCTATCGTTTTTTAATTTGCTCGTAACACCCCTTTCTATGATATTTTAGGCTCTTAAATGATCCCTTAAAATTCTCAATAAAGATCTCCAAACCCTTAAGTACCGCTAATTAAGGTTGCGAACAGAGCCGCATAAATAACAGGCCAGATTTTTCTATTTATTTTTCTATTTTGTACCACGCGATTTTATCGCTCGTGTTTAAAAATAATTAAGTGCCAATTACTTAACTTCGTCAAAGTTGTGTGTTTTGTGATTTCTACGGTGAACTCACTTCACAAGGGTGAAATGATTATGGTGGTCACGTGGCCAATTTATGAATTTTTGTTTGAATCTGTTTGTGTTAAATGATTTTAATCTAGAATAGAATATTATTATTGAATAAAATTAATGGATGCTAAAATATTGAGTGCTAGGAGTGTGCTAATCCGACGGTAATTTTGGTAATTGGTTTGACTTGGATACGTTAATTATCCGCTCGGATTGTACAATGGCCAGTGGTATAACCACCGAATTTAATAATTAAAGTTTAGCTTTCAAAAAGCGATATTTTTATATTAGTGTACTCTAAAAGAATAATATTTTTTGTGACACCTAATTAAACTTAACTTAAATTTAAGAATAATATCATAATTTTTAATAACATTATTTAGCCGTAATTGTTCAACGTCAATAAAGTAAAATATTAAATTATTTATTTGTTGTTTTTGGTATTTTATTATGATGAACTTCCTATTTGAATTTAACATCTAGGTTTAGTAGATTTCCTTGGCGTCAATTCTTGGTGGGGCAAAATTTTGAAGACTACTTGGCCCCAAAAAAAATAGAAAAAAAATAGAACCCGTCCCCCATGCCCTAGCTAGCCTATATCGGGAATTTTCAAGCCACTTCATATATATTTTTTTTGGTTCAAATAAGGAACAAATAATTTAATAAAATTTTAAAATAAAATTTAAATTATTTTTTTTCAATTTAGCCCAAGCAAGGCGTCACAGTATATAACATATGTAAATAAAGGCTTGGCAGGAGGTGACACTAGGTGATGTCATTATAGATTCTACCGATGACCTGGAATTCATGAGGTCTTCCGCGGCAGCTTGTTCAATGGATCCTCAAGTTGTACGCCACCTTGATTCTAAACTCCACTGCTCTCCAAGAGATGTTGAAGCGTATTTCCATTATTATCAGGCATAAGCTTTTTTGTTCTAGTAAAAGGATGAGGACATAAGCGATATAGAATTCACTGAAACGAAATCTAACCCTAACTACTTTGCCTCTAAATACCAGCAATACCAAGAAGTCACAGCCGATGAAGATGCCGAATTCAAGGAAAATCAAGAACAAGAAGTTAATTATTAACAGTGAGAAATCACTTAAATTTATATTTACCAGGAATTTTTTTCGTCATGTTTAAAAATACAATTCAACACTTAACTTGTCTATCAAGGTAGGCAGTTCTCTTAATATTTACCTAAAATTTCTACAGGTTGATATTAGATTTTGGCAATGGTTTAGCAAGCTATAAATGATAAACATGTTCAAGGTGTATTTAAACTCATTTCTAATTGCTAGGGTATTCATTCTAAAATCTATCAAGATAGGCAAGTCTCACTCCTATAATGAATAGACACATATTCACTAACATTGCTTCCATAATAATGAAACGTAATAACACTAATTTTAAATTTAAATATCCAACAATGAGACCATGTGAACGTTCTAAAAACCTAAATGACAATTTCAACATACATTTGCACACATTGCACACATACTCATTCATGTACTTACACTTTAACCTTTTTTACTTCTAATACATATTAGCTTTTTTGGATATTGTATATTTAAGTTTGCAAATTATTGTATAAGTCTGTATGAAAGATTTTTTAAATTATTCAGTGAAGTCATTTTTAAATAACCTATAATATAAAAATAAAAATATTATTGAAACCGCCATTCAACTAAATACACTGTCAAAATTAATAAATAGTTTCTAAAAGCCGGTTGGATTTAATTCAAATATTTTATAATTTAAGTTGAATCAATTTTATATTCTATCTGGTCAAGGTTTTTTATATTCAAAAAGCAATCAAAAATAATAATCTAGAACTAAATAAAAATCAAAATAAAAAATAAACAAATTTAGTTCATAAATTAATTCAAAATAGTATTTAATAATTTCAATTCAATCATTAAAACTTCTGCATTTTTTAAAATGATTTTTGTCCCTTCTTAGCATGATTGACAAAAAGGGATAATCGACAAAGGCTATAAGCGGTGACTTTGAAATAAAATAAAATTAGGAAATGGACATCTCGAGGTAAAATACATAAATATTTGTCTAAAATCAGTTAATAATCAATGTAATAAGCAGAGTAAAAGTAAATCGCGATTAATTAATTTATTAAAATTGCATCATCGTATAAATTTAATTAATGGGTTCATTTATTATATAACTAACGAACCAATAGAATACTGTTTTATTTAACAACAATTACTGGAAGTGATTGTCAATGCGGTTATTTTCCAAGAATTTTGTGTTTTCCTAAATGGATATCTGCAGTAATTGATAAATTGTGTAATTATTATATTAATACATAATAATATATTAGTAAATCTCTCGTGACAGAATGTCTTGAATGGCTATGGTAATTTCCTGTATCAGCCTCATACTCTCAATCAGTATTCCCATTGGGCATCCTTTAATGGTTAATTTAATGATACCCCAGTAAGACTTGTGTAAATCTGAAATTAAAAATTATGTAATAAATTTAGTTATTTACACTAGATCAAAGTACTAAAATAATGTTTTATATTTTTAGTTTAATGCATTTCAGCAATTTCAAAAATTCCAAACTATTAGCGGCATAATAAAATATATAATAAAAGTGGGACGTCACTGTTATGGAAGCGACGACGTTAATAAAATAATCAGTAGGGTAAGCTCCTAGGATCTGATTAAATTTTCATTTCAGTCAACAAGTAGAGCCTTGAAACTTGCAACCACGTAACCTAGGAATGAATTATAGTTGTCACTGTTTTACTATTCTATTCAAATTGTCAATGATCGAGTTTAACAAACGAGCGGTGTTTTTTTTCCAGAAGGAATTCGAGGAGACGTAATTTCTAGTTTCAGCGAGTAAACAAAATTGGTGTATAGAAATTTTCGATTCGAATTCAGGCCAGGCTTTATAGTAATCTGCATGAATATAAAAAAATTATATATTATATATGGTAGTATTTTTATCTATACATTAAAATTGCGTGGTTATATTTTATCTATAAATAATTTTATCAAACTCTATTCAGTAGATTTAAAATTTGCTTTATTTTTCTTAAACTAAATTAAATACCCGAAATTATAAGAAAGGTATAAATTAACAACTATATTTTTCTACTATGTGCTCATTATAATTAAAACAAATTATTTGTTACTTTAATATTTATTGTAGGATTCTTGTAAATGGATTATTATAATATTTTTTATTCTAAAGGGACATAAATGACAATAAATATTTGTATGCACATTTATAGATATAGTTTCAAATTGTAGTTAATGTGGCCGTAAAGTCGTTAATAAAAATCAATGTCTACAAATTGAATTGATATGTTAAATTCGGACTAATACCTAGTACGTTCATCCCCCATTTTCATCTACGAGTTATCCTTGTTCGTCGTTTTTTCCTCCCGTTGTTCTTAAATCTATTACAAGGGCCTGTTCGAGTCCAATCGAATCTTGGGGACGTAGGTGGGACAAGGGGGAGGGATGGGAGGCAGTTGTCTCGGGATAACTTTCGATTTATCCCGTCGGGTGAATTCAGGCCTGAAAGAGTGTCTTTTCAGGGCGGGTGTAAGAGTGATCGTTTCGGGGCACGGGTCCTAAATTATTTACAGCACCCAGCAAGCCGACACCGGGTGATCAATCGCTGCGCTATCTTAATACCGACACTCGCAATTTCACTGACTTTACAACCCGTTTTTCCTTTCATACTCTCTCGGGAGTACATCAACAAAGAACATCCCCAAGTTATAAATAAAAATTAAATCGACTTGTCAACTAGTAAGAATTAATAAGTAGTAGTGGAGTATATTCTGCTATTTATTCAGTATGTACTTTTACGAATTTCATAATTTCAAATATGAATTGTTGAGTTGTGTTAAAAAACAGCCAAAACCAAATTAACATCTAACATTAAATTAGTATTTGCTTTAAAATATTAGCAATGTTGTATCATATTCATATTCGTTAACCAAGACTGTTTTTTAAGGTATCGAAGAAGTAATAACAGTAGACTATATTTGTAAATTAATTTTAGGTCTTTTTTTAATATTTAGTTTTTTTGTACTGATAAACTATGCAAATTTTTATATTTTTATGTGCTACAGATTAGAAATGTTTCAATTAGTGACAAAGGAAATTGTTACCGTGAAGTATGTTTGCAGTCTATAATATCGAAACTATTGGGTGAAACTATTTCTGATCAACTTCTTTGAATTAGTCGGAACATAATATTCGCCAATCAACCCAGTCAGGAATATCAATAGTGACAAACTTATTATTTTACCGTCATTTTTTGTGGAATACCTCCGAATAAAATCTTCAAGTTCTTGCTAAGGCATTCGACAGAGTTGACC
This sequence comes from Ontholestes murinus, assembly GCA_963969525.1. NCBI lineage: Eukaryota > Metazoa > Arthropoda > Insecta > Coleoptera > Staphylinidae > Ontholestes > Ontholestes murinus. Next base: position 53,326,334 of record OZ018394.1, on the reverse strand, counting down.
ATTCTGTACTTCTAATGAAGTTGGATGAACTTAGTTTTTATCATAGTGTTGTGATGTTATTAAGTTCTTTAGAAAATCGCACTCAGTGTATAAAGATATATATTGTTTTGTTGATGAGATTATATCAATAGAATTAATGGTGTTATAAAAACGATTTATTCTTAAATACAGAGAAGGGTTATTTAATATTGTTGCGTAGATCAAGGATACTTATAAAGTTCCTATATCTGTTTGTTACAGTACATTTACAATGCATCCGCAAATCAAGGATTTGGGCGTAATGTTTGATTTTTTTCAAAATCATTAATTACATTCTATTTCGTCTTAGTATAAGGTCTTAAACAAACAGGACAGGCGACTGATTGAACCTATGTGTAACCCTCGAACATGTATAATAGTAAAACATGAACTGAATATAATGCCAATATGGGACATATGTTGCAGAGACCCAGTGGAAGCACAGCTGGAAGTAGTGAAAAGGAAAGGATCCGGTTACCTTCACTACAACCAACCAGGACCACCGCCACCAGATGAGGTTCAGCGCCTGTTACATAGCGGGAGCCACAGAGGAATACCGCTGATCCTTGGATGCGATGCCAACGCACACCACATCATATGGGGAAGCACGGACATCAATCCAAGAGGTGAGAAAGTATTAGATTTTATTTTAGAGAATGACATTGAAATAGCAAATATTGGAAATTTACCCACGTTCGTAAACGCGGCGCGAAGCGAAGTAATTGACATTACACCTGCATCTCGCAAAGCAAGTGAAATGATAAAACATTGGCATGTATCTGACGAACCATCACTCTCAGATCATCGATATATACGATTCGACATCGTATCAGAAGAAACATCGGAAATCCAAAACATGAGACTAAAATCACAGACTAGTGACTGGGCACTGTGACCTGAATAAGCACAAACATAGGATAAGAATTCAGAAAAGCCCTCTATGCCGTGGGTGTCTGTAAGAAGAGGAATCTCCCCAACACCTACTGTGTACTTGTGAAGCGTACAAAGGAGAACGCATGGCGAAATTCGGCAAGCCTATGCTTCCTGTAGAACAGCTAAAGAACATCTCCTGGCAGAAGCACTTGGACTTCATAGAAGGCACAGGAGTACACAGGGAGTAAAACATCCAGAGGTCTTTTTTATTATTTTCTTCGAGTAACTGTTTGTATATTATTCGTAATCGGGTTGAATGGTGGCTCGTTGATAGATAAGGCGTTGATATACAAATGAATGGTGGCTGTTCATTGTGTTAGCTCCAGATTTTAAATTTTTTTAGATAATATTTTATTTATTCCATTATCGTAAATCACAACCATTTTATATTGCAGATTATACAGCTGTTCATATTACTATTTTCCTTGTCCCCTTATTATAGAAGTCGACTATTAGTAACAGGTGTCCAACAATTATTGCAGTCCCGGGTGGCGTTGGAATAAAAAACGTAGGTCGATTCTTACATGTTACAAAGAAATGAACTGACATTTTTAATGCACATTTAAGTTATGTTTGACAATTAAAATGTCAGTTCATTTATTTGGCACATGAAATAATTGACCTACGTTTTTGATCCCAATGCTACCCGGGACTGCAATAATTGCTGGACACCCGTTATATTTAGCCAATTATTGATCATGTATTTGACATAATTTTCTATTCATATCTATTGTTCGCCTATATAATCTTTAAGTTTTGTGACGAAGTACTAGTTATATGGTTTGGTCAGATTTATAAGGTAGTTCATCGAAAAATTCCCATTTATGCTCCACTGGTAAGAAAATCCCGTCTACTATACGTCAAAGCTTTTAAAATATTTCAGTATACAAATTAGAATTCATTATTTCATTTCAAGGCATAACCTCTACGAATAATATACGTCTTCTATTTTAGAAGAATAATGCCACACAAAAGACTGTCGCTTACTTCTAGGTATGTGAAGACCCAAGACTATTCAGTCCAATAATGCCTCTTTTTTTATTGCAACACAAAATCCGAGAAGAAATGCCATGTGTTTCATATTGTCTCCTTCTATTAGTGCAAGCAAGGAAGAGGTAAACATTTATATTCACGGAAATATGGTCTACAAAATTGAGTCCTTAAAATGCTCGCCATAGATCTGTTGATACCTTTTTAGACAGCAAAAATAGAACGCCTGGGATGAAATGCTTCAAAAACATATACCATATATTACGATGATGAAAATTCGAATAATAAAATTGTATTAGTTGTGTACACATTTCTTAGACATTTCATCTAATTCGAAGATTTGTTGAAATACTGTACAATTTTAATGAACTGATCTTTCCAATCATAGCAACATTAAATGTGTAAACCTATAATTTTTACGGTTTTAATTGGACTAATATTTGTATTGTTTACTTTAAGATTCAAGAATGGATTCACATTAATTATATCAAATAATAATTTCTTGTTTGAAAATCAATTATGCAATCTTATGAGTTAATGCATTTAGATCAATATCACTCAATACTATTGACATGTCATCTGCGTAAAAGAATAATTCGGTAGGTGTTATGTTTACAATATCATTCATAGGTACAATGATTAAAACTTTCCCCACAACAATTTTGTTGAGTCTAATTCTATAGAGACAAAAGACACAATCAAGGACGATTTTCTGGATATTGATAATATTCTGAAATCCCTTCAGGTCGATGTTACACCGGCAAAAGTATTGCGCATTGAAAAGAAATAAGCTTCAAATTTGTGCTGACCAGTTAAAATAATCTTCAATGATGAGCATTCTGCAAAATTGGTCCTGAAATACAACAATAGAAACAAGAATGATCGTTTGCACTTTAAAAGTGATCGCACTATCCGAAAGAGAGAATATTTTAAGGAAATTAAATCTCGACTTATATCTAGAATAGAGAAAGAGGGAAAAGACGTAATGATTAAATATCGTAATGATGTCCCCTACATTTCGAAAATTTCTCACAGTGGTAGATCTGATGTTAAAAAAACTTCTCTACTAAGATATTACAACGTGGGAGGTATGTAGACGAAATTAAAGAAATTTATGCTTAACGTTAATATTGGTGTTTACGATATTATTATTATTACTGAAACATGGTTGTATGGGGAATAATATGATGTTTTTAGGGTCGATAGAGCCATTGGCAGTAATGTCAGAAGTGGGGGTATTTTAATTGCTTTGAAACATTGTTTTAAATCTTCCTTGGTGTCCAGCAATGTTGATATTGAACAACTATTTATTTCTGCCATTATTAATGGGACTAAGTAAATTATTGGTGCAATTTATATTCCTCCTGGCTCCTCTGGAGGTACAAATACTGATCATTGCAATGACTTGAAATCGTTAAAAGTGAAGCATATTAATCATAGATTTTTAATTTGTGGAGATTATAATTTGAACTCGGTTTCGTGAGATGAGTCTGGCTATACAGTTCTCTCTCCCAGTCAGAAAGCTGAAAGAATAATTGACGCGTATAACTTTCTAAATTTGAATCAAGTTTATTTTATTCCAAACCCTAGAGGTATCTTTCAAGACTTGTTCTTTACAGATTATGTCGATTTATCTATATCCATATCAGAAGACCCTATTATTAACACTTGCCAACATCACTCTGCTTACACTATATCCCTTCCTTTTAATACTAGAACCGAAACTATCGATACATATGAAAAGGTTTTTCTATTTAAACATGCCAACTACTCGGGTCCTAATGACTATTTACTTAAGGTCAATTGGGAGGATATTATATCTTAGTGGGATATAAATATTGCTGTTAGTAAATTCTACAATATATTGTATAGAGGTTTAAATGCTTTAAATAAAGTGGTAAGGAAAAAACATTCAAATTTTCCCGTGTAGTTAATAGTGAGCTAATCCATTTACTTAAAAGAAAGAAATTGGCTCATATTAGGTTTAAAAACACCAATAGTCAAGACCATTATTTAATTTTTAGTAATTTGAGGCAGGGATGTAAAAATATGTCGACTAAGCTTTATGGTGACTATTTAAGAAGAGCTGAATCTAATGTTTCCCCCTTTCTGGAATTTCGCAAATGAAACTCGTAAAGTACTGATGCCTCTAATGTTTTTATGAAAAATAATCGCCAAGTCTTAGACTCGGTATTTTCAACTTCTGTAGCGGATGTTTTTAATAATATAGTCGCCCTATAACCCTCTTTTACCTTTGGCCCTGATGGTGTGCCCAATTATTTACTGATCAATTGTGTTTACTCGTTTTGTTTACGGATTAATAAGTTGTTTAGTAAATCTTTATGTTTAAGGATATTTCCTGATATTTGGAAACAATGTTTTTGAATCCGATTTTTAAAAGTTTCATTGCAGTCGGCGATTCCCAAATTATTGGACAATATAGTTAGTGATTATTTAGCGTGGATATCACGACCTAAGATTTTGAATATGCAACACGGTTTTATAAGTAGCAGGTCTACTGTTTCAACCTACTTGAGCTCAGACAGTTTTTATTGAAGGCCTTGGACAAACGCAAACAAGTGGATGTTATCTACATGGACTTCTCCAAGGCTTTCGATAGAGTTGACCATTCGGTATTAATTCACAAGCTGAAATTACTGGGTATCAACTACTCGACTATGTCATGGTTGGGATCATTCCTATCTAATCGATCACAACAAGTAAAAATTAATAATTTCCCTTCTCATCCCATAATGGCGACTTCCGGTGTACCTCAAGGTACTCATATTGATCCGGTGCTCTTTATCTTGTTTATAAATGATCTAGTGGATGTTGTTGAGTTTGGGAATTGCCTACTGTACGCGGAAGATCTTAAATTATTTCAAATGATCGATAGTTTTGAAGATTTTTGGAAGTTACAGGTTAATTGTAACAATGTGAATGATTTATTTATATTTAAATATCTCTAAATGTAAAGTTATGACATTTTCGAGAAAATCTAGCCAGATTTAATTTGAATATTTTCTAAACTCAATGTCCTTGGCTAGAACTGATTCCTTTAAGGATTTGGGCGTTGTTTTTGTTAGTTCTCTTTCATTCAAGAATCATATAGCTTCAATTTGTGACAAAGCAAAGAGGATGTGGGGATTCATTTGGCATCTTGCAAGGGAGCTTAGTCCTGAATGCGTTAAGGTCTTATTCTGTTCTCTTGTAAGATCCCACCTTGAGTTCATTTTTCCGGTCTGGTCGCCTTATCTTCAGGTTCATATTATAAGAATTGAGAGAGTTCAAAACATATTCTTAAGATTCATTGGATACAAATATAATTTAAAGCATGTAAAAGGCTCGTATTTAGATATGTTTTGTATTTTCTTTTCTCGAAGGACCAATTTTGTTGTAAATAAAAATAATCGTTTGCAAATATAACTATATTGAAACTAATTTACAAAATTTACAAATTTACAACTTTTTATCGCGGCCGTGTTTACTCGTTTAAGTTTCGAGTTGTTCTCTCCGTTTTCCTCCTGGATCTCCTTGGGGTTGAAGGTGGGGGGTGAGGGTGGTGGCAATTACAACCCGGTTTTTCGCAGACCGTTCGGGTGACCAGGGCCAAGCGCCTGGTACCCAGATGTTTGTACCCTTCTCGGAAAAGAGTATTTGTTCCCGCACTTTCACCGTAAAATTCTAATCTGTTTACGACTTAACAACTATATTGAGGGCCGCTTCGCAGAACCGACCCTGTCCTAAATGGTTTTTTATGTTAATAAGGGAAGTGGTCATAGTTGCGACGGATACAAGTCGCAACAAGATATTTTGTCAATTTTGAAAATGCACCCTCTCGCAGTCCGTAGATCTACTGCACACTTATGTATACTTCATGGTATATTAAATGCATCTATTCAATTCTCTGCATTGTTGTCTGAAATTAATATTATGGCTTCTAATTAAGCTGATAGTTTGAGAAACAGCAACATATTTCTCGTGAAAACCGTTCATTCTAACTGGGCCTACAATAATTCGGTAAAGCGTATGATGAGGTTGGCGAATGAATTGAGCTCCCAATGGTGGTTCAATATTTTTGATACTAACATCGGAAATTGTTGTATATTTCCTCTAGCATAGGGAACCTTATTTTACGAAACTCCCTTGTATTTCTCAGAAAATCCCCATTTCTCAACGATTTTTGCCAATTTTGAAATTTGTCGAATATAGCGTCGTCTGCCATGAATACAAAAAAAAAATCAGATAAAACTTTCTTATTTTATTACGCTGTACCACAAATCAGGAAAATAGTAAATGCAGACTCACTAAAAAAGTATGTGTAAAAGATCAAGTGTGTAAATTGTGAAGGTTTTCTAACGGGTGTCCAACAATTATTGCAGTCCCGGGTGGCGTTGGAATCAAAAACGTAGGTCAATTCTTTCATGTGCCAAATAAATGAACTGACATGTTAATTGTCAAACATAACCTAAATGTGTATTAAAAATGTCAGTTCATTTATTTGTAACATGTAAGAATCGACCTACGTTTTTTATTCCAACGCCACCCGGGACTGCAATAATTGTTGGACACCCGTTACATAGGACAAACAGGAAGAAATTTTGAAACAAAACAACCTGAACACAGAAGATTTTTAAATTTAAATTTTAAAAATACCAGCAAATAATTGGCGAATGGCTGCATAACAACAGGACACATGGGAAATATTATACAAATCCATTTTTGTAGAAATTTAAATTTTAAAAAAAACTTATTAGAGGGATTAGAGATCAAACGTGCAATCGGCAAGGGGTATTACGTGCTTAATAACCAGCGAAAAATAATTAACACCTATGACATCATTAACGCTGTAATTTCCTTCAGGTATCCGTCAAATGTAAAGTGTATGGTGCATTTACATTAATTCTAGCATTTACATCCACATATCTTGTGTCCCGAGATCTTCCCATTGACAATATTTCATTTATTTAATTAGTTTAAGTTTTGATAATGATCCGTAAGGATCAAAACACGTATCAGTTTATCTGACTACATATTTATGGAACAAAACAACTGTATCCTAATTTATATCATTCAATAACGAGAAAGTAAAAGCTTTATTAAATAGTTTACTCTGAACAGTTTTTTATTATTTGGAGTACTGAGCCTCCCGTAAATTAAATTTAGTTGATTTATTATAAGAGTCTTCTGGAATTAGTGGTTCAGGGCAAGGAGGAAAATATTGCAAATAATTTTCGTTACTAAGTCAGGTATAAGGCAGTTTAAATAGGTTATCACAATTTGTAATATTGCGATGTCTTCGTCGCTAAGAAGCCAATGAACATCGCCTAAATAATAAAATAGCCTAAAATAAGGAACATATCATGAGGATAATTTTTTTGTAAGAACACATAAATTGTATGTACACATTTCTAATCATATAACTAATTACTTGGGTGGACAATGGACTTGATATAAGTAATAATAATGGGACAAGAAAGGACAGTAAAGAAAGTATAAGAAGCGAGGGAGCGAGGAAAGAGAAAAAGAGGAAGACCCGCAAAAAGCAGCGGAATCAAGATAAATTAAATAGGGTGAACTGAAAAAACTAACCAGAAAGAAAAAAAAAATGGAAAGAAAGATAGAAAAAATTAGGAAGAAGAATATTTAAATGATCTATTAATCCTATAATTTTGTTAAGACGCCTCGGACCATAGCTCCCTTACGATAAATGCTATCAAAAAAATCTAAGAGCAAAGTGGTGCATAATTACCATCGCTATGTTTCAAAAATATTTCTAATCATCAGTGGCGTGCCGTGCTCCAGTGGCGTACCAAACTTATGTTTTTTTTAAATGGAATGCCCTATTTTTTATTGCAGATTTGGAAAGTGCTCGGAGAGTACTTATTTTTTTATCTAACATGTTATACCCTTCACTTTTGTGGTTTCACTGTTATAACCCCTTCTTTCAAAATTGCGCCCCATTTTTGAGATTTTTTTGTAGAGAAACTAATTGACGCCGGCGCCTAAATTTTGAATTGAGGTACAGGTTAAGACCTCGTATACCTTCACATAATTTTTTTTCGCGTAATTTATGTAAAAAAAATAATTTTTGATTGATCTTCGCATGTTGTCATTTTTTTCGAAAATTTCAAATGGCACCCCCCTAAAAAAATACGGCGTTGTACAGCCAAAACTCTAAATTTTTCATTGGTACAAAAAATACACATTGCATGACAAAATTTCGGAGAAAAAAGGAATTTCATCGCAAATGTCGGGAAACGTTTTCCGTTCCCAAGTGTGCCATGAGAAAACAAAAACACAAATACGGTCAACATAATAGTATGTACCTATTTATTCAACATGATATGAAAAATGCAGATAAAGAAAATTTAACAACTTAATCTAAATGTTCGAAATGACGACCTTCCTGCTGGTGGCATAACCGCAACTTCGACTCACAGGCTCTAGATACTGCCCTAAGAACTTCTGGTGATGTACCGCGGAAAGCCGCGCGGATTCTCTCCCTCATATCCTCGAGAGTAGTTGGGACCGTCCTGTAAACCATATCTTTGATATGGTTTACAGGAGTGAGGTCTGGTGATCTTGGCGGCCACCTCACAGGACCCCCACGACCAATCCAGGAGTCCCGAAACGTTTCATCGAGAAATTCCCGAACGACACGGCTATTATGTGCAGGAGCCCCATCGTGCTGGAAAACTATCTGCCGTAGAGCGGCTAGAGGGACATTTTCCAAGAGATCATCCAAGTAGTCGCGAAGGAACCTCAAATAACTGTTGCCGTTCAGGTGCCCCTCGATGAAATAAGGACCCAAAAGATGTTCTCCAAGTATGCCTCCCCAAACATTCAGCGACCATCTTTGCTGGTGGTTTATCATTCGCATAGCGCGTGGGTTTTCATCGGCGTAATAATGGTAGTTGTGGCGATTGACATGCCCATTTCTATGGAACGTCGCTTCATCAGAAAATAATACGCTCATAAGAAATGATTCCTCAATTTTGTTGATAGCCCACATGCAGAAATCTTGCCTCGCATGAAAATCTTGAGGTTGCAATTCTTGGTGCAGTTGAATCTTAAATGAACGGAATTTGTACTTTTGAAGAACACGATGTACGGATCGCGTTGAAATATCGTGATTCCTACTAATATCACGGATACTTGTATGAGGATCTTCAATAACTGCCTCCAGAACCTGCAGTTTATTATTTTCGGTAAAAACTGCCTTCTTTCTAACTCTCCTTGGCCGTTTCACACTTCCCGTAGTAGTAAATCTCTCCAACACTTTTTGAAACGCACGTTCATTTGGATGTGCCCTGTGCGGATATCTCGCAGCGTACACTCGTGATGCCAAGAAACAATTCTTGTTACATTCTCCAAGAAAAAATATCATGTCAACCATTTCCTCTTGAGTTCGGAACATTTTTAGAACGTTTATCAAAAATGACTTATGGCGTCTAATAATTTACTTTGACAATTACCAATCTTTTGTTTTCTAATGGCACACTTGGGAACGGAAAACGTTTTCCGACATTTGCGATGAAATTCCTTTTTTCTCCGAAATTTTGTTATGCAATGTGTAATTTTTTTTGTACCAATGAAAAATTTATAGTTTTGGCTGTACAACGCCGTAATTTTTTTAGGGCGGTGCCATTTGAAATTTTCGAAAAAAATGACAACATGCGAAGATCAATCAATTTTTTTTTTCCATAAATTACCCGAAAAAAAATTATATGAAGGTATACGAGGTTTTAACCTGTACCCCAATTCAAAATTTAGGCGTCGTCGTCAATTAGTTTCTCTACAAAAAAATCTCAAAAATGGGGCGCAATTTTGAAAGAAGGGGTTTCGCTGTTATAACCCCTTCTTTCAAAATTGCGCCCCATTTTTGAGATTTGTTAGATACAAAAATAAGTACTCTCCGAGCACTTTCCAAATCTGCAATAAAAAATAGGGCATTCCATTTAAAAAAAAAACATAAGTTTGGTACGCCACTGATGATTAGAAATATTTTTGAAACATAGCGACGGTAATTATGCACCACTTTGCTCTGAGATTTATTTCGATAGCTTTTATCGTAAGGGAGCTATGGTCCGAGGCGTCTTAAGTGCCACACCCGGTATAAAGAATTAATATACCTCTTGTATACACCTTATATAATCTTTTGCAAAACTTGTTTGAAACCCTCGGTATACTGCAGATCACACACATCCTTCTCCACTACGTTCTTGTATGTTGAATTTCTAGCGATTTCATTTATACACTATTTAGCTACGCCATTAAACTTTTATACTACCTCATTGGTCCTCTTTTTATAATTTTAACATATAAACTTAGACTTTCCATACATTTTCTTACTCTGCACACTTTTCATTAAAGTTCTTTATACATATTTCTTTTAGAGATCGGATCTCTTTTCTACCGCAATAGTATTTGCGTTCGTTTATACTGACTTACTGTCATCATTTATACTTTTGTTGAAGAAATTTATTCCACATTTACATTATTCTCTCCTTACTTATATAGTTCTAAGTTGTGCTATCTAATTAAGGACTGAATGTGTTATTTTTTATATTCCCAGGCAAATTAAAATGTAGTTCCAAGCAACTTTTCTTGGTTTGTTGTTCTTCATCTTCTAAAGCTTTGTGGTTTCCTCTTTATTGATACGCTGCATTTTTTATTTTGTAATAAAATTAAAAAAATTAAATTAGTGGCTTCTTCGATCTCTTTAATAGTATTTTTTTTGTTCTCTTTTAAGTTATTATTAATTCTTTTCTTTTCCTTTACTTATATTAAGCTACAAAGTCACCAAGAAGTGATGTGAATACGTTCTTTTTACTAATGCTTTTTTCTCTCATAATCTCTGCTGTCACAATGACAGATTAATGTCAAATACATCTCCCAAAAAGGGATAAATAGATGTTATATGGGTGGCACCAGCGCCTATTCCACCGCGACCTTTTCAAATCTATTGTGGATCCCGGTTTATCTCAGATGACCAGCTTTGCCTCTTTGATTAGACCTATTAGCCCTGCCAGAGGGGCTTGGGTATAGGTTTCCGCGCTTGGGTTTGTGGTGCTCAGCTTTTGATATCTAATCCTTGCTAGACCCTCGCAGTAGCATAGGATGTGGAACGAGTCCTCTTCTTCCTCTAGACAGAATCTGCATGGTGCTTTTTCCACCAGGCCTATTTTGCTCATGCAGCTTGCAGTGTCCTGTTATCAGGCCTACTATTGTTTTGACCATTTTTCTGTCCTGGTTCAGAAGTTCAGTCGTGAATTTTAGCAATTGTTTCTTAAGGAACTGTTTCACCTGTCTCTGTCCTGGTAAGTTCATCCACCAGGTTTGGGGCTGTGTCTCCACCCATTTTTTTATGGATCGTTTGACTGCAGTTTTGGAGATTCCGCAGGAGGGTTACAGGCCAATTACTGCTTTTGACGAGCCTTGTTTGGCCAGTTCATCTGCTTTGAAATTCCTCGGATGTTCTCCGTGTCCCATGTGATTGTTACTTTTTTGTGACAGCCACTTTTATTAAGAGCACGTATACAGTCCCACACTAGCTTAGATTCGACCTATGTGGAGCTTAGTACTCTTAGCAGCGCCTGACTGTCGGAGAATATAGCAATTGAACTACTTTTGGTGTCTTGTCTTGCTATTTCGCTTGTGCAGTGGTGAATAGCTATCACCTCTGCTTGGAACACCGTGGTGCCCTTGGTGAGACTGACAGAAATCTCGGGTTTTGTGCCGTATATACCTGCTCCTACCCCTTTATCGGTCTTTGAGCCGTCCGTAAACCAGTATGATTCTGTTTTGATAGGTTTTCCTTCGACCCAGTCTTCTCTTTGCTGGATTAGTACCTTGTATTTCTTTTCGAAATTGTATTTTTTCACCATGACATCAATTGGTATTGCTGTTGTCGCGTTAGCCTTTAGCTCGTCTTCTTTGTGTGTTTTTCCGTATGATCCTGACCTGGCTTCTCCTTGAATGAAGATGTGTAATGGTGGTATGTTCAAGATGGCTTCTAGGGCTGCTGTTGGGGTGGGCTCCTGTTACACTGAGACATGCTAGTCTTTCTGTACTGCTCAGGAGTCCTATCGCGCCCTTTTGCTTTGTCCTAGTCCACCACACCAATGCTCCATAGGCTATCATGGGTCTTATTACCCTGGTGTAAAGCCATAGAGTCAGTTTAGGGTTTAGTCCCCAATTTTTCCCGCACATTCTGCGACACCTGCCCAATGATATTGTTGCTTCTTTTGTGGCTTTTGTGATGTGTGGTCTCCAGGTCATTTTGGCGTCAAAGGTTACTCCCAGGTACTTTGCCTCCCCTACGAAGGGGATTTTCGTACCCCCGAGCTTCAGTGGCTTTAAGCCTTGCAATGCTCGTCTTTTTGTGAATACGACAATTTGTAGTTTTTGTGGATTGATTGTCAGTCGCTCTTGTTTGCACCAATTGTCTACTATGTTTAGGGCTCTTTGTGCTCGCTCCGAGAAAACTCCTGCGAACCGGCCCCTGATGACAATAGTGGTAAAAGTTTCTTTATTGCACTCCTGGCTTTAAAAAAACTCGCTCGTTCCTCGCTCGTGTTTTTAAACGCCAGTTCGTGCAATAAAACATCACTTTTTACACTTGTACCTTAAATAACTATTATCTACGATCGTACAGAAAGTAGACGCTTTTTGCATCATTTTTCATTGTAAAAGTGGCTTTTTTAAGCACTAGTGCTTTTTTACGTTTTTATTGCACGGTAATGTCAAACTGTTTTTATTGCACAGAAATGTCAAATTTGACAGATGAATATATTATAGCACTAATTTTCCACGAAAAATTTAATTTTTTATTATACAAATAACTAATAAACTATAAATAAAATATATAATACAAACCAAATGGCAGATTTAAGAACTCTTACGATTTTATTTAATGCAAGTCGAAGCGATTACAATAAAGCGAACATTTTTTCCATAAATAATAATGGCGGCCGACATTTGTGCAACTTGTTTACTGGTTGCTAAGTAACGCTTTAATTAGTGCACTGCGGGTAAAATATGTTTTTATTAATTGAATTATTGAAATGACATTAAAATATTACTCATAAGAATATATTCTTTGAAATCCTATACGATCGAAGATAAAATTTTGTAAGGCACACGTGTAAAAAGTTTCTTTATTGCACTCCTGGCTTTAAAAAAACTCGCTCGTTCGTCGCTCGTGTTTTTAAACGCCAGTTCGTGCAATAAAGCATCACTTTTTACACCTGTACATTAAATAACTATTCTCTGTTTATAATTTTCTATAATTTATACGGGTTATTGGTAATTTTTAGGATATATTTTTTTAGTATTATGTTTTTGGTGTGTTTTATTAATTTTGTTTGTTTTTTTGTTTTTTATCTCATCTATGCTCGTCATATATGAGTTAAGAGACAATGCATTTAATTCTACTCTATATTTTTTTTTTTTTAATATGATGATTGTATGGAATCATAAGACACCTATCTTGTAAAATAATTTATTATAAATTGATTTTGCATCACTTCCCGTTAAAATAATAATTATTTATTCTTTTAAATGAGAATTGCCCTTGCAAAATTTAAATGAAATACTTACCTGCATCACCATAGTGAAAAATTAAATCGGCAATTCACTTTTCAAACCCTCGTCCCACAGGGTTTCCATATTCCTCTAATTAGGTTTGATAGAATTTCAAAAAAACGTAATAAATTCCGTGCATGTGCGAGCAAATGAAATGTGAAAATGTGTGTAAATTGGTTTTTGATATTTCACGCGGATTTGAATGAGGCTCTGATTATTGCGCAACGTGAAAAAGAGTGAATGTTACGGGATCCCGCGGGGTTTAACAATTCCGAATCCGACAAGTGGACCTGGTTTTGCGAATTAAATCTACGATATATGTTTGTACAGGTTTAAATTGTATACAATAAGTATGAATAATATTATAAAATAATTCTTTGTTTAAATGTAATTTGAATTTATTTACTTTTACTTATTGATCATACTGAGGATACTTATAGTAAATTCAATTTAAAATTAATGGTTTAATGCATAGAGAACTTCGGTAAAGATAATTCAAACTGAATACAGCTTCAATCAACTCGACGGATTTTACATGGCATCTCGCAATTAATAATAAATCATTGATAGTAACCGTTGATATATATTTTTGTATAAAATGCCTAGTATAATGCTATTTTTAGATGCAGATGGTAATAATTTTGGATGATTGTATTATATTTGCTAATATTAGGTATATAAAGAGAAATAAAATTTCTAAATTTATAACTATTATTGATAGATTATAGATGGTTGAGCACTTTTAAGTTTTATTCCATAATTCTGCTTCCTAGGTATATATCCGTAGTTTTGACAAAAATAATTAATCTTGTATTTGTTTCTCATCTATCACTTGGTAAAACAGTATGTTATTATTTGGTAATTAATTAAAAATTCACTAGGTTCGTTTCACATTATTATTTCTAATGGCCCGAAACTAGTCTGATAATAAAATAAAAAATGGTGATGTGGCCATCATAGTACTTTCCCTATATTTTACTCAAAAACTATGCGGTTTATTCTCAATAATTTATTTAAATTTGAATTCTCTACAATTATTTGTTATATAACGTTTATGTTGCTTCAATAGTTTATTAGCAATTGGCAAAAAATGTCAAAAATTTCAAGTTTTATTTTTTTTTCTCGAAAGTTAAGAATTTTATGAAAAATATATTTTTACAAAATTTGTTCAGTTTCTCATTCCCTTTAACTTTTGTTTGAAAAGTTTTGTAATATTTTTCATATTAAAAAAAATATCGGAAAAAAACAAAAAACGCCTCGAGTAAACACCCACTTCCGGTTTATGAATGTTTACCAAAAGCTTTTCAGTTCTAGTTTTTAACGATAAAACCTTACGTTTAAAGTTTCATCTCAATCGGATCAGTCGTTTTTGAGATACAGCACCCACGGACAGACAGACAGACAGACAGACAGACAGACAGACAGACAGACAGACACACACACAGACACAAATTTTTTTTTTCCAGAAATTAGTTTAATGGACTCAGGGGACCTCAAAACGGATATTTCCGCAAAAAAAAAAATTCAAAAAAAAATCACGATCACAATACTTTCCCTATATATACTTCGTATATAGGGAAAGTAAAAAATCCTAGATTTAAAAATACGAAAAAATTTCGTGAATCTACATTCACATAGATTCACGAAATGTTTTCGTATTTTTAAATTTATTATTTAATTTTCTACAACGAACTAAAGGATTTTAATACATTTTATTATTCAATTATGCTCTAAGTGGGTATTTTTCCTTAATCCCGAACGTAATGATTTCTGAAGAATTCACTAATCCACCTCAGGTATAAATTCAGACCTTCAGTCGATTATATTTCATTCTTGTGTCAGTTGCCGTACATATCTGAGTAAGTTATTTATATTTCATTATATTTATTATCATATTTCATTATATTTATTTTAGTAAGTGTTTTTATTTGTATTTAAAATCAATTTTATAATAAAGCTGTACTGAAGAGAGCGAAAGTTCGAAACACGTGTCTGCAGATGATTATAAACTTGAATGCTAGATTTTTTAATTGCTTTTGCTAATTTAATTTAATGAAATCAGTTTAAAATTCATTTTTCATAATTCATGTTATAGTTACATTTAAACAATCTAAAGTACATTTTATCATTTATTAGTTTATTCAACAGAAATAATTTCATTCAAATTAGTGTTGCTTTAATAGTTGTACTATTTGTAACACGCAAATTAATTTGTATTATTCAATGTCTGTCGAAGTATTAGCTAGAGAAGTAGTTGTTTCAAATTAATTTGTTTTGTAGTCTTAGTAAGACTCATTGTTGTAGATTCACGAAATGTTTTCGTATTTTTAAATTTATTATTTAATTTTCTACAACGAACTAAAGGATTTTAATACATTTTATTAAAAAAATCATATTAGAAAACATTAAATTTTACTAATACAGCATATAAAGTAAAATAAATTGATCTAGTTTTATCGTTAACGACTCTGCAATTGGTATGCATGTACTTGTAGGTCTTGATATGAGTTGAAATTGCTGTGATTTCAATAATTGCAAACGTTGCAAATATAAATTTTTCACTTTACGACTCACGAACATGAAAGAAATTTGTAGGTATATTTGCGGCGGTTCCAAACTATATTAAAATTTAATATTTCGTTGGGGTAAGATATATTTTATAAAATTAGTAAGCATATTTTTATATAATAATAAAAGCAAGTTGCATTACAACGTTTAATCTAAAATAATAATTAATTACAAATAATTCTAGTTTGATAATGACAAGCTAAAATTGTCGAAACTATAGTCACTAAATAAAGTCCGTGTTATACAAACAAAGTTAAAAAGTTTTTTATTTGTGAAGAATTATGTATAACGAAGTAGAAGCCTCCACCGTTAACAGTTTAATAATTAATTAGTTCTAATTTGAATGAAATTTTTTGTACCTAGGAAATTAGCTGTTATTTCACTGGAGATGTCCGATCGAAAGAAGAACGTCAGATTCACCGTTTTAGCTGTGTTTAAAGATAGATTGTTTTGTTCAAACCATGCACCTATAATATTTATACATGTTAAATGATAATTTATAGCCATTAAAATGTCAGTTGATTTGTTGATAAATGTTGTATCAACAGCCAATTGAAGAAAAGCTGAGGAAGCTGATGCAGACGATAAATCATTTATATAGAGCAAAAAGAGATGCCGGCCAAATATTTATCCATATTTTAAATAAATTTCACCAGCTATCTTTGCTGGAGGTATGGACTAATTAAACTGCAGCTACTAGGGTGAAAGTTGTGCGAAAACTATCGCAAAAATCTATAGTGGTAAATGCAACCGAACGCCCTACTGAGATCCAGGAACGATGATATAGTGTGTACACTAGATTCAAACTTCTGGGTA
This sequence comes from Ontholestes murinus, assembly GCA_963969525.1. Classification (NCBI taxonomy): domain Eukaryota; kingdom Metazoa; phylum Arthropoda; class Insecta; order Coleoptera; family Staphylinidae; genus Ontholestes; species Ontholestes murinus. The sequence continues at coordinate 53,309,420 of OZ018394.1, read as the reverse complement.
CTTTCCTTAGTAAGAGCGGCCACCGCATCGGTCGTAGACGCGATAACCATATTGTGTGTACTGTCCAATACAATACAATTATGGGTCTCAAGCAAATCAAGTATTTGCTAAAGTAGTATTTTTTCAAATATTTTTGCTATAACTGGTAGTATAGTTTAGTTTATAGCTATTGTTTGAGCAAGAAACCCGTAGACATCAAAATTCGTGGACTGTATATTTTTTATTTAATTTGCCCTAACGGGGATGATCTACGGCGCTGAGTGGTAAATACGACGAGGTAGAAGGGAAATGAGAAAAATGTGAAACTCACCGTTAGTCCAAAGATGCACTTCAACACGTGGGCTCCCGGGAGTGATGCACAATAAAAATGCCGGCGGCAATACGAGACAATTACTGTTTATCAATCACTATGTTCACAAATGCGGTTTCGACGAGAACAATGCTAATTCTAATATGGCGCTTCTTCTCCGTCCTGTGAGTTTTCGGGATAGGGGTAAAAAAAGCGGACAGGCGCGGTATCGTTTGTTTCACTCATGTACCACTCATTATTCGCGCATCCTTTCGCGATTTTTGAATTTTGAATGACTATTTTGAAGTCGGAGTAAAGAAACTAAACAAAAGAGAGATTTGGTCTCCGGAGCAAATTACAATTTAAACATAAATAAACGAACACATGTGCGGTATCGATACTACATAATATTAATAATCGATCAACTAATTAGGCGGTAAAGGCACTATCTTATTGATAGGCCGCAAAACTTCACCCGTAGGTGTCTTAATCTTCGCTACTCTCGCAATCCCGTCGGTGCTCGGAAGTAAACGCGAAATTCGTCCCTTCGGCCACTGCGTAGGTAGCATTCCAGGAGGAAACCAAAAAACAAGATCGCCTTCTGAGAGCGTATGTGGAGCATTCGACACCCATTTAGGGCGAAACAATTGAGTATGGAGATATTCTCGGCTCCACCTCTTCCAAAATGACTGAATAAGATGTCTTGTCATTTGCCAACGATTTAAACGATTTTTGCTAAGATCCAAATCTTCGTATTCTGGACGTGATAAGATAGGACCACCTATAAGAAAATGACCGGGCGTTAAGTAATCAAATCCGTCGTCAGGCGAAGCTGAAAGAGGACACAAAGGGCGTGAATTCAAAATTCCTTCAATTCGGGTTATTACAGTGATAAATTCCTCTAACGTCAAAACTTGACTAACCACAACGCGTCGAAAATGATGTTTGAAAGACTTCACCCCAGCTTCCCAAATGCCACCAAAATTTGGAGCATAAGGAGGGTTAAAAGTCCATTCAATATTTCGGGAAGCAAGATAATTAATTATTTCTTCGTTAGAATCGTCCAGCATCTGTGAAATCCCCGTGATTTCTCGAGCTGCTCCTCTGAAGTGTCGTCCCTGGTCCGAATAGATATGATTAGGTAAACCACGTCGAGCTATAAAGCGATCCAGAGCTGCAAGACATCCGTCGGTAGTGAGACTGGTAACAGCTTCTAAGTGCACAGCCTTGGTTACCATACAAACGAAAAGAGCTAAGTAGCACTTTACCGTGCGGTTTGTGCGCAGCATCGATGCTTTTAGTAAAAAGGGTCCCACAAAATCAACACCTGTATGGCTGAAAGCTCTCGAGGGTTCGACTCTATAGGAAGGGAGATCCGCCATAGGTTGCTGAATAGGGTTGGCTTTAAATCGGTAACAGGTGAGACATCTAAATATTCTTTGTCTAATGAGCTTCCTAGCCGATGGAATCCAGTAGTTGCGGTGAATCAAACTTTCAATTAACTGCGGACCGCCGTGGCAGGAATACAAATGAAAATAATCGACTAATAAAGTCGCGAGCCGACTTTCATAAGGGATCAAGATAGGGTGTCGACTACTTTAGCCGAGCTGGGAGTTTTTCAATCGACCCCCAACCATTACGAGACCGCGGGGATCAAGAAATGGCGACAGGTTTCTGTACCTTTTAGAACACAAGTATCCCTTATCTAATTGTGTAATATCGCTGCGTAAATGCTGCGCCTGTGTGAGCCAAGCTGCAAGCAATAAGGCGTCATGATATTCCTGTCCTGTTAGAGGCCCTAAAAGAGGTTTTTTATCGAGTTTTCTTGCTCTGGCATTGTGAGTGAAACGAAGAGTATACGCCAAGACGCGTTGCAATTTTGTCAGAGAAGAAATTCGATCAATAAGAGAGTTAAATGGCGTGATATCCATCGACAACAAATTAGAGACAATTGAAGTTTCCTTCATTTCTGGAAGATTTTATTGAAAGTCAACTTTCGGTGTTGGCCAATCTGCCAACGATTTATACAAAAAAGCTGGACCTTTCCACCATAATCTGCAATCCACTAATTCTGACGGCAACAAACCTCGACTCGCAGGGTCGGCAGGGTTTTCTGTACCTGGCACATGTCTCCATTGAGCCTCGGGGCAATTTTCATGAATTTGAGCCACTCTGTTTGCAACGAAAGTTTTTAACAAATAAGGTAGTGTATTAATCCATGCGAGCGTTGTCGTAGAATCTGTAAAACAAATTGTTGTGTCCATTCGAAGAGCATCAAACGAAGGCTTGATTTGACGAAGAAGTTTTAACAGTAACCATGCTGCACCTAGTTCCAGCCGTGGAATTGTCCAAGTCTTGAGTGGCGCCACACGAGTTTTGGCAACCAACAAATTAATGAGAATTGAATTAGAAAGTTCAACACAAAGATAGATGACAGCCGCCATTCCATGCGTACTGGCATCTGAGAAACCGATAAGACGAGCATTCAAAAAGGAAGGGGGGAAAATACACCAACAACGAAAGTTCGTGCAAAATACAGTTCCATATATTGACAATCACAGGCGGCAAAGAGGGGTCCCAATCAATTTTAAGCAACCACAATTGCTGCAAAAGAATTTTTAGAGAAAAGACAAAGGGGCTGAGGTAACCATTTACATCATAAGTTCTAGCGATGCAAAATAAAATGCCTCTTTTCGAGGGGGTTTCGCTCGAAGCATTGATGACGAAGTGGAAAACGTCTTTTCTAGGATTCCAAGAAATTCCTAAGACTTTCAAGAGGAAGAAGAGTCGGGTAATTTCTGTGAAAAATTAACACCAACATTAACGATCGATAGATGAGAGCTGGCCCATTTACCTAACTGAAATCCGTCTAAATGCAAAAGATTAATTAGCTGATTACAAAGTTCAAGTGCACTATATTCATCGTCGGCTCCCCACAAAATATCATCAATGTAAGTTCCATGCCTAAGGGCTTCAGCGGCTAAGGGAAAATTTGATCCTTCATCATCAAGTAATTGTATGATAGTACGTTGAGCCAAATATGGACTGCTTGTAGATCCAAAAAAGACTCGCGTGTGGTTCCATTCGCGTACAGGTTCTTCTGGTGAAAATTTCCAAAATATGTGTTGATATTTGCAGTCATCTGGATGCAAGGAAATTGCTCGAAACATCTGACGAATGTCGCAAGTAAGAGCTATTTGTGGAATTCGAAAACGAGTGATGACTTGCCCGATATCAGATAAGTTTCGGTCCACTCAAAAGGGTGTCATTGAGGCTAATCCCCTGAGGATCCCTTTCGGTAGGGTTAAAGACGACTCTAACTAAAGTACCTGAAGAAGTTTCTTTCTTAACACCGTGATGTGTCAGGATATACGAAGAAGGGCCAGCGGCAAGTACTAGTTGACCTTGATCGATATAATCGCGAAGATTATCAGCATACAATTTTTGAAATTCCGGATCCCCTTTGAATCGATTCTCCAATTTGAGAAATCTATTTAGTGCGTGATCTCTATTAGAACCAAAAATAGGGCGAATTCCATCCTTGAAGGGAAGACGAGTTTAATAACGACCATACTCAGTCCTTGTGATAGTTTTACGGAAATATTGTTCACACATTTCATCTTCCGGAGAAATATGAGCAAGCGAAGGGATTTCTTCGAATTCTCAAAAGGAGCGTAAATTATCGTCCAAGGATTTATGATAGTCGATTTGAGCGTGCATTGACGTAGAAGAAAACGAATTATTACTCGGTAAATCTATAGAGCCAATGATGATCCATCCAAGAGTGGTAAGAATCGCGCTGGGCATGCCCTTGTTATGTGCAGGGTTCGAAGGTGTGATATCAAGAACAGCTTCCACGCCTAACAAAATGTCGATTGGTGCGGTTTGATCGAAGTGCGGATCAGCTAATCTTAAAGTTGAAAAACCTAAGATCCAAAGGGAGAGGTAATAGGGGTAAAACAACGGCGTCGAACTGTAGAATTTTTTCAGTAGAATACAAAGCAGCAAGTTTACAAGTTACAAGTCCTTGAGGGGTAGATAACGAGGATTGTCCAATGCCTTTCAGAGAATAAGGGCACTTGGACCGAGACAAATGTAAACAATCCGCTAAGCGAGTAGTAATAAAGTTAACTTGGCTACCGGAATCTATAACTAATTGACAACGAATCCATTCTCCTGATGAACTTTGAATTTGAGCTTGCGCAGTACCTAAAATAGCAAAAGAATTTCGACAAAGTGATGATGAATTAGCAAAAGAAACGGAAGCAGTAGTCAGGTCAGGTATATTCAATGTACTGGGTTCCACTGCACCTGAAGTATCTGCTTCATCCCGCAGAGAAGATGTACTGAAATGCAGGAGAGTATTATGATGTTTATTTCCACACGTCTGACAGCTACGATTCGATTTACACTGTGAAAGGTGATGTGTTCCTAGGCAGGCGAAACATCGTCTATTCTTCTTTACAATTTCATGATTAGAGCGTGGTGAACAAGCGAGAAAAGACGAACACTTAATTAATTTATGATGACCTTTACAAAGTGGGCAAACACTAGCGAATTGTGTCTTTTGAGTTTCTTGCACAGCCATGTACACTCGTCGACGTTCAGAAGTTTCAGCAGAAAGGTTTATACTTATTTGTGACAGGAGGATTGTTTACAACAAGATCCGAAACCTTACATTGTTCACGAAGAAAATCAATCAAATTTTGAAAGAGAGGAAAATTCTTATTATCAATATATCGAGTTTCGAAAACCTTGCGAGTACGATTATCTAGAAGACGAAGCGAAATTTCTAATAAAATATAATCTGCCAGATCATCAATCTTCAAAGCTTTGAGAGAAGTTACGTCCGGCTCGAAGGACCAATTTATGTTTGAGCAAAAAACCCGTAGACAGCAAAATTCGTAAACTGTATATTTTTTTATTTAATTTGCCCTAATGGGGATGATCTACGGCGCTGAGTGGTAAATACGACGAGGTAGAAGGGAAATGAGAAAAACGTGAAACTTATCGTTAGTCCAAAGATGCATTTCAACACGTGGGCTCCCGGGAGTGATGCACAATAAAAATGCCGGCGGCAATACGAAACAATTACTGTTTATCAATCACTATGTTCACAAATGCGGTTCCGACGAAAACAATGCTAATTCTAATAAGGCGCTTCTTCTCCGTCCTGTGAGTTTTCGGGATAGGGGTAAAAAAAGCGGACAGGCGCGGTATCGTTTGTTTCACGCATGTACCACTCATTATTCGCGCATCCTTTCGCGATTTTTGAATTTAGTACCGAACAGCTATAAAAAATGGCGAGCAGCTGACTGTGAGTGAATTGTGTGCTCCTAAGAATTCTAAATTTTCACAGTGAAATAGTCGCAATGTATTTAGTTCAAGTGAATTTGTGTACAAAATAACATCTGGATAATATAGTGCGGAAGGTATTAAATCGTAATACATTTAACAGCAGTATTTAATACCACTTTCATTATGACCTTAATACGAGATCAACGCGATAAAATTAAATCGTTTATTGACGTAGTAATAAAACAATTGTGGACCGACACGGTATTTATTAAAACTCTCGCTGATACCGTCTCGGAAGAAATATGTTCATCGATTAACAAAAAGTTTATCGAACACGAAAAACAGCTGGCTGCAATAAAATTGGATATTGCAAATATTGAACAAATACAGGCTATTAATGAGGCGGAAATAAAGAAGCTGAAAACGATAAATGACAACTATGTAACCAGAGAAAAATACGATCACTTGGAACAAGAAACAAGGAGGAATAATCTACGAATATTTAAATTATCTGAGAAAGAAATTGAAAACACGAAACAGGAAGTAATGGATCTTATAAAGAATAAAATGAACCTTTAGTTATTGAACAGTGATATAGAAGTGTGTCATCGAATCGGTAAATACAAGCGGAACAATACAAGGAGTGTGTACTTAAAACTAAACAATTTCAATATTGAGCAAAACATATATAAACGAAAAAAAACTACTGAAAGGTTCTGGTGTGGTATTAAAAGAAGATCTAACTGAATCTAGGATTAAGCTGATAGAAGAAGCTATCAAAAAGTTTTCTTTGAAAAATGTGTGGTCTGATTTAGGAAGTATTTATATTAAAACAAATAATATCATAAAAAAAAGTTAATACATTAACTCCACTAAATCAATTGTAATTGCATTAAAATTAATGTCGTCATAAAATTCAATCTTGCTTAGGATAATTAAGATTAAGTTAAATTCCCTTATTTCTAAAAATGTTTCTTTAAATTTATTTTATTGGTTTTATTTGACACTGAATTACTTTAATTTCATAGTTAATTTAGTGATAGAATTCTTTTAGGTTTCACTCTTAATTAAGATATTTCTTTTATGGAAGAATATTTGAGTGAGTTTGATGAGCGGGAACAGATAGACACTAAAGTATTAGAAAATATTAAAAGACGTTGTTACTACAAATAGATTTTCAATCATTCATTTTAATATTAGAAAGAAAAAAGGAAAAATTTTAATGAGCTATTGGCTTATATAGAAATGTCAGAAATAAGTTTGCATATAATAGTTTTATTAGAATCTTGGAATGTTGAGGTAAGTAACTATCATATTGAAAACTATAACTTATATTATAATCATTCAAAAATAAATCAGAACGATGGTGTTGTAATATATGTAAAATATAATATAACTGCAGATGTATACTGAGTTATTAACAGTGACAAATATTATCAAACTTAATTTAATTATTAATGGCACTAGTTTAGGAATTATAGCTTTATATCGTCCACCTAGTATAAATCCAATTACATATATAAAAAAATCTACAAATGTTCTTGAAATTTTCATGGGGGACAATGATTGTATCGTTGTATTTAAACAAGATGTACGAAAATGGATTTATTTCATACATAAACATTATACAAAAGTTCAACAGGATTCGAAGAGTTTAATAAATCACATATTTTTAAGGAAAAAAGTATCATGCAGTTAGCACCTGATGATTCCAGCTGTCATTGAAACTTGTTTAACAGTCTACTTTACTACCTTCATAGATTTTAACAACCTGAGCATTCCTGAAAAAAAGAATGAATCTAACATATATAAAGTAATTAATTATGTTAAGTTAAAATATATACTATCAAACGAAAGCTGGAATGATGTAATAAATAGTAATGACATAAATATAGCATATAACATATTTATTAAAACACTACAGCAAGATATTCTTGATTCCACCACAGAAAAAATATGTAGAAATAAAATATTTAAAAAAATAAAACCCTGGATTACTGAGAGTATAATTAATTCTATACACCAGAGATATTTTGAAGAAACGATTAATAAAAAATTACACTGACGATCTAAAGTTGGAATTTACAAGATATAGAAACAAAATAAACACATTAATAAAAAACGTTAAAAATAACTATTACAAACAGCAAATAGAAAATAACAAAAGAAACTACAAACGAATTTGGCATCAAATAAACCATATAACAAGCAATAAACCTAAAAATAAAAAAATAGAAAATATGAAAATATTTGACCGAGCAGGTAAAATCTTATTAAATAATAATAAAGACATTTAAAACACACTTAATGAGTATTTTATAAATGTAGGAAATACAATGGCAAGTAAAATTGAAAAAAATATTGAGTATATTTGTGATAATGGATCCACTGTTCAGTCATCATTATTTTTAAATCCCGTAGATGAAAATGAAATAATAACTTATATAGCTTTTGAAAGAGGTGAAACTCCTCATGAATGGAAAGTTTCAATAGTATTCATAAATCAAGCAACCAGAGGAACATGAATAATTACAGGCCAATTTCTGTTATTTCAAATTTTTCAATAATATTTGAACAAACTCTTAAATTAAGATTCGAGTCATTTTTAAATCATCACAGTATTATCTCTACAAGCCAATTTGGATTCAAAAGAATGTTAGTACCCATGATGCAATCTTGAATTTTATTGAAATAATTCCAAACTTAAATATTAACAAAAGGGTCCTAGCAGTCTTTTTTGGATCTAGCCAAAGCATTCGATACTGGATCACATGATATTTTATTTGAAAGACTTGAAACAATAGGAGTTGGAGATAAACCTCTGAAACTTTTCAAAAATTACTTAAGGAACAGGACTTAACAAGTAAAATTTATTAATTGTGTAAGTGCACCACTTAACGTTATTATGGGTATTCCGCAAGGAACAGTTCTCGGTCCAATTTTATTTTCAGTATACATAAATAATATTCTTCATATCAATGATTTTCAGGGTCATATATTATGATTCGCGGATGATACTGTTAAAGTATTTTCAGGTAATTCATGGGAAAATACATATAAGACTGCTGAAGCAGACTTATACAAATTACAATGCTGGCTAAATGACAGTCTTTTAAATTTAAATACAGAAAATAGCACATTTATAGCTTTTACAATCTTGAGTGCTGATCAACCAAAATAACTGTATTTAAACATTCACAAACCTAACTGTGATAAACAATTATGCAATTGCCCAAAAATTGAAAAATGTTCATGAATTAAATATTTAGGGGTTATGGTTGACCAACACTTAAGATGGAAACATCATGTAGATTATATTATCAAAAAAATGAGGCTAATTAATTCAAAATTTTATCAACTTAGAGATATACTTGGTAGGCGTGTACTGTTACTTATCTATTACTCCATGGATGAATCTATATTAATATGGGGAGGATTATTCAATAATATATTAGAGAAACTACAAGTTGTACAAAATTCTATTGTAAAAATTATGTTCAGAAAAGATAGGCTCTACCCAACGAATGATGTCTATACCGAATCTGGACTTTTTAAAATTAGAACTATATATATTTATCAAAGTTTAATTTGTTTGCATAAAAATAAACACAAGTACAATAAAATAAATAACACCTACACTACAAGGGGAATGGAGAATTATAATTATGTTATACCAATCATTAAAAAGTCCAATCTTCAGATATTTATATTTTTCTTGGGTCCCAAATTACATAATTTAACGCTACCTTTCCTGAAAAATATTGAATACTTTAAATGTTGATAAAATATAGTGTTACCGTTGTTTAAGGCATACCGATCGAGAATAATTCAACTCGGCGAATTATTGGCATCCATGAGAGAATTATGGTGTCTATTTTAAATGCAGGCTTCCGGGTGTCCAGTTTTTCGCATATGAAGCTAGATAAATTTATAATTTGTTATACGTGCTCCTTTATAGCTTCCTGGCCAACATTGTTTTTAACGCCTTTAACAAATTCCCATGTTTTATTTCGTTCGGCCTCTATTTTAGATTTAATAGCGCCTCCCGTTCCAATAACTAGTTTCCTTTGTGGATACTTGTGTTTTTTCTTATACATAACAGTAGTGAAAGTTAGGTTACTGTAGTTAGGATCATCATTTTTAAGAAGGCTTGTTTCCACTGTAGGAGTGTTAATAAAATCCAGATTCAAAATTGAAACTTTGGGATTTTTGTTTACCGGAAACAGTTGTTTAGTGGCAGTCGCGTCCTTGTTTACTGTGGTGTTATTTACGTTTATTCTCCTTCGATCTGCACTTTTAGTCATTCCATCGGGCAGAAAACTACTGGCATGGAGAAGAAGCCTGGCGTCTTTTCTTCCATCCGTTTGATTCTCCTGCCTCCTGGTTAGCTTAAGCTCCTCTATCCGCTCCTTTATACACATATACGCCTTCTTTTGGAAGTTAAATTCCATACTAGAGTCGATTATACAGGGGTTCATACCGCCGTTCATTATCGGTAATTCGCAGAACATTTTTACTCGTTTCGCAAAGAATGATTTGCAAGTAGCGCAGTTGCACATGACTTTTCAACGTTTCTGGAATTTGCATTTGCACATTCATGGTGTCCTGACATTCGGCCATCTTGAAATTCTTAAATAATGAGGAGTTTTAGTGGTTGGTAATATTAGAAAAAGTATAATAATGGTTGCGACCGTTACTATGTGGTAATTCATGATAAACACTAAAATAAAACACTTACTATGTTTTTACCACTAAAATTTATTGCAAAATATATAAAATAAATTACAACAACACACGACTTAAGTTTCGACTTTTAGAGGTCATTATCAAGTGCACAAATTAAGAAGAAGGTTACATTTATACAAGTACAATATTGGGAGAGGGTAGAAAAATTAATATGATGGGAATAGCGACAACGGATTAGGCGTCATTAAGAGATTACAGGTTTCTGAAAAGAGGTGTGTATATTAGATCGGTCTGCTCATTTAAAAGGTTTACAAGGGGATTATTATTAAGTTTAAATATTTCGGCGGATTCCAGGAGATTAAGCTTAGCACCTTTCGGACAGGAGTGTAAAATTTTAATATTATGGATTTCTGGGAAAGGATGATTACAGTCTAAAGCATGGTTAGCAAAGGTGCTAGAATTTTTGTTTAATCTAAAGGCGCGATAATGTTCCGCGTATCTGGTTTCAAAACTACGACCCGTCTGGCCTATATAAACAGAATTGCACTCGGAACATGTGATGTTGTAAATGCCTGATTTCTTCAAGAGACTGATTTTATCTTTAGAATTAAAAAGGATATTAGATAATTTGCAACTTGGTCTAAACGCGATTTGATGATTTTGTTTTCGAAATACGTGAGCAATGTTTTCGGTAGTTTCACCATGGTATGTAAAAGTAATAAAAGAATTATTAGTTGAATTTGGAATTTTGGGGTAAATATTCGATATTGTGTTTTGATAACGTTTTTTGTTGATAAAATTTTGAATAAGCCTACTTGGATAACCATTACTTTTTGAAATCTCTAGAATTTTGTTGAGTTCTGCGGTTTGATTATTATTAGATGATAAAGGAATTGAAAAAGCCCAGTGAATCATAGAATGATAAGCAGCTAATTTGTGCGACAGAGGGTGATTCGAATTATATGGAATTGAGTAAAGTCATTCATAAAAAATTTGAAACTCAAAAGAAAAAATTAGATAGGCTCCGTAAAAATAAATCTCAATCATCATCAGTCATTGAAAATCACAACATACCTTCACAGACAGTTTCAAAATTCATTAATTTCTCAAACACCACTTTCAATGCGACAGAACAGTCACTTCTCTCCAAAAATCCTAATTACAGTCCTTACGTCAATCATAAATCTGCAAAAACCACCATAGTAGTAGAATCAGAAATTGCCGTAAAAAAGATTAAAGAACCCCTTATACCGAGAGAGATTTCTAATATAATTAAATCCCATTTAAAAAATCCACATTCAGACTCATCCGTCATAAAATCCATCAAATCAAAAACTTTACTTAATTCCTTAACCATTACGAAAGCCGACAAATCAAATTCAATTATTATACTAGAATCAGGGCATTATAACGACAAGATCAATACATTTATTAGACAAGAAAATTTAGTTCTCCTCGAGAAAGATCCGACAAATTTATTTCAAGCTCAAATAAAAAATCTAATAAAAAAACATCACTGTAATTTTTTCAAAACTCGATAAATTCCAAATAATCAACCCCAATCCAATGGCCCCAAGACTATATGGATTGATAAAAACTCATAAACCAGACCTTCATATTAGACCCGTAGTTTCATATATAAACAATCCAGTCAGAACTTTAGCAAAAACTTTGTCTCAAAATTTTCAATTAAAAACTCTCTTGAACTTTCGAATCATTTAAAATCAAAATCCACCCCAAAAGGATCAAAACTAGTGTCTTTTGATGTCACAAATATGTTTTCAAATATCCCAACCAATGAGTGCCTCAAAATTATTAAAAACATGTTAGATAAATTAAATATTAATATTATTGTAAAATCTGAACTCTACGAGGGATTAGGAGTATGTTTACGACAAAATTACTTTCAATTTAATAATCAATATTATCAACAAACCACAGGTCTGGCAATGGGTTCTCCATTAAGTCCCTTGCTTGCAGATTTATTTATGTCACATGTAGAAGAAAAAATATTTAATTTAGATATCACAAAAAAGCATATTTCATTCTGGTATCGATATGTCGACGATATAATTGCTTGTTTCAGCGGTACCTCACGCCAACTAGACCAATTTTTAAACCTAATTAATAACATACATCCGAAAATTAAATTCACTCAGGAATGCGAACAGAATAATCAAATAAATTTCTTAGACTTAACCTTGATTCATAGTAATAACAAAATTGAATTCAATATATTTAGAAAACCCACCAATATAAATTCCACAATTCCATATAATTCGAATCGCCCTCTGTCGCACAAATTAGCTGTTTATCATTCTATGATTCACTGGGCTTTTTCAATTCCTTTATCATCTAATAATCAAACCGCAGAACTCAACAAAATTCTAGAGATTTCAAAAAGTAATGGTTATCCAAGTAGGCTTATTCAAAATTTAATCAACAAAAAACGTTATCAAAACACAATATCAAATATTTACCGCAAAATTCCAAATTCAACTAATAATTCTTTTATTACTTTTACATACCATGGTGAAACTACCGTATCACGTATTTCGAAAACAAAATCATCAAATCGCGTTTAGACCAAGTTGCAAATTATCTAATATCCTTTTTAATTCTAAAGATAAAATCAGTCCCTTGAAGAAATTTACAACATCACATGTTCCGAGTGCAATTCTATTTATGTAGGCCAGACGGGTCGTAGTTTTGAAACCAGATACGCGGAACATTATCGCGCCTTTAGATTAAACAAAAATTCTAGCACCTTTGCTAACCATGCTTTAGACTGTAATCATCCTTTCCCAGAAATCCATAATATTAAAATTTTACACTCCTGTCCAAAAGGTGCTAAGCTTAATCTCCTGGAATCCGCCGAAATATTTAAACTTAATAATAATCCCCTTGTAAACCTTTTAAATGAGCAGACCGATCTAATATACACACCTCTTTTCAGAAACCTGTAATCTCTTAATGACGCCTAATCCGTTGTCGCTATTCCCATCATATTAATTTTTCTACCCTCTCCCAATATTGTACTTGTATAAATGTAACCTTCTTCTTAATTTGTGCACTTGATAATGACCTTTAAAAGTCGAAACTTAAGTCGTGTGTTGTTGTAATTTATTTTATATATTTTACAATAAATTTTAGTGGTAAAAACATAGTAAGTGTTTTATTTTAGTGTTTATTAGAAAAAGTTGTAAATATTAGTGGATCAGCCAGTCTCGTCCCCTGAAATCTGTTGCACATTGACACTGAATTGGCACAATCCTGTTCCTATGGTAAATATTGTATTCTCTAATTCTTCGGGAGCTACTTACCAATAATTGTTTTCAAGCATTGAGAAAATAGTTTGCCCACATTAAGTAAATTATTCTTTCTAAATTATCGCAAATACGAAAAATTGCAAAACGAATAATAACTCTAGTCTACAAGGTTTATTTGACAAGAAATCTTATCATCTTTTGCTTTTCCACTATAATTTGATCAGTGAATCTAGTAATTTTTAATGTTAAATCCAGATATGCATATTTTCCATTAGACACATATATTTTGCACTAAATTGAAAAATTCACTATGTTTTAACCACAAATAATTATTTGTGGTTAAAATATAGTGAATTTTTCAATTCAGTGTAAGTATGGATTACCACGTAGTAACGGTCGCAACCATTCTCTTTATTACATATATTTTGCATTCTCTTTGGCGTGACACAGGGATGGCAATTTAATACGTATTAGTTGTAATCAGCTGCATAGAAAACAATATATTTAATATCATGTCAAAGCATCAAGGTCAAGTTAATTACACTAGTACATTTTATTCTTGTTTTGCAAATGCTTTGTATTTATTTATATTACACTGTAGAGACATTGTATTTATGAAAGTATACTTAAGCCTACAAAACATATTCTGATTATTAATGAGAATTATTATTACAAACATATAACTTAAACTGTCTAATCAGTCATTCTTAGTAAAAATTTAATATATAAACTACTTTAGTTCGACTCTTTCATCCAGTGTCGAAAACATCCTGACACTTGTCACCACTTTTGGCCGGGCCTAGCTCAAAGGTTAAAGTTGTTATCCATTTTTCTAATTCGCGATAATTCCAAAATTCCAATAATTTAGCAATATTTCCTTTCTAAATTATATAAAATAAAAGTTAGTACTCATTCTAACTAGTTCGATCTTATCAGGTTGACTATGGCATCACCTTATATTATCATTATAGATGAGGGTCCAAAATTTATTAATCTCGTTTGTTCAAATTTTTTTCATTTTACTTTGCTCTGAAACTGATATTTCTAATGTTACCCGAACTTTGCCAATACTTTAAAATGCCACTTCCTATTCATAAACTGTCATAAACTTCCATAATTTCTATTATTGAAGTCTAATTGGAAGCCCTTAGTCCAGTTTGAGTAAAAATTCATTTTCTATGCTAGCTTTTGCAGGTTAATGAAGTGTGAAATGTTTACCGAGTAACATGTGTTATTATAGCTCCTAATATTTAGTGATTTTATGTCATTCAGTGCTAGACATAATTATTGGTTTTGAACTTTTGTTCAAGCTCAAAACTCACCGGCATTTGGTCCACATTTTTTACCTTTTTGGCCTTAATCAATCGAATAATAATACAAATTAGTGATATATTTATTTCTGTATTAATATAAAATGTATCTTCTGATCTTCGTAATATAACAATGGAAATTTAATTCCTAAGAGAGGAGAACAAATAATTGCGGGATGAAATATCAAAATTAAAACACGCAGCTGTGTCTAATAATAATAATAATGTTTCGATGTTAAATATTGTAAGAAAAATAGAAGATCGACAGCACCGTGCTTCTACTGTTCTCGTTTTCAACCTACCACAGTATTTAGGCACAGTTGAAGAATAAATTGTTAAAGCCACTGCTGCGATAAAATCTGTAGTTGAAATTAATTCTCTAAAAGCACTAAAATTATTTAAAGCATCTCGAAATTTAAATTCTGATGCAGTAAGATTTACTAATTATAGAACGAAAATGCAACGTGATCATTTAAAAAATTTGAATGGTGTACTTGTGGATCGAAGAAGGAATGGCGAAGAGCTCAGTATAAAATATATTAATGGTTTTCCGTCTATTTTCGCATCGAAATCTGGGAGGAGTCTAAAAAACTAAGTATTTACTACCATAACCGAATTCAATTATTGACACGTATGCATTACATTGCGCCTCAATTGATTATGCCGATCATAAATATGTGATTTTGGGTGACTATAAATCTCCCATTTGAAATGTTAACGATGCTGGTGTCAGTTCTGATGCAAATTCTTGTTCATATGCGAATGTTTTAGCGGAAACTAGGATATTTCGTTATTTGCAACAGTGCCATTATATACCGAATAATAGGAAATTTTATTTAGATTTAATATTTACCAATATAGGTAACATAAGTGTTTCTAAGTCTGATGATTTTTTAAAATGAAAGTATGCATCATACACCGTATTATATTTCTGTTTGTTTTGTTGAATCTTTTGAAAATCTTTCTATTCTAGTACTTGTCTTTAAATCTGCGAATTATAATGCTATTAATAATTATTTATCTAATATTTTATGGCGTGATTAAATATATCCTGTTCAGTGCAGAATTAAAATTCCTTGTTAAAGCAAAAAATAGCGCATTCTAATTATAAGGCAAGAGGTTTATTAACACATTATGAGATTTTTCAATCTTTACGTTCAAGATGTCATCAACTTAGTAAGCGTATATATAGGGAGTATAATAATAAAATTGTGTCTCGTAAATCCCACTATCCCAAAAATATACAGTTCAATGGTAGAACTAGTGAGAATGGTGATATTGCGTAAATCTCTTTACGGTCTACTTTTCAGATGTCTACATGGATAGTTCTGGCTCTCTGTCTGATTGTTATAAAATTAATTCTGTAAATTCCGCGGATTTAAATACGTTTGCAATTAGTATTTCGGATATATACAATGCTATCCCAAGTCTATTGGATTCTTGTTCAGCTGGTTATGGTGGATTATTGTTTGTGTATTCTGCTACATATAATTGTTAATCTTTCATTTAGTACTCGTGTTATTTCTAGCTACTGGAAACACATCTTTATTACACCAATATTCAAAAACGAAAGGTCAGAGGATATTACAAACTATAGAGGAGTTTGGATTCAATCGGTAATTAATTAATTTGGTATAATAAACATTTTATTTGTAAAGAGTAGCATGGTTTTTGCTAAGGCAAATTTAATGACGAAATTGTAATACTATTAGTCATATTTTCCGCGATCATTAGAATATGGATACTGTGTTGATGCAGTGTATGCCAAAAAACCTTTGATCGTGTTTGTCACTACACACTTATTTTCAAATTAACATACTTTGGCTTTGATGAGGCTATTAGAAAATGGCGTTTTAGTTATTTAAGTAATAGAAAGGAATATGTTAGATAAATAATTTTGTTTCACGTCCAATAAAAGTTTCATCTAGTGTATCAAAGGTTTCTCACTGTAGCCCTATCCTGTTTTTACTGTTTATTAATGATATATTGGCTTGTATTCATCACTTTAAAATATTATTGTTTGCTGATGACTTGAAAATATTTCGTCATGTTTAAACAATAACTTGTTAATTCAGGAGAATCTCTACAAGCTTAATGGATAATGCAATATAAACAGTTTACACTTGAATGTTAGCAAATGGTGAGAAGATATCAGATAGTGTTCTATGTGCTAATAAAGTTGCATGCAATGAAATTGCATCTTCGCGCTCGGGGAAATCAGCAAATATATTACAGTCTATTAGTACTCAGGAGAGGAACAAATCAGTCGTCAGTACTGCATCTACAGCTGAGGAACATGTAGATGACTTCAAGTTGGTTGAAAGAAGACGTAAGCGGAACAGGACTCCAATAATGGGCAATGCAAACTCCTTTGCATTGCCCATTATTAAAAATCAAGGGGAACAAATTCGCTCTCATTTTTACATTAGCGCTTTGGATCCTGAAGAATCTATTGAGTCACTAATGAGTTACTTATCCTCTATTCAAATGAATGACGCGCTGAGCACTAAAATGGCCTCCAAAAGACCCCATGAATATTCATCTTTTAAATTAAGTGTGTTAAAATCAGACTCATTAATTGTTAAAAATCCTAATACGTGGCCGGAAGGGGTATATGTAAATCCTTTTTTATACCACCTTCAGAAAAGCGAGCAAAATATATAAATAACAAGGTTTGTGCCAAATTTAACCAAAAATTTCTGTCTCTAAACATTCAATCAGTCAGAACTAAAATGCGCGCACTTCAAATACTGTTAAGTACAAGTGAAACTCCAATCACGGCGCTGTGTTTAACGGAACACTGGCTCACTAATGTAGATAAGGATGTTTTTGTTTTCAAAAATTATAACTTAGCTTCAATTTTCACTAGACAGCTACCGTATGGAGGCTCACTTATCCTAACCTCAAGTAGTATAAATGCGAAACATATCCCGAACCATTGCTCTATAGAAGGAGTATTGGAATTATCATGTATACAACTGACAGATCCTAATTTAATCGTTGTTAATGTGTACCGACCTCCTAGTGGGAGCGTAGATATGTTTTTAACTAGTTTCAATGGCTTAGTGTCATTATTTGATCTAATGAAAAACCTAATTATCGTAGGGGGAGGATTTTAATATAAATTTTAATTATAATCAATCGAGAGACACTATAGATGTATGTAATTTCTTTAAAAGCTTCGGCCTAAATGCATATGTTAATTTTAATACTAGATATAATAATAAAATTGACAACATTGCACTTATCGTGCAAATAAATCAGAAACTTGCTCTGATATTATGCCGGCGATAGATGATTTTACTAATCATTTCTCGAGAATACCTTTAAACCTTAACAACCCTACTACTCAACATAATGCAATGAATGTTAGCGATCTAATATTAAATGGAAGTCTAAACACGTTAAATACCTCATATTTTAAATTTGCAACTGTATCTAGTGCCCAGGTGAGAGATTCCATTAAGAAACTAAAAAATAGCCAATGTAGGGATGCATATGAGTGTACTGCAGAGATAATAAAGGCTGTGAAAGAACCCATATTAGATATTTTAACTAATATAATCAATTTAGCAATGAAAGAAAGTATATATCCTTCTTGCCTAAAAAAAGCAATTATTATACCAGTATATAAAAAAGGGCCACGCACTGGCGTCAATAACTATAGGCCAATCTCGATTCTGCCTATTATATCTAAAATATTTGAAGATTTGTTAAATTGTCAAATATTGGATTATATTAAAAAGAAAAACATACTATCTCAAAGTCAACGCGATTTTAGACACAGAAAATCTACGACAACTGCCGCCTTATCTTTCATTGATCAATGCCTTACTGCATTTCATGACAGAGGATTTTTTTAAAGCTACATTTCTTCATTTAGAGAAAGCTTTTGACAGTATGAGTCACGAAATTCTTCTCCAAAAGCTATATTTCTATTATTTTCATCACATGAGCTGTAAGCTGTTAACGACATATTTATCAAACAGATCTCAGATCATTAAATTACAGAACAAAATGTCAAATGAATACATTATTAACAGAGGGGTACCGCAAGATTCTAAGCTATGCCCGACCCTCTTTCTCATTTATATAAATGATCTACCTCATTATATAGGCGAAAGAAATATTCTGATGTTTGCGGATGACACAACATTCATAAACCAAGGTAAAATACTTCAAGATGTTTATACATCTACTATACTACTTTTAAACGATAATAAAACTGTCAGTATATTATTTACTTTGAAGAATAGGGATGATGATTTTATTAATAATGTTTAATTCTTAGGCTTTTACTTGGATAATAAACTTACTTGGAAAACACACACTGATGAACTAGTGAATAAAATGCACAAGTATTTATTTCTTCTTAGGCAACTTTCAAAAGTAATTTTATTCGGTGCACTAAAATCAATATATACATCACTATTTAAATCCTACATTCGCTATGGAATTATCTTATGGGGTCATTCCTCTGGAGCTATACACGAATTCTCTGCACAAAGAAAAGCTGGCAGAATTATTAATAATTTGATTTATACTGAAGACTGTAGACAATATTTTATTAAAATGAATGCTCTAACACTACCATGTATCTACATAATGGAATGCCTTATCTACATGCATAGTAATAGAGATTCATATCAAGTTAATTATGATGTAAATAGTTATAAAACTCGAAATGCCAATCAAATCAGACCTCTATACAACCGACTAATCCGCACACAAAATAGTACTAGGTTTCATGCTATAAATCTATATAACGCTCTACCCACCAGCTATAAGGAAATGTCAGTTGTAAGTTTTAAAACTAATGTTAAATGTTTGTTAGCATCTAAGGTGTTCTACAAGATAATTGAGTATATGGATTACTTTAGTTAAATAATGAATTGTGTATTTTATTTTCACTTTTCCTTTTAATTGACGAATGTACCTTTGGCTATTAATAAATATTATTATTATAAATAAATAAAGTGATGATTGGAATTATAGATTTCGCCGTGTAAATTTTTCTGTTGCAATTCGTCTCTTTGTCATTGTTAGAATGTTTTGTGGTTTCAAATAATAACACCGATTGACTATTATTACATTTTTAAAATTTTTCTTGGGGGCTAGATACCAATGTTGCCTTGTTGTTATGCAGCGACTTCCTCCCTATTTTTCATATTTCTTGCGCATTTGTGTTCTTCTACCAGTCAATCTGTTTAAAAATACTTATAGAGCTAATCTTTAAGGTATTCTCAGTTATATTAGGATACCATGCATACCATAAGAGTGAAACTCGCTTTAAATTCTTGCAGACCTTCAACACATTGCTGGTAGTGGTTTTTAAGGTGCGAATGATAAATATTTTCAAGACCTGTTTGACTATATCTCACTTATAGATGCTTTACTAATCCAATTATAGTCCATTTTGCTTTAGGATTTATTTCAGAAAAACATTTTTTGTATGATTACATAATACTTGTGCTGACACACTGGTATTTTATTTTATAACTCATTTATTTTACGAGATAGTAGCCTTAGATTATCATTATCTAAGAAATTAATCTTGGATGTATAATAATCAAAATGAAGCGGTTGAGTTTTCATTATGTGATCAGGATGAGCACATATTTCATTTAAGCTAATTTTTCTCAACAAGTTAGCTCATAATTTTTAAAATTTTGAGCAGTTTTTTTACTAATTTTCTTGCTATATTTTTATTATAGTCATTTCTTTTCTATATTATGGGAATTTTCTTATAGAGTTTTAAAAATTTCTATAAAATTTATCTTCTAAATTACGTGAATGTCAACCAATTTAATTTTGTAAAACTCATTGAGAATTTTCTCTGTAAAAATTTTCCACTATTTGCAGCGTAATTTCATTTAAATGGCGTGAAATTTCTGGTATTCTCCATGAATTTTCTTCAATTTTTCGAGTATTTCTTGGATGATTTATAACATGTTTCCGCCCCTATTAAACAAAAACATATTTAAATTATGTACTTTCTTTGGTTTTATATTAAGATATTTATTACTTTCCCTATATATACTATATAGGGGAAGTATTGTTTTCGTGTGTGAAAATGTCTGTGGGCGCTGTATCTTAAAAACGAATGATCTGATTAAGATGAAACTTTAAACTTAAGGTTTTGTCATTAAAAACTCGAACTGAAAAGCTTTTGGTAAACATTATAAACCCGGAAATGGATATTTACTCTAGGCCGTGTTTTGTTTTTTTCCGATATTTAAAAAAAATGAAATATATTACAAAATTATTAAAATATATTTTTCACAAAATTCTTAACTTTCGAGAAAACATAATAAAAATTGAAAATTATGATATTTTTTGCCAATTGCTAATAAACTATTGGAGTCAAGAATTGCTCATAGTTTTCGAGTAAAATATCGGGAAAGTACTATGATGGCCACATCACCATTTGTGGATAGTATTGTTTTCGTGAATGAGAATGTCTATGGACTGTTAATGTTTTTAATGTTTTATCATTAAAAACTGGAACTGAAAAGCTTTTGATGTACATTCATAATCCGCAAGTGGATGTTTACTCGAGGCGTTTTTTGTTTGTTTTTTTTAATATTTAAAATCTAAATTTAAAAAATATTACATAACTTTTCAAACAAAAGTCAAAGGGAATGAGAAACTGAACAAGTTTTATAAAGACATGTTTTTCGTAAAGTTCTTAATTTGTGAGAAAAATATTTAACTTTAGAATATTTAAGAAAATTTTTTTTCTTTAAAGTTACTTGAAATTTCAGTAATTTCTCCTCCATACTTTTAGTTTTTATTGCAACTTCCTTTTCAAAGAATTTTAATCGAGAATTCTAGAAATTTTTACAGGTTTAGCAAATATTTTATTCAAGAGTTTCAAAAAGTCATTGTTTGTATGTATATTTATTTATAAAAATTTCTTGGTGGTTTTTATACAAGATTTTGTTCAACTTTTTCTATTAGAAAATTTTCTTATAAATTTCTATAATTTTCTCAGATGATCCATACTTTTAGTTTTTCTTTTACATTGAGGTTTCTAGAATTTTTCACAAGATTTCATTTAAGGTTTATAAAACTTTTTTTGAAGATTCTAAAAGTGTACAGTAATTTCTTTTTCTTAGCTAACAAATAAATAGATATTTCCAGAATTTTCAGCAGAGATTTTATTCGAGAGTTTTACAATTTATTAGGAAATTTTCTTCTAATTTTCTAGAACTTACTTAGAAGCTTCTAAAAGTTTCAGGAATTTCTTTTTTGCAACTTCCTTTCCAAAGAATTTTGATCAAGAATTCTAGAATTTTTCACAAGTTTTCCTTATAGATTTCTAGAACTTATTTGGAGGATTTTGGAAGTTAACAGTAATTTCTTCTTCATATTTCCAGAATTTTTAGCAAAGGTCTTATTCGGAAGTTCTAGAGTTTTATAAAGTTCGTTTCAATATTTTTAGAATTTTTTTTGAGGCTGTTTTCAGAAATTTCTCTTCCAGATTTTAATATTGTCTTATAAATTGCAAAGATTTTCTTCAGGGCTCAAAAATTAAAAAAAAAATCTTTTCTAGATTTCGACACTTTTTTTTTCGAGAGTTCAGAAATTTCCAATAACTCATATTCAGATTTGGAGGCTGTAGATTTTTCTAGAAAATCTGTTCCTAGAAATATCCAACAATTTCTTTTGTAGTTCTAAAAACTTCTCCCAGGAGTATACTATTTTTTTCTTAAATGTTATTTATTATTTGTTGTATATTTAGGTTGTAGCATTTCATTAATGATTTTAGAGTTTGCTATAAATATATTTTCAAATATTTTAGTATCTTCCGTTAATTATTTAGATTTATTTTCTTATTTTGTTGTTTCTTTTTCTCAAAAATGTCTGTAAATTCTAGTACTTTTGAGAAATTTGTTTTGGATATAGCAAAGCAATTTTTCGAGAGTTGTTTTTAGAATGTTTTTGCAATATTTCTGGAAATTTGCAAAATATTTTGTATCTTTATATCGAAATTTTAGGAATTTATTATCTAAATTGCAAAAAAAAATTTCAAGATTTTAAGTCCATTAACTTATATTTGATGTTAGGAATCATTTCGTAAAAGAATTTTTTAAAACCGTCCTTGTTATCAAAAGTTATTTTAAAAATACTGAAAAACAATTGAAAATCGAATGTCTAATTTTTAGCATTTTTACTTCTCTTCATTCCTGGTAATTTATTGGTGAAAGAATTTACGTATTTTCATAACTATTCCAAGAATTATAGCTAAAATATAAAAAAAGACAATTGAATAACAAATTTTTAATTTTTATTCTATCAATTTGAATTGGATGTCAGTAATCCTTTCGTAAAAGAATTTTTACAATCCGTCCATCCTGTAAATAGTAATTGTAAAAGTACTAAAAAACAATTGAAAATAAAATTTTTGATTTCTTGTCTATGAACTTGTATTTGATTTGATGTTAGAAATCATTTCGTGAAAGAATTTTTTAAATCCGTCCTTGCTGTAAAAAGTTATTCTAAAAATACTGAAAAACAATTGAAAATCGAATGTCTATTTTTAGCATATTTACTTCTCTTCGTTGTTGGTAATTTATTAGTGAAATAATTTTCGTAATTTCATTATTATTTAAAAAATTATTGCTAAAATAGTAAAAAAAATTAATAACGAATTTTTGATTTTTTTTTATCAATTTGAATTTGTAAAATTTAGGAAATTTCCAGTAAATTGAGAAGATTTAAATGAAGACTTTCATAGAAAATTTGTTTTTAAAAATCTAGATTTAGGAAATTTCTAGTAATTTCTTCTCCATATTTCAAGATTTTTCAACTTGTCTTCTAAATCGCAAAGATTTTCTTTAGGGATCTAGAATTTTTAGAATTTACTTCTAGAAATCTATATTATTTTCTCGAGGGTTTAGGAAATTTCTAGCAATTTATTCTCCAGAGTTCAAGATTTGTTTTTGAAGTCGTCTTTTAAATTGCAAAGATTTTCCTTGAGGCATTCTAGATTTTTATCTAAATGTTTAGAGTTTAGAAAATGGCCAATAACTTCTTCCCCAAATGAAAATTTTTTTCAACTTTTCTTATAAATGGCAAAGATTTTCTTTCAGCCTCTAAATGTTTTTTTAATTCCTTTTTTTCTCGAGAATTCAGGTGAATTTCAGTAATTGCTTCTCTAGAATTCAACATTTTGTTTCAACTATAAAATTATTTAGAAAGTTCTAAATTGCGGAATTTTTCTTGAAGGGTCTAGAATTTGTTAGATAATTTTCCCCTACAAATCTTTTCTTATTTTCGAGAAAGTTTAAGGAATTTTCCGTAATTTCTCTTCCCGATTTCAAGATATCTTTTCAACTGGTCTTCTAAATTTCTAGGAGGCTCTAGAATTTTTTAGAAAATTTTCATTTAGATATCTAGACTTTTTTCCGAGGGTTCAGGAAATTTCTAGAAATTTCTCCTCCAGATTTCAAGGTTATCTTCTTATCTTATAAATTGCAAAGATTTTCTTGGAAGCTATAGAACTTTTTGGAAAATTTGTTTGTAGAAATCTAGATTTTTCTTGACGCCCTAGATTTTTTTTTTTTTTTGAATTTTTTTTCTAAAATCTAAACTTACTTTTTCGAGAATTCAAAAAATTTAAACCAATTTCTTTTCTAGGTTTCAAGAGTTTTTATTCAAACCGCTTTCTAAAGTGTGAAGATTTTATTGGAAGCTCTGAAATTTTAATAATTTGTATGGATTACCACGTAGTAACGGTCGCAACCATTTTCTTTAACAAAATTGTTACTTCTGTCAATTTTCTTTTATTCAAATTTTGTAATGAAAGTTATTGCGAACCGCGAAGCGATCAGTAATTAAAGTTAATATTATATGTAGGGTGGGTGGCCTCTAACCCACCCTCCAATCAGTAAAACATAAGCGAGGGTTTTTATTAAAAGTTGTAAAACATAAATAAACTTAACATTTTTGCAAAATTTAATAGATTTATTCAAACAAATTTTGAAATTTAAGAAATTTTGAAAAATAAGACAACTTTTCAAACAAAAGTTAAAGAGAATGAAAAACTGAAAAAGTTTAATTGAAACATTGTTTTGTAAAGTTCTTAATTTAAATTTTTTTACATTTTTTTGCTTATTGCTAATAAACTATAGGAACTAAATGAAATTTATATAACAAGTAATTGTGAAGAATTCAAAATTGAGTAAATTATTAAGAATAACCTCATGGTTTTCGAGAAATATATAGGGAAAGTATTATGATGGCCACATCACCGTTATATCCTGTTAAACTTTGTTTTTTTTTCAATATACATATATATAAAATCAAATTTCAAACCATTATTGTAATTATTAATTGGTTCAATACTAATGTTTTGAATTGTTGGTTTATTTGTTATTATTATATATATATAGTTTATCATATATATAGTTTATAACATGACACAGATATATAAATAACTTCAAGTTGAAATTTCAACAATTATCTATAACATTCTTATAAGTTTATCATATTTATATAATTATGTTTTATATAATCAACATAGCTTTATTTTATATGCAATACTAATTAAGAAACTGCCATTTTTCCTAATTAATATTTACAATACATTAAACTTGCTTATTTTAAAACGTGCTTTAGTGTTCATAAATTATTTTAGCTATTAAGATATTTACATCCTATTAAACTGGAATTGAATGTTGAAATAGCAGAGCCTTAATGAAATCATGTACTCTGTTGGCTAATCCTCGGCAATCTCATGCATTTCCGATGATTTATGGAGACGCACCGGAATAACCTCTAAATCGTGTCGAATCACTTGAGAAGACCTCGCGACCAGTCGACCTCGTATCCAACACACTTACACACTAATGCCGATATACACAAGAAATCGATAAAGGACTGTCCATTTTCCCACACCTGGGAAAACCTCAGGGGACTTCGACGTTTCCGCTAATGAGCGCCATTTCATCGCCCCACTGTCTGCGAAATGTCTTGAAATGTCAATGACATTGATGAGAAAGTAGAAAAGGCGCGGCTAGCTGTGATGTCCCACCTTCTTTCCTTTTAACAATCATTACTGAACAATATATTAATATTAAAATTATTGAATTGATTTAAAATACAAAATTTAATTTACTATTATATCGTCTATAAATTAGTCCACCAACCACAATTAGTTTTATCAATGTTTCCATGACAATGAGAGATAATTGAAGATCAATGGCGTCACGTTCGTTGCGGCGTTTTATTTTTAAAATTGTTATCAATAAATTGTATTTTCCGTTTGTTAGTTAAGTGGATGTGTAGAGTTCGTCACGCAATTGATTAATGATCGCAGGGAATTGTGTTTATTTACAATGCTCATCATCATTAAAACGTCATTTGATATTTATGACAGTTACAGGCGGGACTGCTAATACCAAATGGAAATCGAGCGTTAATTTAGTTTGATGAATAATATTATTTGTTCTTGTTTTCAGTAGTAATATTTTATTCTTAAATGATGCATTATATATAAAACTATATAACAAGCGTTATAAATATTGAACGTCGAAATTGACACTAAGTTTGGAATAATATCACGCATTCTAAATGCTAGTTGCGATTAAATGTTAATTTTGTTGAACAGGTATCTAGATTATGTTTATTTTGAATTGCAATAGCACCTTCACCATATATTTAACTTTTACTCCTTTCGTTAAGGCTATCAGCTTTTGGAAACTCAATAAAACTTGAACTTGAGCTTTTATTTGAGAACCTCATAAACCTCTCGGATTATTTAATACTTCAGAACCAGCACTGTCACTATATTGTATTGTCAACAAACTGAAAATATAATGTTAAATCAGATAATAACTTTCATAAATTTTGTTGATAAATGATGGGTGATAAAATGCAACATATGGACAAGGACTTATTCAAAAATTCTATTCTTTATAAATTACTTAATTTTTAAAATTTTCAATAATTATTTATTTTAATTGAAGTTATATCAAAAGTGTTATTAAATATAAAACTATATCTATATAAATTAGATTTAGATTAGATTTAACGGGGTTGTTTCTTTATAGATAGCCTTACAGCACTGCGACCTGGTTAGATCTTTTGTATTAATACCCTACTTCATGTATGTTCCCAGGAAGTTAATTTCCTTGGTGAGGTCATTTAGGGCTAGTCTGGTGGTAGTTAGGTCCCCACACACGCATAGGATGTGCTCGGCCGTTTCCTCTGACAATCCATATATTCTACTAGTGGTATTGCCCACTTTACCTACCTTGTGAATATAGTACTTCACTGGGCAATGTCCTGTAAGGAGACCCGTAACCAAACTTATATCGTTTTTAGTGAGGCACAAGATCTGTTAAGATCTGCTTAGTGAGAGGTCAATAAATATTTTAGATTGCCTTTGACCTAGTGTATCAATCTAGTGCCCTGTGTTCAAATTCTTAGACATTAGAGTGAGCTTGTTGCCCTTGGTTAATTGTTTTAGAGATTATTTACAGTTCCAAGAAGTTTTGGAATTGAATCTGTATGCTTTGATAAGAAGAACTATATGTATACCACATTACAGAGTTACGTTTCAGTTTTTTTATTAGATTCAGGCTGTCTTGGCGAAATTACATTTAGTCGGCATTACGTTCGACGGTAATTGTGACTGTATTCTCAGGTTGAGAATTTCTGAGTGTCCGAATACCATGTCGTGTACCATGCCAGTCTAATCTCATCACACCTAAGATACCTTCTTTTCTGATTTGTTTGTGCGGGGGAAGTAGGTCTTAAATTGCTACAAAGGGGGTAATGTGTATAGCCCTTGTAATGCTAAGAATGGGCATTCTCTGAAGGGTTTGAAGCTTCTTTTGTGCCGTTGCTTGTTTATTCTTAACCCACCATAATAGTGAGCTATATGTGGCACTAGGTTTTACCACCATAATGTACAGCTAATATTTCATTTTTTGTTTCAGTCCCTATGATCTGCCAAAGAGCCTGCGGCATTTCCATTGTACCGTTGTAGATTATCTTTTCTAGGTGCGCATTCCAATTAAAGATTGTATTCAATATTAAATCTACATATATTTTATCTTATCCGACGACGACATATTTCTTGATCTTTACTTTGGGAGCTTTAATGTTCAGTGTCCTAACATTAGTGAAAAGCACCACCATAATATTGTCAGGATTGAGATTGAAGTCTTACCTTAGATACTAAATTACTATTATCATATTTACCCCTTACGTCAGTCGCTATGTCATCGGCATAAGCTTGCGTACAATAACCCTTGTCAACCAAGGTCGTAAGGAGGTCATCCAACATAATACACCATAGCAGTGGCGATTGAACCTCGCCTCGGAGGCACTCTTTTGCTGTGGTTACTGTTTCTGTTTCACTCCCTGTACCATAAGAATAGGGAAAAGAAATTCAACGTTATACTAAACACCGCAAAAATTTCAATTACAACAGCTATTGCTTTTAAAACTGAAATTATACACCAACTTAATACCTATCAATCCTAATAGAATTAAAAAAATCATTAAAAATAGAAACTCATTTTAACAAACTTTTCAAAAATACAATTAATTACTTGGAAACACTTTCAACAAACCAGCAGATCTAAATCAATCAGGTATTTATTCCATTAGCTGTTGTAATTATAATAAAATATACATCGGCCAAACACAACGCAATATAAATATCAAATACAAAGAACATATCACACGTGCTAAAAATCTTAACCTAAAAAAATCAGGTGTAACTAACCATATTGAAACTGGTCACAAATTAACAATAAAAAAATGTTAAAATGATTAAACAATATTTAAGTTATCAATTAAGCATTAGTAGTATGTAAGTAACCATATTACAAAAAAATATTCTTAGAATCTGTATCTTTACCTTAATTCGGGTTTTTTCCTTAATACCTCGAATCTAAGTTACGACCTATTGAGGTAAAGATCGTCGATTTTGACACTTAAACACTTTCCATCGAGGTTCCAGGCTGTGTGTTTCTTGGATTTCTACACTCCTTTGTAGTCTTTATATCGAACTCAATCTTCTGATGATTGTTCTTCTACAACATGGCAATTTTGAATTGTACTTGCTGTGAAAGCATCAGCTAGAGTGATGTTCAACATCTCCTTCCTGATTGCAGTAACAAAGGTAGGCTCGCTACCTCTCTTTATAATATTTTAATTGTTAAAGATAATGAATTCAAGAAGATCATTATCAATATTATTAGTGTCCGTGCCGATCCATACCATGTTGTGGGTGTTGACAACACAGCCCAAGAGAAAGTGTTTTTGCCTTTTCTGTACTACTTCATGAGTCTACTTCTAGCGGACTCTTGCTTTTCTTCGTAGGAACTTTTACTAGGGCTGCTGCTAAGCACCCTACGGTGAATTTTCGAATGAATATATTAATTAATTAATGTCTTTCCTGACCCCTTACCTGTCTCTCATTGATAAAAGCTTCCACCAGGAATTCTATTATTAATCTGTCTTTTTGAATCTCTAATACACTTGATGCCTCTTTAGAGTGATCAAGATTCAATTGAGTAAAGCATATGCCTGCCATTAGTGTAGATGTGTAGTGTGTAAGTGTTCTCTCGAAGAGGCGTTAGTGCTTTCCCTGGCTCCATGCCACCCTTGATGAGGAACATCAACCTCTTACAGGCACCACCACTCATTCTTGCCATGTTGTTATTGGTATTGAGACCTTTTTAGAGCTTCTTTTGGCTCCATACCGCTCTTGATGAGGGACTTCATCCTCTTACGAGCGGTACCACTTAATCTTGCCATGTGGTCATAGGTATTTAGACCTTAAGGCCAACGACAAGGTCAACCTGACTGTTTCCTCAGTTGTCTTGCTGCATGTTTCAAGGTACATTGCCTTTTGGCTCCTTTTCAGCGCTTTTGGGCGTTGGGGAGTCGTTCACTCCATGTTAACGCTTATGGTCCATGTATCTCTCACTGGTAGCTAGGGAAAGGAAAAGGTCCATTAAAGCAGAACCCTGCATGTCATAATTATAATTATTAAATTCAAATAGACCTGGCGTCGTTGTTGTAATTTGTTAGTTTAATTACTTCTAGTTTGATAATGACAAGTTGAAATTGTCAAAACTATAGTCACTAAATGAAGTCAGTGTTATACAAACCAAGTTAAAAAGTTTTTTTTTTATTTGTGAAGAATAATGTATAACGAAGTAGAAGCCTCCACCGTTAACAGTATAATATTTAGATTTTGTTTCGCATATTTATTGCTTCTTCAGGTCATTTAAAGTATGCAGTAACATTAGAATTTTTTGAAATTGTTGAGACTAGAATGGGTTGACAATTTTGTTTTTTTTTAAGTGTTTAGAAATTAATAATAATAAATAATAATTAATAATAATTTTATAATTTTATACAAATTCCAGTACGGCAAAAACTAGTCAGAACAAAAATAAAATCAAGATACTTCTTTATAATTTGGAGTTAGAAATAAGCATATTTTAATATTAAAAATTATCCTAAGATTTTTCAAAGGACTAGTTTGATTTTTGCTATAATTCGTAAAATAACATTGGGATTTACAATATTTTCTAAATAAAATAAAATACAACTTTGCCCACATTTACGATATTAATTGTGGAAATTTAACAATAATTACAAAACGATAATGAAATGTAATCCCTTACAAAGGAATTCACCTTGCAGGTATATGAGGGCTCAGTATTTTACCACTAGGATGGCCCCAAAAAAGTGTATATCACTTTAGGATCATCCTGGGATGAGACAATGGCCTGCTGCTCCGTATATGATCTATCGTCCTCCCTTGTACAAACCCTTCTGCTAGCCTTGTTCGGCCCCTAAGTCTATTAGGTTTCGAGGGATAGGGGCAACAAACTTACCCGTGCCAGGGTGTAGTATCGTGACTTAGGGTCTTCACTTGGACCAACGGCTTTGTTAGTTTAATTACTTCTAGTTTGATAATGACAAGTTGAAATTATCGAAACTATAGTCACTAAATAAAGTCAGTGTTATTACAAACCAAGTTAAAAAGTTTTTTTATTTGTCTAAATATTATATAGTAATATGTATTCAATATTCTCCAATTATTTATAATATTCAATATTAATTATAAGAATTTTGTGATGGTTTTTGGAATAGCTTTTCAAGTTGTGGGTTCATGATAAGTTGAATGGAAAATATTATTTTATAATCCTAGATATAAAGGTTTAGGATGAAATAATATTACAATTTATTTTTCTTTTATTATTTTCATATATTCACCTGCAACTCTAACACATTTCTCAGATCTTTGAATTAACGTGTGAACAACTTCATAAAAAAATGATTTATCCTTCTCTGAAAAATACACTGAAACTGCATCCTTCACTTCTTTATCAGTAGAAAATGTCTTTTCTCGAAGCTTTTTTTTTCATATTTGAAAGAAATAATAGTCGCTGGGAGCCAAATCTGGGCTATAAGGTGAGCGACCTATGATATCAAAGCCCACCTTATGCAAAGCAGTCAATGCAACTCGACTCATGTGACATCACATCTGAACAGGAGCATTGTCGTGCAAGAGCAAGACTTCTTTAGTAAAATGTCCTCTTCTTTTCTTCCTGATAATCTCTTTAACACCCTTTTCCTTATAATCAATCAACAAAATTCTGTGTTCCAGAAAACTTTCGCCATGAGCTTTCCCGCCGATTGCGACACCTTAAATTTCTTAGGCGGTGGTGTATTCTTCTTATGCCACTGCATGGACTAAGGTTGATAGTGATGAACCCAAGTTTTATCCCCAGTAATTCGCTCCAAAAACCCATCCTTGACTTCATTACACTCATTCAAAAATTCGCGCTGCTGTTTTTTTGGAAGTGTGAGAAATGTACCCCATCTTGCACCCATTTTGCACTGGTTTTTGACACGCTGAGATGATTTTAGAGGACCTTATAATGGTTTAATTAATTAGTAGAATTATTTTTTAAAATGGTTGTTTCAGATAGTCGAACCATTTCTGCGAGTTGTTTTTTCTTCAAACCTGCACCTTCCAATATTAATTTTTCTATTTTTGATGAGAATTGAAGGGGTGACCTCAGCGGGCCGCTCAGGTTGGGCATCGTCTTCAATTGATTCCCAGCCTTGCTTAAAGAGGTTGTGTCACTTGTATACCATGATTTTTCCTGGACAAGAGTCCAGACATCTCTTCCAAATTGGTTACTTTTTTCTTGCTTTGTAGGGAACTTTATAACGGCGCGGAGCTCTATTTTCTCCAAACTTAATAATTTCTTCGGGATTGAGTTGCTTGATCGATGATAGTTCAAAGACTACTGACCTCATTTTGATAATATTTGGTCTATATATATTAATGATTAGTCACTGAACAAGTTAGACCTGCGCGAGCGTCCTCAACACCCTCCAACCCCGCCATTCCGCGAACTTGAAAATCATTGTTGTTGTTATTTGGTCTCCTATTTTTGTAATTTAATTTTTACTTAAAATTCTTATCGTTACAATTATTTTAAAGATCTGTGATGAAAATTAAAGTGATTAAAAAATACCCTTATACAACGACGTATGGTTTAATAAATATTGAGCAATCGAAAAAGAGAAATAGAGGGTATGATTTTTTTAGTAAATTTAGTAAAACATTACCATTTGCACAACTAATATCGTAAGGTATTTGGACTCAATACATAAAAAAAATAAGTTTATTAATAATCAATGGAGTGTCCCTCTCAATTATAGAGAGTGAGGACATGTTTTCGTGTGCGAGCTAATTAGTGCGAATTATCGAAAAAATCAAGATCGTCGGATCTAAAACGACATCTAGGAAGATGGATATGAACACTGGGGGAAGGAACCGTTGCGTTGAAAGGAGGGGTATAATCAGAAACGTCGAAACATACTGTGATGAACAATTTATTGCGGAAAATATAGAGTCACAAAAACAAGTCACTAATGTTAGACAAATGACACGTACAATTAATGAAGACGGCGAATATAAAAAGGTTGTCTTGGCACCTTTTTATATTGGTTATCCTAACCTTTAAAGGTAATAAAATTCCAAATTATGTGTATATAAACTGGGTAAGCTTTCCAGTGGACACTTATAAAGCACTAGTGGTGCAATGTTTTAAATGTCTACAGTTTGGACATTCCGCACACATGTGCAACTCCAATAAAACATTGTGTAAATTATGCGGAGAAGAACATACAGTGGAGGTGGAGTGTAAGCGCCCACCAAGTTGCATCCATTGCGACTCGTCCGAGCATGCGTCAAATTCAAAAAACTGTCCAACATACTTAAATCAAAGAGAGATAAACAAAATTATGGCGTTGCATAATACGTCTTTTAAAGAAACAAAGGCTATTTTTGAATCGCCTACTTTCTCTAAAATTGCGACAACTAACCGTTTTGCGGCACTCGCAAAAAGTTTGCCCAGGGTGTCACAAAACACCGAACCTATAACATAATCGGATTCTAATACGCATTTGCCCAGGTCGATCAAAATGATTAATAAAAAATCTAACACAAAACCGGGTGCCCAATATAATAATACAAATACAAAAACGTAAAGTAACCTCCAAACGGTCACAAAATGTTTTTGCCTTGCAAATCACCCATCAACGACATCTTCGTTTGGTAAATGTAACATGGATACCTCCTTCAATGAAAATATTAATAATCCAAAAAAAAAATTGTACAAGTCAAGCAATTCTTTGCAGAATTGATCACATAGATTCACTTGGTACTTCTGAATCTAGTAAAGAAACAGAGAAGGAGAAATTAGAAACAGTTAAAGATTTTATAACAGTATATTCAAACCGTATTCTAGAAAGCGGAAATGACGCAAATAAGTAACAGTAATCAAAATCTAAAAATAATTCAATGGAATAGTAGATCTATTAATGCAAACAAAAACAGTTTCTTAATATTACTTTAAAATATGAATTGTGATTTAGCCATACTATCAGAAACATGGCTTAAGCCAGCAAAACATTTTACAATACCAAATTATAATGTTGTACGAAAAAATAGAGAAAATAGCAAGGGTGGAGTACTCATCTTAATTAGGCAAAACATTAATTATAGAATACTAAACCTGAACAAACCTGCACTCGTCAGATTAGAAATATGCGGAATTCATTTAGAAATAGGTCACTCACTTTTTAATATTATATCTATATACCGTCCACCTAACTGTAATCTAACAAAAAATGATTGGGTACAATTCTTTTCGGAGTTACCGTAACCAGTAATATTAGGCGGGGACTTCAATGGACACCCCCCTCTTTGGGGATCAACCTATATAACAACAGCTGGAAAAAATATTGTAGAAGCTTTGTCCGACACAGAATTAGTGATACTAAATGATGGAAGCCCAACACGGTTCTCTTCCCCAAATTAACGCAGATCAGCAATCGACCTCACGTTAATTTCTTCTAATTTGGCACTTAACAGTACATGGGAAGTACAGGATGACAGCCTGGGCTCAGACCACCGACCAATATCGATTAACATGGAATTAACAGTGATAGAAACAAGAACTAACAGTAATAGAACATCAAAAAATTGGAATACAAAAAAGTCAAATTGGAGTGGTTTCAAAAACAAACACAGGAGCTAAGTGAACATGAGGGTAACATAGATATTACAGAGATTCTCGTAATAAGCGCTAACAACAACATTCCCAAATTTCAACCCAATGCGAGCACCAAAATATCAATACCTTGTTGGTCGGATGCCGAATGTACCTTTTTACTAAATCAGAAAAAAACACAACTATAAAAATATAAAAGAAAATCTTCAAACAGAAAGCTGGAACGAGTTCGGTAAATGTAATAATATAAATAATTCTACACCCATGACAGAAATTTGGAAAAGTACAAAAAGGATTGCCAATACATCATGCAATAATGGTATCTCATTACCAGACAAATTATACGAAGAATTCATTAGTAAAACTGCCCCTCCCATTTACTGAAAATAATCCACATACCAGGAAGGAACACCTGGAGAATACACCACATCCATTAAATAAGCCCATCAGCATAAAAGAACTCGAATGAGCTATGAATAAAAATTACAGCACAGCTCTGGGGATTGACTTATGGTATGATTAAGAATAGTAGTATAGCATATAAAAATCTACTTCTCCAGAAATTTAATCTATATCTGAAAAGCGGCTGTGATAATAATAACCTTAAGAAAATCCTCATTTACCCTATTGTCAAACCAGGTAAAGACAGTAACTCCCCATCGGCTAATTTTACTATTATCATGTATGTTTCAAATATTTGACCGGATTATAAAAGCACGTTTAGAATAGTGGCTCGAGAAGAACAACATTTTGCCAAAAACCCAATTTGGTTTCCGAAGAGAGAAAGGAACATTAGACACATTAACAGCTCTGATATTAAATATATATATATATATAAATAATAATGAAAACCCTCGAATATCATATATGGGATTACCCCAGGGATCTGTTTTATCCCCTTTATTATTCAATGTTTACACCTTATCCCTCCATAATGTTATCCGAAGAAGCGTTATTTAGTATGCAGATGATATTTGTATAACCTTTCAATACAAATCTGCAAACGAAGTACTAAGTCTCACAAAGCAGTTAGTACATAAATATAAAAATTGGACAACACAACATGGTTTTGCAACATCCATAGGTAAATCAGCTCTAGTGGTTTTCTCACGCCACAGACCAGTCCCTGAAACAAGCATAACGGTGGATGGAATAGAAATTCAGATAGTTAAATCCTTTAAATATCTCGTCCTTATTTTAGATACGAAATTAAACTGGAAAAGCCACGTCAAATACAATAGATAGATTAGAGAAAGGATTTAATATCTTAAGATCAATTCGTAAAACCTGGTGGGACGCATACCGCAAAATTATGATTATCTTTTATTAATCTTACATTAGGTCAATCTTGGATTAGGGAAGCATTTTGTATAGAACGTCTTGTAAGTCATCACTGAAATACATAGAACCAGTTCAAAATAAAGCGCTTAGAATGGCTATAGGAGCAATGAAGTCAACACCAATAGAGGCTATACTAGCAGAATGCAACGACCAACCGTTACGATTTCGGAGAGAATATTTAGAACTGAAGTACCTGAATAAAATCAGACGCCTCCAAATGAAAGATTTAGAAAGAAACATAAACAGCCTAGTAAAAGCAAATAACACAAAACAATATTGGGATAAGAAGGCGGATCCTCCACTTGTACTCGCTCATGCTACCTTGGGAAATAATATTATAGTGTATCGAGTGGTAATTTATTATTAAAATTCACAACTACTTGGAAGAAACACTTTATTCTGAACACACGTGTGCAATCGGTTTTCGAGTCAATCTGAACTGCGCGCACATATAAAAAAATAATAAAAAACTCTTATTCTAAAAACTAAACTAAACCTATTTACATTAAAATACAAATTCATATTTAAATACATCACAACTCTCCCCTTTAAATATATACATAATTTAATATTATATTCTAAACATTTATTTTCTTTTAAAATCTACACCTAAACGATCTGGTGGTTTAATTACTCTTTTTGGACGCTCAGAACTTTGCTCATCACTTACACTAACACTTGCACTGGGAACAACCACTTTGTTCTATCATATTATCGCTTGTTTTATTACTATCACTACTTACAATTTCATTATTAATTTTGTTATTAATTTTGGAATCAATTTCATATGGAATACTGACACTCGTAGTATGTTGAGAATATTTAAGAATTTGATTTGAATGTCTTTTCCAAGTCCGATTTAATTCCAAAATTTTAACTAAATATACATCTTTCCCTATTTTTCTAATTGTGTTTCCTAAAATCCAAGAAGGATGGTTTATATTTCTATAATCTCTTACCCAAACCTTTTCTCCCTCGGAAAATTTAATATTACGTTTACCTCTGTAATATTTCTGCTGATTGTTTTGACTATTATTAACTTTATTTTTCGTATGATTAAGTTGTTTTGTACTTTCTGGCTTGTACAATTCAAAACGAGTGCGCAATCTCCTGTCAAACATTAATTTAGCTGGAGATTCACCTGTAGTAATATGCGGTGTATTCCTGTAATCGATCAAAAAATTATTTAAAATTAAATTAAAATCAGATTTTGTTTCTTTAAGTGCTCGTTTTAATGCATTTTTAATTAATTTAACAGCATTTTCTGCTGCTCCATTAGATTGAGGGTTGTATGGTGGTAAAGTAATATGAGTGATGCCATTTAATTTTAAGAAATTTTTAAATTTATCTGATGTAAATTGTGTGCCATTATCAGATACCAAGGTCCGAGGTAACCCAAATCTAGCAAATAAATTTTTCATTGCTTGTATTGTAACAAGGGTTGTTATATTAGCTACTGGAAATACCTCCACCCATTTGGTATGTGAGTCAATCACAATTAAATAATATTTACTATGAAATGGTCCCATATAATCTACATGAATTCTGGACCAAGGTTCTTCTGGCCATTCCCAAACTATTTAAAGGAACTTTTGGCGGACTGGGCCGGTCAAACGAACATCCGACACATGACTTAATAAAATTTTCGATGTCTTTACCAAGTCCGGGCCACCAAAAGTAGGATCTAGTCAAACTTTTCATCTTAACCACACCAAGATGTGATTTGTGTATGTCATTTAAAACTTGTATTCTTAACTTTTCAGGAATCAAAATTCTGTTATTCAAAAAAATACAATTTTTAATTAATGAAAGTTTATGTCGGTAGGGAAAATATTTTGTTAATAACATGTTCTGACATTTATTAGGCCATCCACTCTGAACATTTTTAATTACTAATTGAATTATTTTATCATTCTTAGTTTCAATTATTTCAAAATTTGTTGAGCTGTCAATATCTGACTAAAAATTTATACAATCAACCTCAAATACATCAACTTCTTTTGCTTGAAAACTATTCTCTAGTGGTTATCTAGAGAATAAATCAGCTGCATTCATATTAGATTTAACAAACTCGATCTCATATTGGTAATTACACAAGATTAACGCCCATCGTTTTAATCGATTTGCGGAATGCTGAGATATGCCCTTATTAGGACCAAAAATTGTTAAAAGTGGTTTATGAAATTTTAAACGATATAAATATTGGTGAAATTTTTGTATACCAAAAACTATACTCAATGCTTCTTTTTCAATTTGTGAATAATTTTTTTCAGAATTAGACAACGTCCGTGATGCATACGCAATAGGTTGTGTATTGCCATCTGGCATAACATGTTCTAAAACTGCACCTAATCCATAAGCACTAGCATCGGTTGTTAATTTAATTTTTAACTCTGGATTGAAATGTACCAGTACCTTAGCCGAAATTAAAATATTTTTAATTTTATTAAATGCTATATCACATTTTCTACCCCACTCCCATTTTTTGTTTACCTTTAACAAATCATACAGAGGATGTAGAATTGTTGATATATTTTGAACAAATCTAGCATAATAATTAACAAGTCCGAGAAAAGATTTAAGTTGAGATACATTTTTGGGTGCAGGAGCCTTAACAATTGCTGAAATTTTGTTTTGTAGTGGATGCAATCCATTTTTGTATATTTTATATCCTAAATAGATAATTTCATCTTTAAAAAAACTACATTTTTCTAGTGATAATTTTAACCCTACATCTTGTAATTTAGTTAACACTTTAAACAAATTTTCAATGTGCTCCTGTCTAGTTTTCCCGGTAATTAATACATCATCTAAAAAAACATACAGTTCCTTCAATATCTTGCAATAAAGATTCCATTATCTTTTGAAATTTTGCGGGGGCGCATAAAATTCCAAATGGTAATCTTTTATACTTAAAAATGCCTTTGTGAGTTGAAATTGCAACTAACTCCTGGGACTTATCATCTAATTTTATTTGTTGATAAGCTTGAGAAAAGTCAAGTTTCGTAAATTGCTTTCCCCCCTGCAATTTTGAAAATAACAACTCAATACTTGGCAATGGATATTGATCTACTTCTAAATAAGGGTTTATAATAACTTTAAAATCATACGTATCGACCCATCTTTTTTTGTTACTGGAACAATGGGAGCAGCCCAATTACAAAAATCCACAGCCGAAATTATATCTAAATTTTGTAATCGTTTTAATTCTAATTCAATTTTTTCCTCATTACAAACGGCACGGGTCGAGCCCTATAAAATTTAGGTGAGACGTCTTGTTTCAATTTTAAAGTTATAACACCTTTATTAAAAGTACCCAATCCTGGAGAGAATAGCGGTTTAAATTTATTTAAAATTTGAGTAACAACTTGATCACTATTTTGGGTGACGTAACATATATTTCCTAGGCTAATTTTAAATGTTTTCAAAAAATTTCTTCCCAAAATTGGCGGACCGCCACCTTTTATTATATAAATATCAATTATTTTGGTGATATTTTTGAATGTGACATTAACCTTACAATAACCCATAGGACTAATTTGATCTCCATTATAAAAATATAATATTTTATTAGTTTTATACATTTTATAATTTAATAATAATGTTTGTTTCATATTATCCGCAATAGCTGAAATACTTGCACCTGTATCAAGTTGAAATGACAGCGGCACATTTCCAATTTTAACATCAATATACAGGGTGTCCCGTTAATGCGGGGAAATGGCTGGACCATAGATTCCTTAGGTCAATATATGTCGATTTAACGCAACTTATCTATATCCAAAAGTTTACGGTTAAGCCGGAATTTGGCTTCAAAGTTTTAATTTTTTTAATTTCTTTTGTTTTTTTGAATGAAATTTATTATTAATAATATCATACATCATTTCAGTAATTATGACTATTATTGGTTAACAAGAAGTATAAGAAACAGTAGTACCACCACTTAAAAACTAAAATATTTTTTTATTGGTGGATATACTACTTGATAGAACATTCATTTAAAAACTTTTTCATCTCTTAATAATATTTGATATCTTTTACGGTTTTCCCACAAAAAAATAAAATATATATTTTTTATCTAATAAGAACAAAATCTAGTTTTTTATCGAATCAAAAATAAATGTTTTTCGTGGCCGTCTTTGTTTGAAAAATGTAAATTTTGTATAATAATAATTATTTAGTGCCTTTTAACAATTCATTTTTAACTTTATTATAGTTCATAAATATTCATATTTGGAACAAACAGATATCTTGTTTGTATTAGGATTTTGCAAAGAAAATTGCTTGAAAAGTGTTAGATGTTGTTTTGATTTATTTTATTAATTGATATTATTTAATTTTTATTCAATTGAGTAAGTTTATTTACTTATTATTGAGTGCATAATGAGTATACTATATTCATATTTTATTGTTTTCTGCAAAAACCGTACGAGATATCAAAAACTAGTAAGAGTCAAAAAAGTATTTAAATCTAATTCCCTTTCAAGTAGATTTTTTTGGATTTTATTGGATGCACCAATAAAAAAATATTTTAGTTTATATGTGGTGGTACTACTGTTTTTTATACTTCCTGTCAATCACTAATGGCCACAATAACTGAAATGATGTATGATATTATGGTACTTATTAATAATAAATTTCATTCAAATCAAATAAAGCGTGCAATTGTTATAAACAAAAGAAATAAAAAATTTTGAAACTTTGAAGCTAAATTCCGGCTTAACCATAAATTTTTGGATATAGATAAGTTGCGTTAAATCGCCATATTTTGACCTCAGGAATCTATGGTCCAGCCATTTCCCCGCATTAACGGGACACCCTGTATATTGGTGTATCACCGACTGACTCTTTTATATTAAACAATAAATCTGTATTATTTACATTCTCATTATCAGTGTCAACGTAATTGCAGTTATTTTTTAATTTATTTTTATTTCTAC
This sequence comes from Ontholestes murinus, assembly GCA_963969525.1. NCBI lineage: Eukaryota > Metazoa > Arthropoda > Insecta > Coleoptera > Staphylinidae > Ontholestes > Ontholestes murinus. The sequence goes on along the minus strand of OZ018394.1, from coordinate 53,268,719 downwards.
ACATTGGTGTCAAATGTCCTTTTATATTACAAATATGGCACTTCTTATTGCGATAGAAACACATATCTTGAGAATGATTTTTGCGACCACATACAGCACATTTGCCCTTTTTCTTCGGATCTGCTCCTGACGCCGCCGATGCCGTTGACGTTTTCGTCCTCCATGTTGATGACGTTGAGCTGCGCTGCGCAGGGATGCGTTTTTCCCGGAAATGATGCAAAGGTTCACTCTTCATGCCGATGATTTGTCCATGCGTTGCCATCTTAGCCGTAGCGATGTTCAGCAAATCCGATAAGGTGGAAGATTTTTTTCTTCGATAAGCCGATCCTGTATCGGGCCCTTTTCAAATCCAACGATGAATATGTCCCTTAGCAGTAAATTTAATTCATGTCCATTGAAATCGCACTGTGATGCCAAACTTCTTAACCGAGCTGACCAATTTTTTGCCGTCTCGTGTGAATTTTTGACTGCCGTATAAAAAGCATATCTCGCTGCGAAGACACTCTCTGGACGTTTAAAATGTTCATTTAATGATTGCACTAAAATATTATATTCAGTCTGTTCCGGTTTAATAGGCAAAAGTAAATTATATAATAACTTATAGGCCTCTTCGCTTAACGCGTTTAGGAGGATCGCCCGTTTCCTTCCTTCCGTCGAAATTTCGTTTGCCACGAAATAATTTTGAATTCGAGCTACGAATATTGACCAATCACCTGTCGAAGGATCGAACTCTCGTAAATGACCGACAACTTCTCCGGACATTTTTGTTTTCGGTGCACCGTCCACCATTTATTGCCGTACAATTTTCCTGCCGATTCACTTTCGCGCCCCTACGAAAAGTAACAATAGACCAATAATCCTCGTCGCCACTGTAGTGTATCGAGTGGTAATTTATTATTAAAATTCACAACTACTTGGAAGAAACACTTTATTCTGAACACACGTGTACAATCGCTTTTCGAGTCAATCTGAACTGCGCGCACATATCAAAAAATAATAAAAAACTCTTATTCTAAAAACTAAACTAAACCTATTTTAAATAGATGTCGCTATTTACATTAAAATACAAATTCATATTTAAATACATCACAAATATTATATCACCTTGTTCCCTTTTTAATCTTGAATATGAAAGCTTATATACTGCGCCAGCAACCATCATACCTAGATATACGGAAAACATCAAAACAGAAGATTATCCGTCGATAAATGCCATGACGGAGTCACTATCCATAATAAGTGCTGAAGGCTTTGGGATTCTGGAGGCCATAAAATGGGCTATAAATGAAAAACAAAATATAAGTATAATGACCGACTCATTATCAATTATAGAGGCTCTTAAAAAACATCCATAAATAATCACTTTGGTAAATTTTGTTAAATGAAATACGATAACACTTTCAAATATTTATTTTGCTGTTCGCGATAATTGTTTCGACACACTGTGTCTTCTTCAGGCGAAAAATTTTTGAAAGTGTTATCGTATTTCATTTACGAAAATTTACCAAAGTGATTAGAATATGAACTTGCCAGAAAATAAACCGCTTGTATTTTCTCAATTTAAAATGTATGATTGTCTGGGTTAAAGGGCACAGTAACATCTCCGGAAATGAAATAGCAGACCTATACGAAAAAAAGCAGCAGTGAAAAGCGATATTGACTATGCATAACTTACAGCAGAGGATATTAATAGTTACCATAAGAGAAAAAAACAAGCCCGCTGAGAAGCTGAATGGAAAATCTCATTAAAAAAACATTCGAGTCAATATTTTCTGTTATCCGAAATATGCCAGGAAAGTAAGCCACATATTTGATGAAAATATACGTTCGTTCGTTGCAACAATTCTTACTAGGACTAAAGTAAATCATGGTGAATTATTTTACGATAATAAATATAATAATTTAGAAATAGATCTGTTAGAGTATTAAATTTTTTTTAAGGAAATAGAATTTGAAGATTTATCTGTAAGATTTCAAACATTAGGTTCATATTAAATCGGCGAAGGAAAATTTTGAGAATATTCTACTGCTAGATTGGAACTCTAATTACTTATTTGCATGAAGAAATGTGCAATTACTATTTAAACTATGCTTGATTCTGCGTATTACTGACAGGCATTATTCTCGTCAATTCATTTTATAAAATCAGCGATCGAAAATAGACAATAGTCTTGCAAATTAACATTAAGCAATTATCCTCTTTAAAAATTTAAATTTATATTATTGCAGAATTTTTCAGTTTTATATACAGGGTGAGTTTTTTTTGATGTTCTCTATGGGGATCTTGGAAACTATAAGAGATAGAGAAACGGTTAAATGGGGAAAGAAGTGTTGATTTTCGAGACGAATAAAATTCCACTTTCAAAGTTTTCAAAAAAGTCAAGGGTAACTAGATATTTTGAAAAAAGTAAAAACTGTCAATTTTTTCACATCAATATATCTCGGTTATTATAACAGATAGAAAAAAAAAACTGTAAAGAGCAAAGTTTTAGATAATTTTATGTACATTAATAAAAAATAAACAGAAAATTTGTATCGCCATTATTTTCCGAGATATGACGCAAACTTACAATTTTTTAAATGGAAACCATAGTTGGCTAATCCAATATGGCACATGACATAGTTATTTCTAAAAATAAGTGAGTTATAGTCATTTTAAGTTTTATTATAAATTAAAAATGGGTAGCCATGAAAAAGATGAAAGTGAAACAATTGCAGTTGTTTATAATAATAGCAATATTGTAATTATTAGTTTTACAAAGTTTAACAAAAATGAAAAACCAGCATAAGAATAATAATTTTGTAATTATCAAATGGCCTTCTGTATGTGGTATAAACACATTTGTCAAGAGGATAATACATTTCTTACAAAAATATTATGAACAGATGAATCGCGATTCACTAATTGTGGTATTTTTAATCGCCACAATGAACATATATGAACTCAAGAGAATCCACGAGAAGTTTCACAGAGAAAACTACAAATTAAATTTGGGTTTAATCCATGGTGTGTTTGGATTAATTATTCTCGGTCCATATATTTTTGAAAGCTCACTAAGTGAAAATGATTACTTTCATTTTCTTCAGAAAACATTTGAAGATACGCTCGACTGTTTAAATTTATTATTACAAGCAAGATTGAAATGGTTCCAATATGACAGTGCTCCACCTCATAACATGTTGGCTTTACAAATTATTTAAATGATGCTTTTCATAGGTGGGAAGAAATAAACCAATCCCAGGGCCACCTAGATCTTCCGATCTGCGCGTTTTAGAATTTTTTCTGTGGGATTATGTAAAAAACAATGTATATGAAAAATCATATCAATCCGTGGATGATCATAAACTAGCTGTTATTGAAACATTTAATTCAATTTACATGAGAATAGTCAAAAAAGCCATAAATTCAATTTTAAAAAGATATAATTTATGTCATAATAATATTAATAGTGGACTCTTTGACCATATTTTTTTAACATTAAAATTTCTCTCCCATTGATATATTGATAATTACAAAATTACTTTATGCTGTTGTTTCATTTTAATTTATCTCTGTAAAACTAATAATTACAATATTGCTATTATTATAAACAACTGCAATTGTTTTACTTTCACCTTTTTCATGGCTACCCATTTTTTATTTACAATAAAATTTAAAATGACTATAACTCACTTATTTTTAGATATAACTATGTCATGTGCCATATTTTAATTAAAGAGAAAAAAGTTACCTTTTGAATGAGGTCATAGCCAACTATGGTTTCCATTTAAAAAAATGTAAGTTTGCGTCATATCTCGGAAAATAATGGCGATAAAAAAATTCTGATTATTTTTTATGAATTTGCATAAAATTATCTAAAACTTTGTCCTTTACAGTTTTTTTCTATCTGTTATAATAACCGAGATATATTGATTTGAAGAAATGGACAGTTTTTACATTTTTCAAAATATCTAGTTACCCTTGACTTTTTTGAAAACTGTAAAAGTGGAATTTTATTCGTCTCGTAAATCTACACTTCTTTCCCCATTTAACCGTTTCTCTATCTCTTATAGTTTCCAAAATCCCCATAGAGAACATCGAAAAAAACGCTCTGTATATACCGGGTGTAGCACTTAAGACGCCTCGGACCATAGCTCCCTTACGATAAAAGCTATCGAAAAAAATCTAAGAGCAAAGTGGTGCATAACTACCGTCGCTATGTTTCAAAAATATTTCTATTCATCAGTGGCGTGCCGTACTCCAGTGGCGTACCAAACTTATGTTTTTTTAAATGGAATGCCCTATTTTTATTGCAGATTTGGAAAGTGCTCGGAGAGTACTTATTTTTTTATCTAACATGTTATACCTTTCACTTTAGCGGTTTCGCTGTTATAACCCCTTCTTTCAAAATTGCGCCCCATTTTTGAGATTTTTTTGTAGAGAAACTAATTGACGCCGGCGCCTAAATTTTGAATTGAGATACAGGTTAAGACCTCGTATATCTTCACATAATTTTTTTTCTGGTAATTTATGGAAAAAAAATAATTTTTGATTGATCTTCGCATGTTGTCATTTTCTTCGAAAATTTTAAATGGCACCCCCCTAAAAAATACGGCGTTGTACAGCCAAAACTCTAAATTTTTCATTGGTACAAAAAAATACACATTGCATAACACAATTTCGGAGAAAAGAGGAATTTCATCGCAAATGTCGGGTAACGTTTTCCGTTCTCAAGTGTGCCATGAGAAAACAAAAACACAAATACGGCCAACATAATAGTATCAAATAGTAGAAATCTTGCCTCGCATGAAAATCTTGAGGTTGCAATTCTTGGTGCAGTTGAATCTTAAATCGGCGGTAATTATGCACCACTTTGCTCTTAGATTTTTTTCAATAGCTTTTATCGCTTGTCTAAGAAATATTTTTACATATTCTTGTAAGAATATAAATATGGTTATTCGGTGGCTTTAATGATAAAATTAAAAGATAGAGGACATTTAGAAATGAGGCTGTATTGTACATTTTAATAACCAATAAATTATGCTTATTTTAGGAAGTAAAATTGATATCTTAAAAAATAGTAACAGTAAACTTATGCGGCTGAGGAAAATTAAACAATGTCGAACTTTACCGAAAGATACATTATAACCTTACCATTAATGATTAGAAACCGTTCCGTTTAATTAATAATAGTTTATAAAATCTTGTATTGAAATTTGACGTTATGAATATGAGAATGAAATGAGTAGCGGAATATGGATAGATTATTCATCGCCTCGAGGAGAGTAATAATTTATGCGCGTCGATACCGATAAATGTCAACCGGAATATGCAAGAGCCGCGACCTCATCATCGCGTTCAATTAATTTCATTCGGCTCTATTTTTCCTCGTCGATTTTTTATATACCTATACTATCCATACAATGATCGCGTTTGCGTAATCGGGCCAACCGAAAATGTCAAGAGGAGAACCAATAGAAAACCGCATGACTCAACACATCAACCAAGGCCTCTCATCAATTCCATCCAAGGTATAATGGTAATAAAATTAAAAAAATAAATATTATATATGATTTGTTGAGGGCGAAAACAATTAATGTATATATTTGTGTATTCGAATAACAATGATTTTTCTAACAATTTAAATTATTGTTTCAACAATAAAGATTATATTTTGAATAGATAATATAAAGTGAGAAAAATATTATTCGAGTATTTTCAACCTATGAATTGGCTGGGTTTTAAAGTAATTTACTTTCCGATTGCCACTATTTAACACGAACGTGTTTTTGCGCCATTATACTAAATTACTCCAATTAAATTATTCGTTATTTTGACTGTAAACAGACGTATACGTACCTATCTCCTGGGTTATTATTCTGAAATTCATTAGGGCGGAATCGATATGAGGAAAAACAGAAATTTCATGATGATTCCGCATCAATCACCTATATGTTTCCACGCGTGGATGTTAATGAGTCAATCAATCAACCGTTTCGCATAAATGCGCCCATCGGTTCGTTAATTACTAACTGACAATGTGAAATTTCATGTATGTTCCATACTTTAACTCAGTCTCAGACGGAGAAACCTATTCTGGGTAACTGTCAAGAAATTAAAATTATGCTGAAATCAATAAATATTCACAAACAAAAAATCCAAACAAATAGAAGGCTCTAGCAAGAGTAGGCATAAGATAAAACATTGTCAACTTTATGAGTATTACATCTAAAAAGCAAACAACTAAAGAAAATTAGTAATTAACATTTAGTTGCTACTGCGAACACAAGACAATATATTTAAAATTGGGAGGTATGGATTTATCCTGATTAGATCACATCACATTACAAGTCACAAAATAAAAAAAAAACATAAATACAAAATATAAAACAACAAATTTTAAAATAATCAAAATTCATTTTGTTTAAAGAACACCTCTCACTAAATCTATCTAAATCCTACTGAAAAAGTTGAGAAGATTTTTCATTAGTTATTTGAAAGAAAATTTGCATGTCATCAGGAAACAAGAGACATTGAGTATAATGAAAACATGAAACGATATCATTAATAAAAAACGTTAAAAAGAAGTGGGCTTGGGTGAAAGACTTGGGGTACACCGGATGATATATTGATAAAAGAAAATGTGTTCAAACCTACACGGACCCTATGGGTTCTAAAGCTTAAATAGGATGCGATCCAATTAAAACGTGAACAACAATATATCGTGGTCTACTGTATCAAATTCTTTGGCGAAGTCGGTATATACTGAATTCACTTGACGGTTTTTCTCTAAAGCATTAAATATTTAGTCACTATAAATTAGAAGATTGGTAGCGGTTTACAATCCACGTCTGAACCAATTTTGACGGCCAGTCAACAATACATCTACTTGCAAAGAAATAGCTGAAGTTATAATTGTTTAAAAAATAAATAAATAAATAAATAAATAAATAAATAAAGATTTATTTACGGGAGACCCCATTTTACAATATAAAAAGAATACAATAGAACACAATTAATTTATACTTAAAATTAACTATACTAACTAACCTAATTATAAGTACTAATAAACAGAATAATAGAAGAGAAAAAGAAAATAAAGAGTTAATGTTTGAATACATATTTAAAAGGGAACAAAAAAATTACGAAAATTTTAATAGTAATTTTTTGAAACAGCGTTTTGTGGAAGCAAATAAATTAAACCATGAGTTTTTATTTAAAGTATTAGCAGATCTTAGGATACGGCTAAATGAATTATTTTGTAAAAAATTAGTCGTATGAGTCCTAACACTAAATAAATCACAATGTCTAAGTGAACGTTTAAAATTGGAAGCATATATGTTAATTTCCGAAAGCAGAAATGGGCAATAAATATCGGCATTAAGTAAACCGTGCAGAAAGCAGAGATCAGTAATATTCCTGCGATCTTTAAGTGATGATATATTTAATGTTTGCATTATTGACTCATAACAACCTTGAATGTGCTGTATGCCCAGTTTATATTCCATATTCCGCAGAAACCGATTCTGAATTGATTCAATACGATTTATATCAATATTCAAATACGGTGACCAAATAGGGGAAGCATATTCTAGGTGGCACCTTACTAACGTACAATACAATAATCTTAGACAATCAGAATTCATATCCTTAGAGATGTGCCAAACAAAACCCCACAGTTTTACAGCCTTATCACATGCCTTGCTTATATGACTTTTAAATGTCAAGCGGCTATCAAATATTACACCCAAATCTTTGACAGAATCAGCACATTTCAATGGCGATGAATTAACAATATAATGATAATTAAATGGACATGCACTCCTAGTAAAAGAAATTGAAATACATTTTTCATGGTTTAAAGATAATTTGTTATTAACGCACCATGCATATATACGATCTAAATCGTCCTGAAGTAATTTACAATCAGATGGGCGCTTTACAACTTGAAATAACTTCAAATCATCAGCATACATTAAGCATTCACCGAATTCTATAACATCTACTATATCATTAATGAACAGCAAAAATAAAATAGGTCCAATATGGGAACCTTGCGGTACACCAGAGCTAACTGTTATAGGTTCAGATATAAAGTTTAAAACCCGAACTCTTTGTGTGCGATCGCTTAAATATGATTTGAGCCACTGTAATATGTTTGTATTAAATCCTAATACTACCAGCTTCTCTATCAATACCGAGTGATTTACTCGATCAAACGCCTTTGAAAAATCGGTATAAATCGCATCAACTTGGCAATTGTTGTCAAAGGCGTTTGATAAAAATTGCTTAAAGTGCATTAAATTTGTTACAGTAGATTTACCACGTTGAAATCCATGCTGATTGTTGGAAATTATTGAACGAGACATCCAAGCAAGTTGTTCACTCATAATTGAATCGAAAAGCTTAGGAATAGCAGACTGTATGCTAATCCCACGATAGTCAGCTACATTATCTCGACTACCACCTTTAAAAATTGGAGAAATATAACACTCTTTCCAAACACTAGGGAAATGGTTAGTTGAGAGTGATTTCGTAAATAAATAATATAAAGGTTTACATAATGAGTAGATACAATTAATTAATAGGTTCGTTGGTACCCCATCTGGACCGAAAGAGTAGGAATTTTTCAAACTTGAGATGCGGTTAAATACTGATTCTAGCGAGATGGTGAAGTGCGAGTCTTGAACTTGATGGACACTCCTAATATTGAATTGGTCCGCACTCGACTGATCGGGATTGACGTCAGACACATCAGTTCCATAAACTGTTGAAAAGTAGTCAGAAAAAAGTGAAACGGCCTCGAATCCATTTTCAGCTCTCCTATCATTAAAAGTCAACACCTCTGGAATTCCGTTATCCTGTCTAGCATCTTTGGCAAATTTCCAAAATCTACGTGGGTCACTAAATATATTATTTTGAATTTTACTCATATAATCCGTGTGCAGCTTATATGAATACTCTTTACAATATGATCTTAAACTGCAAAATAATAAGTAATCTTCACGGGATCCAGTCTGTTTTTATTTTGCATGTGCAATTTTCTTATCACGTATTTTTTTTTATAACATCAGAATTGAACCATTTCGGATACGACTGTTTCCTTTGTTTTAAACGTATCTTAGGTATGAATAATTCCATACCTTTATCTTCTAAACTAAGTTCAGAAAGTAAACAATCCCAATCAATATTATGAAAATAGTCATTTAGTCCTGCATAGTCAGCCTTATTGAAAAGATAAATTTCATCAGTCATTGAAAGAGTATAAACAACCTTTTTCATGGGCAGAGTTATACAATATGCAGAATGGTGTTGGCTAGTACCGAGTAATATATCGTTGGCTAATGAAGTGTAAACATTATCTGCATTTGAAAAACATAAGTCCAGAAATGTTCCTCTTGCATTAGGAATCAAATTAAGTTGCTTAAGATTTAAAAACGCATATGAATTTATAATTTGTTCACCTTGAGGGCTAAATATTTGCCAATCATAACTATTAGCAAGCCATTTAATATTACTTAGGTTATAGTCACCGCAAATTATAAACTTAGAATTTTTAAAATTTTCACACAATGTTTCCAATACCGTACAATGATCTTTATAAGTAGCAACCGATGAATTGGGTGGAATATAAACACCACCAATTACTAACTTAACATTATCGAAAGTGACTGTTACAAAAATATGTTCAATTTCATTTGAAGAACAAACGAATGTAGATTTCAGGCATTTTTTTACGGCTATCAGTAGGCCACCACCCTTACGATCACCAGATATCGTTCGTTCAACTCGATAAAGGGAGTAGTTAGGTATTAAAAACTGACTGTCTAAAAAGTTATTGTACATCCAAGTTTCTGTTATAATAATTATATCATAAACACAATTATTGACGTTGAACATAAAATCATACAATTTTGTCCGCATGCCTCCAACATTCTGGTAATACAATATTAGTTTTTTGAATTAGTATCAACAGCAGGGGGTCTACTATTAGCAGTAGATATATACGGCGTATCGTTACGATATTTAATAATAATATTTTTTTCACCACTAGCCACACGAGAATTTAATTCAGCTTAAAAAATGTTTGGAATGTGGGATAAGATAGAAATAGGTCTATAATTCAAAACAAGACTTTTAGCACCAGTCTTGTATACTGGTGTAATAAAAGCATCCTTCCAGTAAGATTGAAACTCACCACATTTAAGTAATTATTAAAAATAATCCAAAGAGGACGGCATTGCTTAATTAATAATGCGGGTATATCATCAGGTTCCATTGAATTTGACAGTTTTAGTGTTTTAAGTTCCTCTAAAACCGAGGTGATGCAGATAACGGGCATATAATGCAAGTTCAAGTGAGATTAACTATCCTCAAAATTAGTTTTAGAACATTTATACACTAAGCCAAAGTGAGATGTAAACAAGTCAACTATTTCAATAATAACAAACAATATTGTAAAAAACATGAACGCGATCATTTATATTTGAATGTTTAAATATATTATCCTAATTTATATTAAGACATGTATTGTTTAAATTTAAAAACTTGTACAACGTGTAATAGTTATTTATGTACCTAGTCAGTAAAGTGATACTTTATTGAACGTGTCTGAGATTATGAGCCGAGGGAGCGAAGCGAACGAGGCGAGTAACAGACGAGTTCAATAAAGACACTTTACTGACGTGGTGCATACAAACTTTTATCGCCAACCGTAAACATTTATAATTTAAAAATATTAACATATCAAACTTGTAAAACGTAAACATACATATCAAATTTGTTTTGAAAAGTTTGCATAAATTACCTTCATCATCAAGTAGATTTCATCCGGTGCACTTGGTAAAAATCTTCCTTTTTGTTTTCTTCCACTATTTTTCAATAAATAATTCTCGATTAAATTTTCACAGTTGGAGCTGAGTCAGCGAGACGCACGATTTCTGTCAATGTCATATAGTCATGGCTATGTCGATAAACATTTGCGGCAGGTAAAATACTTTATTGTACAGTTTTGCGGCAGGTAAAGTACTTTACCTGCAGTTAAATAAAGTGTTTGTTTACTTCCGGAAATCACTATGGTAATGCATAGTTTTACTGACGGTTGGCGATAATAGTTATTTATGTACCTAGTCAGTAAAGTGATACTTTATTGAACGAGTCTGAGATTATGAGCAGAGTGAGCGAAGCGAACGAGGCGAGTAACAGGCGAGTTCAATAAAGACACTTTACTGACGTGGTGCATACAAACTTTTATCGCCAACCGTAAACATTTATAATTTAAAAATATTAACATATCAAACTTGTAAAACGTAAACATACATATCAAATTTGTTTTGAAAAGCTTGCATAAATTACCTTCATCATCAAGTAGATGTCATCCGGTGCACTTGGTAAAAATCTTCCTTTTTGTTTTCTTCCACTATTTTTTAATAGATAATTCTCGATTAAATTTTCACTGTTGGAGCTGAGTCAGCGAGATGCACGATTTCTGTCAATGTCATATAGTCATGGCTATGTCGATAAACATTTGCGGCAGGTAAAATACTTTATTGTACAGTTTAATAAAGTGTTCGTTTACTTCCGGAAATCACTATGGTAATGCATGGTTTTACTGACGGTTGGCGATAAAAAATATTACCATCCATTATTGTCGTGAAAATAAAAATGATAATATTCTCATTGAACTAACTAAATGCCTCGCTTCGGCGGTACATATACTAAAATTGGAACGAGATTAGCATGTGTCAAAGAACTACAGAAGTCAGTATACATTTTAATTGAGAAATTCAACACATTAGCTGATAACGTCGCTAGGCATTGTTGGGCAATTTTTCTAAAATAAAATCTGAAAATTTGGTTCTTCGTTTAGAACTGGATAAATCAGGAGAAGAACCTGATGGATTCCGGATTCGAGAAACGATTTAATACAACGGAGGAGTATTTAATGAATTTGCAGGTAGTTTTGTCAAATCATACTTGCCTCGCTATTCGCGTGATGCTTTGCAAAATGGCCACATACAATCATCTTGGAAGTTTTTCTGTCGACACATGAAGTATTTCATGAATTGAGGTAATTAAACCGGAAACAAACTATGGGGATGGATTTAATTCAAGCTATTTTTTTAAAAGATGGTGTTCCTTTTTTAGATGGGGCTGTTACTTACATATACACATTTATCTTAAAAAACTGGTAAAATTCGTAGGAAATGGAAAGAAGTAAGGATATGCCCAGTTTCTAAATACATATATCGTAGTTGTATTGACAAGTATCGACCTATATCAATACTTAGTATAAAGAGAATGGTTGCGACCGTTACTACGTGGTAATCCATACTTACACTGAATTGAAAAATTCACTATGTTTTTACCACAAATAAAAAACATAGTGAATTTTTCAATTCAGTGCAATACTTAGTAATTTATCCAAAGTTTTTGAGTCAGTTAAACATATTTATCAACAAGTGCGCCATGCTACTTCAGCAAAACCATGTCATGGAACGTATATAAACGTCTACATTGTTGTTATTAATAATTAATTTGTTGAACATTATTCAGAATTCATCTACTGCTATGGATAATAACAAACAGGTTGATGTTTTCTCTGGAGACATTTTTTTGCGCTTGATCATATACTTATTTCAAAATTATTAAATTTTGACTGAATAATAATATAATTCAGGTGTTAACATCATATCTTCATAACCTAGGCGAACAAGTAGAAATTCAAGGTTCTATTTCTTCTGATAAAGAATATTTAGGTGCAACGTTTTATTCTAACTTTATAGTGTTGCTGAGAGTGTAAGTGACTGTTTTAAACTTCAATCAGATATTTGATTTTAGAAGTTAAATATTTTGAATTGTATCTTTAATTAAACTGAAGTAATAATTTGTAGACTAAAGTGTAAATTATTTATGGAAATATTATAGAGCCATGGAAAAGTCATAGTGACTTCAACTCAGGATTACCCTATGACTTTATTCTATAGTTGTTAAATCTGCCTAAATCTACGCAGCTGTGTGATGGCATACAGTTAAAATCAAAAGCAATGAGAAAGTTTCAGCGCTCTCAATATTCAGAATGTACGCAAATGACTCTGATCTATGCACACAATTCTGATGATATACTTGTGAGATGCCAGATTAAGATGGATTCTGTCCTAAGGTGGATTAGATAAAGCATAATTTTATGAAAAATGATTCCAAGTATGCAAGAGTACTTATCACGTCTACCTTTTTGGTTTACAAGATCGTGCTGCTTTTAAAGCAAATATTCACAGATGGAACAAAAAAGGAATCTACAGTGCCGAACTAAATCTTGAAATAAAAGTACTCCTGAAGGACATCATGACTACTCAGGCACAAAAAAAACGTATTAATGCCCTTGTAGTCATCTACTATTATAGGCATTATTAGTAGATGATGTATCTTTTATTTTTTTTTATTTATTTAAACGGATTAACCTGTAAATACATCAATTAAACAAAAATATATAATTCATATGTACACGTCAAAAATAATAAATAGTAAATTACATCAAGTATTACGCAATAATAGTGGTAGTGGCAGTAGTGTTTGGCTATCGACCACGTGGTCCTTCTGCCGTGTTATTTGTGTATTTGTGTGTGTAAATTAGCTTGTTACTTCAAAGGATCGCCCCCATCACTCTAGAGCACAATTAATTGTATCCTAATGGTGAATGGTACCGGTCACCCATCCAACTACTAACCCGAACCAACGTTGCTGCACGTCAGTTCAGGGCCGTAACCGAATGCGCCACGCCACCATCGGCGTGTTACGCAATAATACATAATCAGAAAAATGTAATAATACTTAAAATTACCGTTATAGTACAATAATAAATCAGAAATTAATATATAATGAAGGATTAATCAATTTTGAGTGTTAATTGAAAAATGTTTCCCAAATAAATTCAAGTTTTTGCATTGCTTTACAACATATCGTATCAATGTGGTTTGAGAAAGATAATGTTCGATCAAATATTACGCCTAAATCCTTAACATAATGAACTGATAATAATTGTATATTATTAGTTTCATAATTGTTTTCTAAGATCTGACCTCGACCAAAAGAAATAGATAAATATTTATTCTAGTTAAAGTAAAGCTGGTTGTCACAACACCATTTATTAATATTTTTCAAATATTGTTGCAAGTAACTACTACCGGTACTATTTTTTATTCTTCTAAAATTCTTAAGATCATCTGCAAACAATAAGAACAAAATAGGTCCACAGTGTAATCCTTGAGGAACGTCCGACGTCACGTTGATAACATTAGATATAAAATTATTGATTTTTACATACTGAAATCTATTATATAAATAACTGCGTAACCATTTTGTAATTTGTTCACCAAAGCCCAAATGTTCAAATTTATTAATTAAAATATTATGTGAAACACGATCGAAAGCTTTGGCGATGTCCGTGAATATCGTATCCACTTAGCAATTACTCTCTAAGGCATTTAAAATATATGATTCATAAACCAACAAATTTGTATGAGTCGATCTACCTAGACAAAACCCATGTTGCTTATCACAAATAATGGTTTTGCATTGAAACATTAGTTAATCTGCAACCAATTGATCAAAAAATTTAGGAATCGCAGACTAAATAGACTGCTCTATAGTTCTCCATGTTTTCTCTATTACCACTTTTAAAGATATGCATCACATAACTACTTTTCCAGATAAAAGGAAATTCGCTCATTTGCAAAGAAGCATTAAATATTATATGCAGAGGTAAACACAATGAGTAAATGCATTGTTTTATAAAAATGCTGGTATTCCATGAGGACCCGGACTACATGAATTTGGTAGGAAATTTATTGTATTAAATATGTCGCTAATATTTATAGTTAATTAGCAAATATTAATGCAATTGTTATAAGTGGAGGCATAATCAGTTGCAGCTGTTTGAGGTAAATCATAAATTAACCCATTCTTCACCAGAAGTGCTGGATTTATCTTTAAAAACAATGCATTTAGGAAAGCCTTTAATTTTTCTAGATTCATTTATATAACCCCAAAATGATCCAGGGTTGCAAGAAATATTTAATTTCATTTTATTAATGTAATTACTATATAATTACTCACCAAGCAATTTACATTGGGAACGATAAAATTTAAATTGTTTATAGTCGATCATTGAGCCACTTCTTTTAAATAGAAAATGAACTTCTTTTTTTTTAGTTCTAACTAATTTGATCATAGTTGTATTAAATCATTTTGAGTAAGAAGATGATTTTATTAGTTTCATATAGTCCATCCGTTGGATCTTTCGTCCTACGTCACAAAATATCGCTTTGAGAAACGACACAAAAACATTCAGTCTGTAAACCAAATGCGTTAGAAAAAGAACGCACTGTAAAACTTTCGTCGTTTTTTGAAGCGATAGTTTGTGACGTAGGACGGAATATCGAACGGATGGACTATAGGTATAAATTTCTGAATAACATAGTTACAAACATCATAAAATTTAACAAGAATTTCATCAACACTGGAATTTTCAAAATACACTTTCCATGATATACTGGACAAAAATAAATCAAAATCATTATAATTAGCACCTTTAAAATTATATACATAATTAACGCTGTTAAGAGAGTCCTTGACATTAATAACATTAACCGCTATAGTGTAAGACATATGATGCACACTATCAATGAAAAGGTGCTCATCTAATTTTGAGATGCTAATCGGGTCCATATTTGAAAAACATAAATCTAAAAATACACGACGATTATTAGGCGTTCAATTATTCTGACGCAAATGATTACATTAGAGTGCTTCAGCTAATATTTGTGCGGTATGACAATTATTTTTAAAAAGACCTGGATTTCCTGTTTTAGTTTTACAAAAATCGATCGGAATGATTATTTTTAGAAATAATGATTGTGTCGGAGCTCCCTTGGGTAATCATCTTCTTAGAGATAAAATTTGTCATTAAATCTGAAATCATTTTGAGATAAGCAGACAACTATTCATTTGTGTAGATCAAATTCTTTAGTAGTTTGCATATTATAGGCTCTTCATATTTGTACATTTTCATTATTTGTATAAAGACATTTTTCTCTGTATTTTTCTTTTTGGGACTTTTTTGTCTTTGAGACTACTTCTTTTTATGATGGTTAGTATTTCTATGAATATTCGTAATATCCTGCTATGCATTTTTCTACTTCTGTTTCTATTATAAGCTCTTCATAGTAGTGCTTGAGTGTCACATTTACGACACTCACATACCACATTGAATATTTCACTCCTCCTTCTAGTAGCTTTATGTTGGCTTGGTTGAACGTTGTGTTGGAACAAATTATTACCCTCAAAAAGTTTTGCATATTTGTGTTTCTTTCAGGTAATTAAATAGTATATCATTTAGTGTAACTGTATACATTTTGAGTTTACGTGAAGTGATGAATTACAACAAATAAAAGCATTGTTACTCCTTACTTCACTCCTTTAGTGTGTTAAAGCTCCGATGAATTAATTTCATAATTTCTGATGTAAAACAGTTAATTAATGTTATACAGGGTGGAAACTTTAACTGGAATAAAATTAATAACTTTGATATAGGCGATTTTTGCAAAAAATCCCGAAAAACGTTAAGTATTGTTTTTTGTTGCCCTCATTTCTATGTATATGCAGTTGGTTTATCTGTTCTCTGAAGTGCCCACCCACTTTCGACCTTTTTTTTAAATGGAAAGGAAAAGTCCTCTTCGCAAGGAACACAACCCACTATTTATTTCTTGAATATTTTCAAAGCCCATGTGATAAAAATGAAAACCAAATTTATAACTTGAATATTATTTAATGCAACAAATGTTCAAAATGAGCACCGTTTCTTCATTAGCAAAGTGCAAATCGATGATTACATGCATCTCTAATATTTTTTTTTAATTTCTGGTCGTATTTTATGCCTAATACATTGCGACATTGAACCTTAAGCAATGCATTAGGCATGAAATATGACAAGATACACCAGAAATATTTAAAAAAAAAACATTACAGATGCACGTTATCATCGATTTGCACTTTGCTAAGAAATAAACGGTGCCCATTTTGAACATTTATTGTATTAAATAATATTCAAGTTATAAATTGGGTTTTCATTTTTATCACGTAGGCTTTGAAAATATTCAAGAAATAAATAGGTTGTATTCTTTGCGAATAGGACTTTCAAACGAGGTGTCACTTAACATACCTTTCCATTTGAAAAAAAAGGTCTGAGGTAGGTGGGCTGTTCTGGGAACAGATAAACTAACTGCATATACCTAGAAATGAAGGCAAAAAAAACAATACTTAACGTATTTCGGGATTTTTTGTCATTTTCAAGAAGAATGACCAACAAAACCAAGTGTTTTCATTAATCTTCTAATTATCATAAAAATGTTTCATCACGGGTTAAGTGAAAATTTTATTCATCGTATCTTCAACTTAGTTTTTTTAGATATCGTAGCTAATCTCACTTCGCTTGAATTTTTAACATAGTTTAATCTTATTATGCTACATTCTTGGGAGAACCGAATATATAAATTACGTGTAGGATAACACTTGATTTCTTTCATGTTTATATTTGCAGTTATCTGGCATATATTTAGATTTTGACAGCTCATTATTAATTGTTAATACTAAATTACTAATAAAACTTCTACAATATATACACTGGCACTAATTAAAAAAAAAACTATTAAAATTTTGCTTGATCTAGAAAACATATAGCATATGTATGGCATAATAAGCATTTTTTAAAACAATGATATTATTGCTGAGATTGCAAATAAGAAACATATTTTGTTCAATTTTCGGATTAGCTATCGTGTATCATGCCTTTATAATTTATTGCAAATATATACTCCCAGGTTTAGTGTTATCTATAAAATCACAATTATTATTCATATAAAAGGCACACAATCTAAGCATCTTTTTTAAATCATTGGATTTAGTTAGATACTTTGAAATCATCGCTTATCTTCAGTCAATTGTAATGTAGTTAGAATATTGCTATTAGCTAATAAATTCGATGAGAATTAAAAATTTAGTCAAAAACCTTAACAATACTATAGTTGATATGTTAAGGTATGAACATTAACTAAAGCATATACCATATTACAATTATTTACTTATTATAAATCAAAAAGAAAAATTTACATGCTGACGGATGTATATTATTTGTATATAGTTTGCGAAGTGAAATATACAACCTAAGGCTTTAGCGAGTTCTAAATAATTTACGTTTAGGAAGCGTTTATCATTTACACTAGACAACAAGAAATCCCTTAATAGCATTTCCCATGAATATTCTAATGTTATTTATACTTACTTATTGCTGTTAAAATATAATTGCTCTTGCAAAATGTTTTAAATAATAGGACGGTATTTATGTGGATCTGGTTTCTTTAACTTTTAGCAAAAAGTATTCATTCGAATGTATTAATAAATTAATTTATACACACAGTTCCTAATGCATAAGAAAAGGTTTAGACCTCCTACCGGTCATCTATAAACATGTTGTATTAGTGTGCTTAAGTATCTGAATTACATTTCTCATTAGGGTTTCTGACTCATCTTTAAAATTAGAATTATAGATAACATTTAGCTATACTCGTGGGCTAATAATAAGCAATGTTATCACATTATCAATTAGAGGTATGTCTTTTTTAATAGAATATACAGTGAATAAAAAAATGTTTAGCACTATATTTTGCTGCTTTCGGCAAATTACGGTACACTTTTCGGAATTGTTTATATAATCACTAACCCCCATTGTGAACTTCTCGTACAAACTAGGTTTTTCGAAAATTATTTACTGGTTGTTGAATTGTTTAATTGGGTTCACATTTAATTCTGGTTAATATTTAATTTAATTTATTTATTAACGGGAGATCACTTTTTACACAAATTAAATTACAGGTATATAATAATAATACAATAGCAAAAATAATACTCTAATATACAATATTTGTTGACACATAAAAATTTAGCTGATTCAAAAGTTAAGTACAGTTTATTGTAAAATTAATTATTTTATGAAGTGTGCACAAATCCGTTATAACAGAACACATTCTGATAACTAATTCACACACTATGTCAGAATAATAACCTGGTATATGTTGGCGACCCATTTGAAACTCTATCGATCGAAGAAATTTATTTTGGGTTGATTCAAGTTTATTAGAGTCTGTTCACGTATTCGTAAACCAAACCATTTATGCATACTCCATATTGAAATAGGAACGAATGAACAGTAAAGCCTTTTTAAATAAACTGGACCAAGATAAATAAAGCCACATATTTTTAGCGCTTTATTCGAAATATTAAGAATATGTGAGTTAAATGAATATGTTTGATCAAAAATTACTCCTAAGACTTTCACCTCAGATAGACTGGATTTTGCCATTTTCTTATTTATAAGCCAACGTTAATGTTTTCGAGAGAAAGATATTTTGTTCCATTTACTCACATTCAGATAGAGTTTATTATTGTGGAACCAGTTGTTAAATCTTCTTGTAGGCTGAAGCAGTCCCCCAAGGTGCTCACTTCATGAAATATTTTGATGTCATTAGCATACGTT
This sequence comes from Ontholestes murinus, assembly GCA_963969525.1. NCBI lineage: Eukaryota > Metazoa > Arthropoda > Insecta > Coleoptera > Staphylinidae > Ontholestes > Ontholestes murinus. Next base: position 53,249,151 of record OZ018394.1, on the reverse strand, counting down.
AGCATCTCGCTATTAGAAATTAAATTCTCCAAATCGTTGACAAATAGTAAAAAAAGTAAGGTCCGCAATTTACCTGTTATGTAACAGAAATTGGTTTCGATATGAAGTTGTTAATTTTTACTATATGAAATTTATTCGTCAGCAACTCAGATAACCAACTAATAGTCCCATTATTAAATCCGAGTTCAATTTACCGAATAATAATTTGTTGTTCACTCTATCGAAGGATTTTGAAAAATCCAAATAAATGCAATCCACTTGACTCTTTTTCTCCAAAATATTCACCGGATGTTGATCAAAGGACAACAGGTGTTGACTGTCCTGAGGAGACAAATCCGTGCTGATTGTTAGATAAAATATTTTTACACATTCAATACAACTGTTTAGCCACCATCTTATCCAATAATTTAGGTACACAAGACTATAGGCCTACCCCTCTATAATTTGAAACGCATTAACGCCTGCCTGATTTAAAGATAGGATGTATATAACTTAGTTTCCTATCCGAAGGAAATATACCCTTAGACAAGGAAATAGAAAACAAGCCATAAATAGGACTGCATAAAGAATAAACGCAATTTATGATGATATAAGGTGAAAGAAATCGAGGAAAAACACCTGGCGCTGACTGAATATCTACCGAACTTTCAATGAAATTTTATATACAGAATATATATCTCATCAATGAAAAACCTCTACCATAATATTCCTACAAAGGGAAAAGAAACGATATCGCTAATTATAGACCTATCAGCCTGATGTCCAACATAGAGGAAGCAGACTTTTCAACACTAGATCATATTCACACCATAAAACAGGTCATTCAGAAAAGCAATGAATATGGTATTACTATCTCGCGTTCATAGATTATAATATAGCGTTCGATTTACTTAAATTGACGCAAAAATATGGGAATCATAATAAACTCAAGGAGTAGAAAAAAAATGTATTCGCCTCATTACCAACATATAATAGGTAATTCAATAAGTCCCCGGTCTGACATATATATATGGAAACATTGTTGACAGACCCATGTGATTTCCGGGTAGTACCTATCTTCAAATAGTACATGTTAAAATTTTATGGTATTCTGACCATTAGTTCAAAAGTTACAGTTATTTTAATTATCACGGTTTTGTAATTTTTAAGACAATATATAGAAGGAATTTCTTGTGTTGATTAAACACTGTTTTTTGATGGGGAAAAATACTGTTGGAGATAAACCGTGACTTGATAAGGATTTTGGGGACTCTGCACCAGGAAAATCAACTATTATTAACTGGTATGCTGAATTTAAAAGACCGTAACATGAAGTTATGTGAGATATCTGCAATCTTGTAGATATCAGAAGGTAGTGTCTCTGCAATTTTAGATGTAAATTTAGGCATGACTAAGTTGTTTTCGAAGTGGGTGCCACGTTTTCTCATATCGAACCAGATACAACTCGTCAAAGATTCAGAGCGCTGTTAGAAGCTGTTCAAGCAAAATAAAAAGGATTTCTTACATCGATAATGGACAATAGATAAGGAAGAAAAGAAAAGAAATTTGGCTCAAATGAAGAAGTGATTGTCGAAACATACACTTATTTTGAGAGCAAAGACAAATCGTTTCACATAAAAGGCATCGAAAAGTTAAAGGAGGGTTTGAATAAATGTATCACTTGTGAAGGAGAGTATGTTAATTAATTAAGTGGAATTTTCAAAAAATAATTGGTTTTTCTTAGTTAGATAGGAGACTTATTGAATGATGTGTTACAAATTATGAAAGCCAACATACGAACAGAGAGAGTAGGTGAATAATTTCCTATAAAAAGAGATAGACAGGGAGACTCATTATTACCTAAGCTTTTCTCGGCAGTTCTTGAACATTAAGACGTATCAATTGGTACAACTATGGACTAAATATAAATGGAATGCTATGAAACCATCTTACATTTGCAGATGATCTAATAATTATTTTAGGCGCCGCGAGAGGCTGTAAGAAAATCTTGACCAAACTTCCTATCATAGTGAATGGTAGAACAATGAAATATGTAGACGAATTTTTGGCCACATAATATCATCAAAAGACCTCACAACAAACGAGATAAACAACAGAATCAATCTGGCTTGGAAACGATACTGGTCACTAATAATAATAACAATAATAATAATTTATTTATTGATATTAACATAGTTTTACAAGTATCTTATAAATACAGGTAATGATTATAGCAATGCTTAATAAAAAATACAATACATGCTTATAATATTTAAAATTTAAATTGTTAAAAGTAAAAAAGACAGAAATTCACAGAATATAGAGTATTAAAATCAAGCACAATCACATTAACATTCACAGCAATTATCAGCAAATACGAATATAATATACATAACTATAATTAGGATTAGATTAAAATAAATATAATAAATTGAAATAAGTAACATCAAAATTTTAAGTCACTATCTAAAAACTCTTGAATCGAATAAAATGTTTTTTTAGCAAGTACTCTTTTATTGATTTCTTAAAATTCAAGTAGGTGCATTCCCTTATCTTGCGTAGAAGAAGGTTATAAAATTTAATGGCATAATATTTTGCACCTGTTTGCGAGGAGGTAAGTTTTTTAGGTGCCGTTTCATATAGCATAGACAATAAAAAATGAATAAAGATGGTAATGTTAAAACTCGCAATGAAATAAAATCATTCTTATAGTCTTCTGTATATCCTCTCCTACAGACTATTCTTAGTGCACGCTTTTGTACTAAAAATATTCTGTGCTTAATTGGGCAATGGCCCCATACAAGTATGTCATATTGCATGTTAGCCTCAATTAGCGCAAAATATGCTACTCTTAAACAATTTTGGTTAACCTCTCGAACAATGCTACGAAGGCAGAATATATTTTTTGATAATTTCTTGGAGAGTTCATCTCCATGGGATCTAAATGATAAAGCTGAGTCTATATAAATACCCAAAAAGCATACCTTTTCGGTCTCGTTTATGCGCGATTTATTGGTAGAGAATAAGATATTCTTTGTTTTGCTCTCATTCAGTTTTAACTGGTTGTTGTTACACCACTGTGAGGCTTGCTGTAAAGATGTGCCATTTTGTTTATACATAGCGTCAATATTAGTTGCAGCATTGACTATGGTTGTATCGTCAGTAAATAGAATTACTGAGGCATCATCAATTGCTTGAGGAAGATCATTGATATATATTAAAAATAAAACTAGACCAAGAATAGAGCCCTGCGGTACACCTGTTTTTAAAGGTAGAGCTTTGGTCTATTAGATAAATATGATCCCACTAAGTTAGAACTGCGTTTGTTGAAGCCATATAAAGCTAACTTATGTATAAGACTCTCGTGTGGCACACAGTCAAACGCCTTTGTTAAGTCTCTTTGTTAAGTCTAAAAACGACCCCAAAGAAAAAAAAACATTGTATGATTCTGTTTTCGAAATTATCAAGGATAAAGTTACAAAACTCTATCATCAGTGGTAGAACAATTTGAACAGAAACCAAATTGATTACAGACAAATATATTATTTTTTTCAAAATATTTAATAAGGTGCCCCTTTAAAAAAATATTCAAATATTTTTGAGATCACAGGCAATAGATATATTAGACGGTGGTTGTTGGGATCGTTATTTTCCCCTTTTTGTTTAAAAACTGGTATTACTTTACCAAATTTTAGGATATCGGGAAACTCACCTGATCTAATGGATTCATTTATTAATGCAGTTAATGGTGAAACAAGTTCTTCTCTTGTGCTCTTATAAGAGTATTTTTCACTGATGTTATCAGGGATATTAACAAAAAAAACTGGTTAAAATAATCACATTTTACAGAACAAGCAAGATTCCCCCCTTATTTTATTGAGTACTTTCCATGTTGCCTGTGATGTGATTTTTTATTTGGCTTTGTAGTAAAATATCTCATAGTGAAAGCGATATATTTACATTCAATTAAAGTAGTGATAAAGTAGTAGTATCCTATTTAGCGTTAATATCACTATGCAATTTGATAAAACTAAAATCTACAATATTTACAATATTGAAAAGTGAATATTTTCCCTCGAGGGTGATGGGTCTGAAACTAATTTCATGATTCTAATGCTTATCGATTCCAGCTAATGGGTAATTTATACATACAAAAAAATACAACTAATGCTTTAGTTCTATGGATCATTTAGTTCCGTTTTATTGAATGAGACATTAAAATCTTCCCCAAGCACAATATGCGTTTGATGGTGCTTTATTTTATCTAGAAAATATATTAAAATATTAAGAAACACATTAAAGTCACCTGACGGGAAACAATACACACAAATTACATACAAAAGCGTCCACATATACATATGACAATTCAAAATTTTTATCTGAACTGATATTTGTCTTTATACCATTGTAACCATTTGCAGCTAAGACCGGTGATTCGTATAGTATAGATCCTCGGTTCGTATTACGAGCGTAGTGTGCTTTAGGTTCCATGTTATTGATATTATATAGACTGCATTATTCGGTGGAGAACCAGTGTTCGGAAATTCCAAGAATTTTATGAGGTTTTTTAGATTTTGTGAATCTAAATCTTCTTATATGGATTTCTATCGGCCAGGTTTGTTCGACCATTAGAACCTCAAGGAATTTGAAATCGGCGCCTAACTTAAAAGATTTAATTCTGGTATTTGTTTTGAGTTTCTCAATTTTAGTTGTATTTATTTCAGGATGGATTGAGTGTAGGTAATCTTCCAATATTTTTTCATTTGAAGAAACATCACAGTTGCTTATATACAGCCATGCCATCCTTTTAGGAGGATTTCATTATACTAAAAGAAATAGTGAAAATCCTCATATAGAACTCGAAGCAAAGAGAAAACTATTTAATTCATGGATTCTGCCCATTTTGACATATATATGCCAAACATGGAGTTTAACCGAAAATAAAAAACGCAAACTAAAGATCTGCCAACATATTATGGAAAGAAGCTTACTTAATGTTCAACTACATAATAAAATAAGACTTAAACCATTCGTAAGCAGACCGAAGTTACGGATGTAACATTCTGCATAAAAAAAGTGGAGATGGACAGGTCACATGATGAGTAACAAAAAAGAAAAATGAGTCAAGGACGTTACTGAGTGGCGTTCGAGACAATACAAGAGAAGAAAAGGAAGGCAGTGTCGTGGATGGGAGGACGACATCAAAATAATAGCAGGAATTACGTGGAGAAGGAAGACACATGATCGCATTATATGGTAGGCTTTAGGGGAGGCCTATGCTGGGAAGCAAGACAATCTTTGTGAAATTGATGTCAATTATTGAAAATTAGTATTTAGGAAAATATTTAGTGTGTAAGATTGTTAAGTAAAGGCTATTATTATTATTATTAAGGTGAAATTCCATCAGGATCAGAACTTTTATTCGGTTAAAGTGAAATAATTTCATTAAAAATGTCCTTCTTAGAAACAAATAACTTAGAATCATTTATAATTTTTGGTTTATATAAAGAATTGTTAAAAGATGAACTGTAATCCGTAACTTAAACTGAAGCTAAAAAATCATAGAACAAATCAACTATTTGATCACTATTAATTATTATTTTCGATTCAAATTTATCTGGTGCATCTGGCATATTTTTACTATTTTTCAAATTTTGTATATACTTTATTTTTGATTCAAAATCACATAAAAAATTGAATACAAAATTTTCGATAACTCCTTACATTGAGAACGTAACTATTTGAATAATTAGTAGTTTTCTAATTGCTTATATTTGATATGGACGATTTTTTATTTTATGTTTGAGCTCATCTGACATACATCCAAGTATATACAAGCTAATTGTTTTGTTCACATGCACAATTTGGCTTTATATAAAATCCCATTTTAATATTTCCACTAATTAACTTATCTTTTTTTGCAGTGAATCCAACGAACGCATTTTTTCTCAGCTAGTGTCCTATGTATACAGGGTGAGTTTGTTTAGATGTTCTTTATTGGGATCTCTTAAACTATTAGAGATAGAAAAACGATTAAATATTTATTTATGTTTACAAATTGTTAGAATGCACAAGGTATTCATTTAAAATTTTATATTTGGCAATGATCTGCGGATTTTCTGCCTTAAATTGTTGATAATTTTCTTCTAAAAGGACCAATAGACTATTTTATATTTAAACTCTTCACCTTTAAAACACTTAGGGGGTTTCTAGGATGACAGTAAAGGGATAATATCTGGAAGTTGAAAGGATTTTTGGAGAATTTTTCTGATAGGAATCGAAGGCGTTCTTGAATGGGGATAACTAGGGTTGTATCATAGAGGAGTTGGTTGGAAGGATTATGTAAAGGATTTAGAGGATGCCGAAGTTTTGTTAGGGTACGGAGGGATGCTCGCTCGCTAACTTCAATATTGCGGGATATTGGATTGCTGGGTTTGGGATAGAGGGCACAACCATAGTCAAGTAGTGGGCGGCAGATCATCTTATAACATTTTACAGCTGTTTTTGTATTGATGCCTTTATTGTTATAAGTTAAGCTTCTAAAGCATTTCGTTCTAGAAGTTATTTTGCTTTTTACTATGGCTGTATGTTTTTTAAAATTGATTTTTTGATCTATGGTTATGCCCAGGTATTTTACGGAAACTGCGGGAGGGATCATAGTTTGGGAAATATGGACTTTGTGAGGGGAATTGTTGGCGTGATGGTAAGGGATTAGGAGCTGTGATTTGTGGGGATTGATTTTAATGCACCATTTTGCAAACCATCGTTGAAGGGAGTGTCGTCTGCAAATTACAGGAGGTATTTGGATGGGTTAAAGTAGAGAGGATTAGGGTTATAGACATCAGCACAAAAAATGTTATATAACAAAGGTGACAAAGGAGAGCCTTGAGGGAGTACTTGTTCAGGAGTAAAGGAAGAAGAAAATGAATTATGGATTTTGACTTTTAGGGATCTATGAAAGAGGAATTGTTTGATAATGAAAATGATATGGGGAGGGATATTTAGGAGGTGGCACTTATATAATAGACCTTGGTGCCAGACAGAGTCGAACGCTTTCTGGACGTCCAAAAATAGAGCTGCAGAAGCTCTGCTTTCAAGGTGGGCTGTCTGAATATTTGAGACAAGGATAGTGAGTGGAAGGGAAGTTGATTGGCGGAGAAGAAAACCAAATTGGTATTTAGGGATATGATTGGAAATTAAAGAGAGGATTTTGTTTTTGAGGACGGATTCATAGATTTTTCCAATAACGGGTAGGAATGTGATGGGTCGATAGCTGGATAATAAAGAAGAGGGTTGGTCGCGATTAGGGATACAAATGACTACTCCTGTTTTCCATACTACAGGGAAAAGTTGTTTTTTATAAGTTAATATTATTAAGGGTATGATCGTGGATGTGGAATGGAAGGGATTTTAAGATATGTCTATGTATGTGATCATGTCCTGTCGCTGTATTTTTTCCTTTCTTTAAAACGTCAAAGTATTCGTCAGGTGTAAAAATGTCCGTCGATTCTGAACAGTCATTATTATGAAAATATTTATTGTGCCAGTCATTTATTGTTTCAAAGTTTGTCTGGTCAAAGTTTGGGTCTTGTGTCATTGAATAGGTCATGTTCAAATTGTCGGCAAATTTTTGAGCAATGATGTCAGGATCAGTGATGGTCTCGTTAGTTTGCGGGTAGAAGATTTTCTGTAAATTGTCTCTCTTTTTATATTTACCTAAAAAATTATATTTAGTTAAATAATTCAATACTCAATTTTATAACCATCTGTAGACACGTGTTTCGATATTTCAATCTCTTCAGTAAAGCTTTATTATAAAATTGATTTTAAACATAAATAAAAACGTTTACTAAAATAAATATAATGAAATATAAATAACATTAAGATATGTATTGAATTATTTAATTGTTTTTGCTAATTTATTTTTAATTACATCAACCTAAATTCATTTCTTGTTCCAAATTACCATAGTATAGTCACTCACAAACTATTTTAACGTACATTCAATCATTTTTAGTTCATTTTACAGAAAGAAATACGTTCAAACTAGTGTTGCTTTGATAGCATTGCTATTTTGTAACACGCAAATTACTTTTGTATTATTCAATGTCTGTCGAAGTATTAGCTAGAGAAGTAGTTGTTTCAAAAGTGATTTGTTCTTGTAGTCTTAATAAGACTCATTTGCTGTAGATTTTACGAAAATATTTTCGTGTTTTTTTTTATTTATTAGTGAATTTTCTACAACGTAAAGGACTTATATATTTTATTTACTTAGTTTGTTAATCTCCGTCAAATTTTTTTTTCGTTTTGATTACTGCATGTATTGATCCAAATGTCCGTCTTGTATTCATTTATAAGTCTTTTAATGTCTTTGTTAAGCCTATTAAACTTTTGTCTAAGTTCAGGTATGTCCGTCAGTTGTATGTCTCTGTATAATTGTCTTTTATATTAGAAGACCCATTTTCTTTAGTTTTCAAAAATACAATATCTATTTATGTTATGGATTATAAAATAATTATTAAATATAATAATATAATATTTGTAATGCATTGCGATTAATATACGGTGTATTTATTTAGTGACGTGTGTGGATGGAAGTGTGTTGTTGCTATAATTTAGGTAACTAAAATATATGCGTATTAGTTAGGTGCAGTGCTATATATTCTATTTCGTTCCGCTAAAACTGACACATTAAATTCGTTATATTATACATGAGTTGAATTATCGATATGCAAAATAATTGTTAAACGCTTTCGTGTCATTTTGGGTCTGTGTTCAATAATTGTGTGTGAAGTCCCAATCACCATATATATTGTAACCATTACTGAAAACATGACTCGGTGGTCTATTTCAACTACGAGTTTTGGGTCTACTAAATTATAGCATTTTTTTAACAACGGTATATTAAAATTGAAAATTCAATAAAATTCGATAATAAAGTCGAAATAATTTTGTTATTACATAAGAATCAAATCTAACAGTGTTAAAAATTAAATTTATTAAGTTTTGATAAAATTTTTTGCGTATAAATTGAATAGCTTTTATTAATCACACAAATATTGAATTCAAGATTCACTCAAAAAATTAATTAAGTGGTTAATAGTTTGTGAAACATCCATGAGATTTTGAACATATCTTGATATTGATGTTTAAATTCTTGATAAGATTATCATAAGAAACTAAAAATAAACCGTTCCATATTAAATTAATTAATTTTGATAATGAAATATTTGAAGGCTGACAATTCGGATTTTCCTGCTTTGTTAGTATAGCCATGTCGTGACTTATCTTCTTCTTTGTACGTGGTATAAATGCAGACCAATTAATTTCTGTCAAATTTGTTGAGTTCTCTTTTTTTATCGATTATTTAATAAATTAATATATTGTTTGATAGTAAAGGCCTTTATTGCGTGACAAATTTTAAATAATAAATAAAATAAAAATAAATGGGCTGAAAGACCACCGGTCGATAGCCATGAAACGGAAGAAGACAACAACAGAATTTATTTTATTTTATTGTATACATTACATGTATTATAATTTATTTCCTTCTGTGAATAAAGATGTTTAGTAGTAGTAAAAATAAAAAATACGTTTTTATTTATAAATTATTTTATGCCTTTATGGTTTAAAAGTAGACACTACAATAATTTTAAATTAGAGCTGCTAGATAAAATTATTAAGTTTGTTATGGAGTTTCATCATGTATCCGCCTCGTCAATTCAATATATTATGTTTGTGATATTAAAAAAAAGTTTGCAATAAATTTTAATAGCTCTATTAAATAATTAACTATTTCATTCTATGTAAATTTATAAGATATAATTTATGTAAATTAAGTAGTGAATTAAATCAAACGGTCAATAAAAGCATTTCAGTGAAATTGGCTATATACAAAAGTCCGACATATTTTATGGGTCGTAAATTGAATTTAAATGTCAATTGGCAGAAGCGGATAATTGGTCACGATTTTCTCACATTTACTTTACTACTTTATGACACAATATATCGTAGTGATGAGAATGAACGAATCAATTGATTTGTTATTATGTCTTTATATTATTTAATATGCTTATTATGAATAAACAATGCTGCCAATAATGATGTTTAATTTACTGTACTGGTGAAATAACATTTACTGCTTACTCGAAGATTGCTTTAACCGCGATCTTTAATTCTATGATTTATATTAAATTAATATCGAAAACTATATTTTGTAAGGTCATTTGATACTAGTCACAAGTACGGTTCCTTATATTTTAACCCAGCACGAGGTTATGAAATTGAATTCTACAGTGGTTTTTAACCCTTCAGAAAAGGATAGTAATAATGTCAGCCTTTCTGAAACTTACAGTCAAATAATTACACGTTTTCTTATTCCGCAAATTGCGCTTACATGTGACACAAAATGTTTAGAATGATATCTTTACACCCTGATGATTGCCAATATCAGCATATATTTTGGAGATATTTACCCAACGAACCCATTCATGAATGAGAACATACTCGCGTTATTTTTGGAGCTACTTGTTATCCTCTTTTGGCTTACAGCAGAATTCAAAAACTATATTTTGGAGAAGATAATTAATTTGCAAGTATCGAACTTCGCAAACAACTCGTTGAACTTTTGAATCTTGGAGGGTTTGAGCTAGGAAAATGGGCCAGCTCAAAAATGTCCATAGTTGAACATGATAGCACTACTCAAAAACTTCCTTCGTCATCGTCTAGCATTAAAGTGTTAGGATTATCTTGGGATTCTGCACGTAGTGTTTTTCATTATATTCTCAGCCTCTTTAAAACAATTCCTTATAAACTAGGTATTTTATCTTAAATAGCTCGTACGTACGATGTATGTACCTTTGCCCATTTTTTATTTTCTCTCAAAGTTTTATTGCAAAAAATATGGTTAATTAGGATGATACATTACCTCCCGATATTTCGCTACATTGGTCTCGCACCCTAGAGGAACTTCATTTTATAGAAAAAGGGGGAGGAATTTAATTCCTCGATGCATCATTTTTCTTAATTAGCTAAATGCTTGCCTGATAGGGTTTTCCGTTGCAAGCAGTATTGGAATTGCTATTGTAATTTATTTGCGTCTCGAATTAGAAGGCTCTGTTCATGCTTATTTAGGTATAGCCAAATCACGCATCGCACCATTTAAACCGTGGACAATTTCACATCTTGAACTTGGCCGCTTGTTTGCTGTCAATACTTTTACGACAAATTAATTTTTCATTTGATTCAATGAAGTTAGATTCACACATTTGTTTCACAGACTCCACAACTATACTCTCGCACTTTGCCATATCTTTTGAAAACTTTTGTAGCTAATGGGGTAGCGCAGATTCATGAGAATAAAGGTGATGATCTCTGGAAACATGTTCCAGGCATTTTAAATCGAGCCGATTCGGCTAGCTGTGGATTGTTTCCCTCAGAGTTATTAAACTGTGCATTGTGGTGGCATGGTCCATAACTTCTCTATAGCTCAGTGAGAAGTTGTCCAGAACTAGTTCAATCTCTTATTCAACGTAATTATTGGATACCATCGACAAGAACCTTGATTAGACACCACATTTTTAGATGACTAAATCGAGTAGAACCTTTTGAGACTTTTAGTATATATTTTGCAGGTCCCTTTAATCTCAAAGCCTCTGCCCTACGAACGAATCGTATTATAAAATGCTATTAACCACTTTTTGTATGTATGGTGACTACAGCTTTACATCTCGAAGCTATTACCAGTCTCAAAACTGAGGGTTGTTTTGCGGCATTGGACCGATTTATTGCTTGAAGAGGTCTTCCTAATCGTATTAATTCGAATCAAGGACTTTAAAGGCGCTGCACGGGAAATGAATGAAATTACTCAATTTATGCAAAATTCCAATGCAAAAATAGTTCATTATTTAGCTTCTATACAGATATCGTAATTAAATCCCCCTTACGCGCCCAATTTTGGTGGGTTTTGGGAGACGTGTGTCAAATCCTTTAAATTTTACATTTGACGTGTCGTAGGTGAGCAGGTGTTTTCATTGGAAGAATTTATTACTCTAATTACCCGCATAGAAGGCATATTAAATTCTCGTCCCTTTTGTGAGGTTTCGAATGCCCCTGAATATTGTTGACTATTTAACTCCAGGACATTTCTTAATAGGTCCTGAACCCGATATCCTTGACCTTCAAAGTGATAGACTCAATTGCTAGCAACTAATATGATAGTTAATTCTATCATTTTGAAAGCGATAAAGTAGAAAATATGTCCACTCCCAAATTTTTCATTCAAAATGAACTTCGAATTCACAACCACTCTCTAAGTGTGATTTAGTGTTCTGGTTTAGTCCTGGAATGCCACCCGCTTAGTGACCAAAAGGACGCATTTTACAGTTGATCCTAGGCCCGGATGGAGTTACGAGAACTGTCAGAATCAAAACGCTTACTGGTGAAGTTCTTAGCCCCGTAAACAAGGTCGTATTTTTGCCTAAAAATTAAACTACCCGTGGAGAGAGATGTTCATGTACATATATTTTGTTCATATCGTTACTCAATAGTTTATAGTTTTGTTGGGAAATTGTCATTTTATTCTACTTTAAAGTCAAAATAGTTATTTTGGGTGGGGGGTATGTTGCGTACTAAATTCATATTTTTAACATTGGTAGGCAAATGCGCGCATCTCTGTTTACGTGTTCTTTTTAATGCGCTTATCTATTTTTCTACCCTGCATACACCAGTCACCACTAGCAGTTGGTGACTGAGGAGAGTCTCGGCCATATTTGACACACACCGAACTTCGGATTGGCTCCGATTGTAAAAGATTCACTTTGTTTAAATAGTACTAAATATGTTTTATAAAGTATTATTGGAATTTTGTAACCAATTTCCTAGAATGACAGCTACTTCAATGCAAATACTAAATTTTAAATGTTCCAAAATATGAAGCTTATTAACATATACCCTTTTTTTAGAGGCCTTACAGAAAATCAAGACGCACCAAGTCTGGGAAAACTCATGTGTTTTCATTAATAAGTTTGTGATGATTTGTACATGGGAAGGGTTCTCGAAGCCTGAGAATTATATTTTTCTCAAGTAACCACAGATGTAATATTTTCTTCAATGAAAATGGACCTATGATATTTTTCCTAATAATACTACACTACACATTGACTGTTTCTAGATGCTGGGTGCAAAGGGATTACATCCAATTTAAGTTAGATCCGACCAATGTTATGGCGGTTGATAATGCCATTTAAGCAGAAGGAAGCTTCGTCGGAAATTACGTCTCCATAATGGTCATTTTATTCAATATAATCATATTTATATTATCTTCGGATAATTCGTATATCGGTTGCATATTATAAGGGTAACATTATTTTTGTTTGAAGATGTTATTAACGGAAGTTAACGGCCTGTTGTTAGCTCAATCCAGTTGTATCAAAGCCCTTTTAGATTGTTAAGCGATTGTTCTTCATTTGTAATAGTTCCTGTAGTTGTAAACTTGTACTGCTTCAATATTTGATACTGCAGACTTACAAATAAGATTATAATTTAGAAGTGCGTCGTTAAATAAAAGTTATGTGCATTTGTTATCGCCATATCCAATTATCATGATGATTTCTATTTTTTCTCTTTTAACCAATATTACCATTATTACAAACCCTTCACTTTAGAAAAAATATATAC
>OZ018394.1:53145592-53235295 GCA_963969525.1 Ontholestes murinus | reverse complement strand
GTTGTGTATTTCCAGGATCTTAAAGAAAATAACTATATTTTAAAGTTAAAGGCAATTGAATATTCACGATATTAAATATAAAGCGGGTAATAATTATTATCGGCAGATTATATACTAAAAGTTCTTGAAGACATATCAATCAAATTGACTGTTTAGTTAATTGGATTTTCTGATATTATTCAACATGTTTATGATTAAAAATTAAATTAATACGACAAAAACATATATCTCACTTATCGATATACAAACTAAATTACGGAAACAATTGGTGGGCATTACACGTGCTATCAAGAATTCATTTGATACAACAAAATAATTGAAATAATAAACATTATTTTTCTTAAGTCATAAATAATTGCTAAAGAAACTAATGATGATGTCTAGATTTAAAGTAATAAATATTTGACTGATTTACCCTGCAGAACAAAATTATTTTTTGTTTTAATTTAATAGATTAGTTACATCAGGACCATATTCGTAACAACTAAAACTAGTTAAACATATATAAACCTATAGACGTCTCCCAACATTTACTCTATGCTGCAATTCAACATAGTAGTTTTACTGATGTGTTCCTATAATTATTATTTAACACTATTTGTAATACTATTTATTATATAAATTTCTCATATCGATCTCTTAATAATATTCAAAATTAAATTAAAATTTGTTGTCTTAAAATTATTTCTCAGATATAAACGAGTTTAAACAAAAATAATCGGGATGAATGTTGTAGACCATTACTATTAAATTTTCTTAAACAATGTGGTTCATTTAACTTTTTCATGATTTGTAATTAGTTCGTTTACTTTCATTAAATTGCTTCAGAGGTATAAATCTGCAGGCATAAATACACACTCTCAAACTCCATTTCTTGCCTTGCTTTTTGGCCTATAACTTTAGTCTAGAACCATCGCTGTACCAAATCGGAAAATAACCTGTATAATTTTGAAATTATTTAATTCAAAATTGATTAATTTTTATTCTATATTACTTATTAATATTTTTGTTTTTTTTTCAAAAATAACAAAGCATTTATCAATCGATACTTGTACTGCTATTCTGTTGATGGAACCAAATTTTCAAATTCCATGGAATATAACAAGAGTTTCACTTTTCCCAATTTGAAGCATTTATATTTGTAATATGTGGTTGGGTTAAAGTGAAACGAACTAAGTGAATTTTGAATCAACTACGTACTTGTAACATAATGTTGATAACAGTGATATATGAGAAACAAATACAAGCATTTATCTTTATTTTTATTTAAACTTTGTCAAACATGGTTACAATATATTTAAATAAATTAATAAAACTTATTGAAGAAAAAACACCATGCTGAGGGGCGGAGTTCACACATGCAGATAATCTTCCAAATTTATATTTAATACCTTCTGCGTTTTTTTAGATACAGCGCTCATGAAAAAAGACACACACCCACACACAAACAGATATATTTAAATAAATGGTTGAATTGGACCCAGGGGATCTTAAGATATAATGTTCCCTTGAAATTTTGATTACTCATCAACAAAAAAACAAAATGTAGACAGTAAGGATGAAGCAATTAAATGTATGTTATTTTGTAATCCTTATGGTTTTGAGCAAAATATATTAACAAAACCTTCCCTTCATTTTATAAGATTTCGTTTTTGTGATAATTTTCATGCAGATGTGTTTTTTTTTCTTCCAAAATAACTCTGTCTTAAATATCCTTAAGATTATTCTTTATCTGTCCCCGATTAACTCGCTATTAATTATACGTTCAACTTTTATTATTATTAGCCAAGTGAGGAACAAGGTAAACATAGAGGGCTATTCTGCTAATCTGAGCTGATTGAGCCGGTTTATAAAATAAAAATATGAATAGAATACATTTATTGGTCCAAAATAATAATTGTGTTATGAGCACAGGTCACACGCACTTTTGATGTAGGCAGATAGGGGTACAGAATAAATACAAATATAGACACATGTGTATATAAAATACAATTTTTATCACAGAACGAGGATCTGTAATTGGTTATAAAAGTAAAAGGTATAAACTTACAGTATAGGTAAATAAATATAAAAGTGAAAGTAATATACGACATATTAAAATTTAAAATTATTGTAAACATAAAAAAGATAAAATAAAATAAATTAATGAACATATTAAAATTTCAAATAAGTGTGAAGATAAAAAAAAAAAAATAAATGAATGAACATATACAAGACATTAAAATTGGTGTATAGATACAAATAAAACCGTTAAAACATAAATAACATATTAAAATTGGTGACTAAATAATAAATTATTGTACTCTAATTAGTATACAGACCCAGATAGATTTTAAAATAATCTTCGATATTATACGGTTCTGAATTGATTGGGACTTCCTTGACTCTGTTTGTATTTTTTTGGCAAATTTTTCACACAATCCGGTAAATAATTATAGAATTTGACGGCCTGTATTATAAAACTTTTTTTGTTCTGCTTAGACGATGTATTGGAATATATAAGTCAGATTTTGATCTCGTATCATAGCTATGTATGTCTTCGTGACAACGGTGCTTTGTTCTTCGGTCGTATATATACAATAAACAAGAATGTATATATATTCCAGGTGACGTACAACTGTTTAATTTCCTAAAGTCACCTTTACAGCTCTCTGTCTTTTGTAATATGAAGATTTTGCTGGCAGTAGCTGTACCACCCCATAATATTATGTTGTTTTGAATTATACTATGAATATAAGCATAATATGACATACGGACGATGTACCAGTTAACATTTTCTGAATTTTCCGTGGTAGTAGGTATATATTTCTGCACAACTTCTTGCTGATCTGGTTTATATATTCTTCCCAACTCAATATGGGATCTAAGGTAATGCCTAGAAATTTAGCAGTATCAGCTCTATTTGCACTTGCACTTATTTGTTGGTTTTTTGTTCGTTTATCCCAAGATTGTTTTGTTTGAACAGTCATTTGTATAAATAACAAAGGCCCTAAAATTGTCCCTTGCGGAATGCCTTGTTTTAGTATCATTCTGTTTGAACAAGTACCTTGAAATTATACCGTTTGCTCTCTGCCGTATAAAAATGATCTAATTAATGAATGAGCGATGCCACGTAGACCATAGTACTCCAGTTTATACATGAGCTTATCCCAACATACTGTATAAAACGCTTTGCTGAGATCTAAGAAGGCGGCTGCAGTTATTTGGCCATTTTCAAATGCATGGTGTATATTCTCAGTTAGATCTTTCCGATACATATCTATAGTGACTAATACTAATAAACTTTACAATATAGCTATATAAACGATTTAAATTGCTACTTCGTATACTTTGGATAATATCGGTGTTATAGTTATCAGCCTATAATTGCTTTCATCGTTTATATCACCTTTTTTGTGAATAGGCACCTTACATTTTTTTAATTCACTGGGAAATATTCCAGTTTCAAATGATAAATTAATTAAGTGTTCAAGTTTTGGGATTATGTGTTCAGCAATATTTTTAATACGTGTACGTTTATACCGTATATATCTGTTGAATTGGAATTGTTAAGTTTTTGCAAAATGGTTTTAATTTCGATTTCGCTAATAGTTTATTATTTTTGTTACATGATATGACTTCTTTGCATTATTTATGTTAATTTGATATGTGTTACGTAATTTATTTAATTCGTCTATTATAAAATGATGTCTGTGCTTTTGTATACTGTAATTAGTGCTTGTATAGTATTTTGTTGATCTTTTAAATTGATTGTATGCCATTCCTGTTTTGATGAAGATGTATTATTAAGCAGACATTTTGTTAGTGGAAAGCACGTATTAAATATGCACATGAATTCATTGAAAAATTTAGTAAATGTGGATACTGGGTTTGGATTAAGTATTTCAGAGAAGCTGTAGTTCGACCCTGCATGTTTGAAATTAGTCATGTTTTCTCTGTTATGAATTTACCTGTGATACATTTATTTTTCTCCTTTTGAATAGCTATGTATATCGTTACAATGATGGACCTGTCATCCAAAAAAATCGGATCAAATACTCTTGAATGATATCGAATCTGATCACTTATCAACACGTTGTCTAAGCAGCTTCTTGTGAGGTTTGTTACTCTAGTATTTTAGTAGTTGGATATTCTGAAATTATAAGCACCTGTTAGCATACTATAATTATCCAAATTATTATTATTACAGTTAAAATTTATATAAAAATTTCCACATATTATTGACACTGTATTAAAATTATTTAATTTATTTAAAATCTGTTCAAATACTGTTAAAAAAATTCATAATCTCCTAGAGGGGATCTGTAAATTGATACAAAATCGACTAGGCATTATTTAACTGAATGGAACAGACTTCACATATTATTTCCTCTGATAAGTTGTCAATTGAACTCTTTCATAATTAAATGTCTTATCCACTAAAATCAAAGTTCCTGCATGTTGCACTGTTTTCCTTGAAAATATGTTCGCCACGTTATATCCATTCACTGTTAGTGCCACCTCTTCTTTAGGCTTCAGCCAATGCTTATTAATCGATGTAATATGTATTCCATTATCATGTAAAAATGTTTTTCAGAGTTGTCGTTTTTTGTTTAATAGATTGTATGTTAAGTTGTGTAATTTGCAGATATTCTTTAAGGTTGTTCTTTGTTTGGCCGATTGTAGGGGAAAATTTTCACGCCTTTTCTCATATCTAGGAAAACTATATCGCCTTACCTTTATTCTCGCCGGCCAAGTATCAGGTGACATTAGTATGGGTAAGTCGTTGTAGTCAGCGCCCAGTTTAAATAAGTTGGTATTACGTTTGGTTTCTAATTGACATATTTCTTTTATTTTGACGTCTGGATAATTTTCTTGAATGTATTCCTCGATAATTTTTCATGTTCATACAGTTGCCTACATAGAGCCATGCGTATTTTGTAGGGGCCATGGTAATGGAATTTTTTGAATCTACAATTGTATTATTTAGCTGTTTTTCTTCCTTGAATATGCTTTTATCCATTCCTCATTTTTGAATGGTTCGCCGTTGTCTTGTGTGATGTCAACAGAAGGTGTGGGTGTATTATTAACGGTTCCGCGTTTGTAGTTTTCATCAGTTGGTTGTTTGATAGCCGCGACTGTATTCGAAGGCTTGATGACCGGTGCCGCGCTCGTGGATTTGGAGATCGCGCGCGCGTTCGCTCTCGAAGACTTGGGTGTGCGGTTTCCGCGATCCTTTTCCGCTGTGGGGACTTTGGTGTTCTCTTGACCAGTGTTTATCTCTGCAGAGGATTCTAATGTTCTCTTTACTTCATGTATATTATTCCTGGCGGGAAATTTTCGAAGTTCCCTATTTTCTTTCTCTAACCATTGCACTTTCTCTTGTAGGAGTACATTGGATAGTTTTAATTTACTCACCAGGGATTTTAGGTATTCATATGCCTAAAGTTTGAAATCAACTTCTTGTTCACTTGTTTCACTTGGACCGATTTTGCCACATTACTGGAAACACATAACTTCTTACTACTTTTGTTGTTTTTGATATTATTTTTAACGTTCAATAAATCGCGGCCATTATCATTTATCATTATGCAAAAATTGTTTCTTTTTTAGAAATCTGCTTTGGTAACCTACGAAATAAAAGGAGAAATCTAATGATTCTTTATTGAAGCTTCAGATGAATAGCATAGTGTATAAAAATCATGTACTTTTTAATTTTAGTGTTAATTAACCACTACAATGTAATAAATTTTCCAAATCTAAAATTAAAGTTATAACCATCAAAAAATTGGAGTTATTAGTTAATATGTTTATTATAAAATAGTATTAATAAAATAAATTTACAATTTCAAGAGAATACATTTTAACTGTGTACATTATTAATTAAGACGGCAGAGATAGTTGTTAATATAATATTTGATCTTACCGTGATATACAGTTTGATCCTCGTCAACTCGAGCTTTATTCACAATTACGCAATATAGCAGAAAAGTCAAATAAATTTTGAACGTAAATGAAGTACGGAATTATACTTAAGACCTAAAACCCTAACGGATATAGTAAATCGCATAAATCCTAGGTTATAGACAGCTACTAACTGTCCCATTGCTTGGAATTACGGTACAAATTTCCTTGTTTATATTAATTATATTAATAATAACTTTACTTTCATTCTAACAGTTTTAGAAAAGAATAATACGTTTGGTTTATATATAGAAAAACCTAACATTGATGTTTAATTGAATAATTCACAAGTTCTTAGAAATCCTAAGGATATATAGATAAAATGTCATATAATAAGATTGGGACGAAATTCCCTAAAAAGTAAATTAAGGAAGATCAATCTATATATTTTGTCGCAGCAGAAACCAAAGTAACGTTTTCAAAATTAGTGCTAATTCATTTTATTGACAACATCTACACGCTCAAGGATTTTTCTGGAATTTAGAAATGTGTGTATTGTTGTCAAATATCTGTATTTTTGTACTTTCTATTTCTAATAAATTTTATTGATGGGTTGATACTACCACTACAAATAATCCAGGGATGCGATTCATATATTTTATTAATAAAAGTGTTCCTCTAGATTTTGAAGAGTAAACATCTAAAACTGCAAAATTTGTTTTTCTTGAAACTAACCACAAAAGAACATGGTCCTTTAATACGGAAGTATTTATGTAAAGAAAACCCAAGTCAGTTATATACAAATAAGGGGTTTTTGTTCATTGGATATCGAATCCACGGCAACTCCTGCAACCTTTTGGGTGAAAAGGTGAGGTGCTAATTTAAAATTTGCCTTTCTGGGCTCTATCCGTGGCAAATTGTTTTTGATTTGTGCTAATACAATATTAGAATAATCAATTTATTAATGATTTTTTATAACATTTTTATTTACCTTTTTTACATTTCAGAATATACTAGATACATAATATGTTATATGTTATATTTGTCTTACATGCTTTATGAAAGAATATTTACAAAAATGTGACAAAAAAGTACATACATATAAAGAATACAAATTTTGTCAGCAAATATATAAGTCTATACAAGGGCTATGGATCGTACGTCTTTCATCCTGATTTTAGAGAAAAATAGAGTATATATAAAAATACATTTTTACACAATAAACAAAAATATTTTATATTTATGTAGCCAAGACCGTTGAGAAAAGTAGAGTTTTCTTGCATAGTAACCATTTCTACATGGATGCACAAAGTGTGTTATATATAAATATAAAGTATTTCCATTCAGAAAGAAAACTATTGTTTAATCAAACTTTCTACCACGGTTATGTACTGTCATTATACGTCGGTGTCATCAGAAGTGTCAGTATCTATTAATTTTATAAAATGATGCTGTCATTGTTTCGTCAGTGTTGTTAGAAGGACATTCTGTAGCGATATAGGAATCGATAAATCATGCTAGTGGGAAATTTAATTTTTGGGATTATATCGGTCTTGCGAGATACATAGGGAGTTAATTAGGTCTAGTATGTTAGAATTGGAGGAAAATTTACGTGATAGCACTAGTAGTAGTTCTTCAATAGGAGTAATATTAGTTTTTTGGTAGAGTGCACTGGACGGGTTTGTTACCGGCGTTCGGTTTACATACTTTCTCTTGTTCTTTTATTCTGTTTTCACAGCTAACCGCTGCCCATAGGTTGACGTGGCGTGGAAGCTCAAGCAAGTAGCCCTTGCGGGAAACTGTTTAATCGAAGCCCGCGGCTGCTAATCGATGGTGAGCCTCGCCAGGCACCCCTGGGCCGCTGCCAGCGCGTGTTGGTTCCAGAGAGTACCGCGATGCTACTTTCTTGCCAGTCCATCATTAGGACATCTTCCGCGTCCCTCGTTAACAGGTTATAAAGGGAATGTTAAGGAAAATTTAGTGAGTATTTTCAGAACTGAACGCTCCGCTACTTGGATGTTGCTTAAATATTTGTGATGTGTATTGTGGAAGAGGATAGCAGCTTATTTCGACAGAGATCTCTCTTTGATTTGTGTATGTGTTACGTAGGTAAATCTAGGATCGACGGTGCTACATGGAGAAATAGTTATGTTATTAATGTGGATTCTGCAAGGAGAAGTATTGTGTCGATGAAATGAAATTAGAAATTATGATTTGTGGGGGTTAATATATGTCAATAACTGTATCGTCGGCATATAGGAGACCATAAGATCATTGGTTCAGGAATTGGGGATTGGAATTATTATTATTATTCATGCAAGGAGACGAAATCTTGCATAAACACCCTCACTAAAACCTCTTTTTCGAAGAAAGCTCATGGAGAAACTTGTCCAGCACCGATGGGGTTATCAAGTCAAGAGCAAATTGTGTAATATAGTAGCCAACCGTTAAGTATGAAGCCCTCAGAATGAGGAGCGGCCACAGTGAGTTGAGAACAACAGGGTACGATGAGATCACCCTGCGAAAAATGGAACCCCGTCAGAATCTAGGGCGCAATACTGAGAAATGATCACTGTGCTGAAGAAATAACATAAGTCGACGACATTATCCTGAGCAAGAGGAGCCTCTTTAGAATCCAGGGCGCCTGAGAAATGATCAATGCGCTGAGAGAATAGCATGAGTCACACTGAGCAAGCTGGAACCCTGTCAGAATCAGGGGCGCCAACATTGCTAAGAAATGATCAATGTGCTCTGAGATCGGCATGAGTCGATGAGATTTGCTCAGGCAACTTGAAACCCCAATTGAATCTAGGGTGGCAACAATGCTGAGACGATCAAACTGCCGTTACAACAGTATTAGTCGAAAAAATCTAGCTGAGCCTAATATTTTTAGTAGAAAATTATTAAGGAGTTTTTTAAAATGGCAGGGGATTTTTAGGGAGTTACACTTGAATAGCACTCTCCGAGGCCATGTGATAGCCAACGCTTTCTGTACATCAAGAAAAGCACTTTCGTCATGTCACAGTCTTAAACATTATTTTAGTTAGAGTTGCTAGGGAAGGGTGTTGGTTTATTGATAAAAGGATTAATAAATGGTCTGGGCAAAAGTCAGGGATTAGGGTAACATTTCTAATAAGGTGTTATATGCTTCTTGTACAAAGGAACACATCTGGCATAGTGGATTGATTTTGGTGCATAAATACGGTGGGCGGGGTAAAAATACGCACAACGTTCGAATATGCCATTAAGGAGGAGAGCTGTTTTGACTTTGTTTTGTTGATGTTGAAGTCACATATCACGATAACGTGGTCAAAAAGGCAGGCGTTAGTAATTTTTAACGGGTTGGTGTTTTTTAGTTTAATTTCTGGCTTAGTTGCACCTAGTGAACCTCCTCGTCTATTAAAATTAGGGACAAATGATGGGAAATGGGGCAAAAAGACCGATGGTCGATAGCCCAAACGGACAGACTAACACATTATAAATTATTTGTAAATGTTTTTAATTTTGTATATATTCATGTCCAAATAAAGATGTTATTCTCTCTCTCTCTCTGAAGGGAAATGGATTAATTATTGTAGGAAATGGGGTTAGTTTCTACCATCATATTTAGATGCCTAGGGTTGTGAGTAAGATAATGACAAACGAGATGGAATTTTGAAGTTAATGAGTTTATGTTGCTGTTGTGGTGTTGCAGGTGGATGTAAGCCACTTTACTTTTTGTCTACTGTTCAATTTCTTATTGGCACCTTATTAATTGACTTGCTTATTAGGCGTCAAACCTGGTCGTCTAACGAAATGGTAGCATATTAAACAATTGCGACAGTACTTTTGAAAAGATGGTATAGTTACTACTTACATCATCTTTAAACCAGAACAATGTGGCATTTTCCAGGTTAGGACCCAAATATGAATTAGTTGGTTCTGATTCAAGAAAGTATGCATCGGTGAATAGTTGGAATAATAATCGAGCTACACCCTAAAATCGCGAGAATCTCTACTGTGATGTCAAAAAGGTTTGATTAGTTACACTTTTGATTGGTCGAAAATTGTCTACCTCTCTTTGCTGTTGCTATTTCTATGTTACTATATAGGTATAGAATATTTATTTTAGTGATTTTTAGAGTACAAATGCGACTTTTTTGTTTTCTAATATATTATTTTCACAAACTTAAGTATTAAAATTGAATAAATTGTTTGTTATTAATTTTCAAATCTATCCAATTGATTATTGTATTCTTTTCTACAAAAATATTAGAACGGATGACTAAATATTAAAATTTTGCTAACAATTTCTGTTAGATTAGCAATTGGTCTAATTCAAGTGAAGTAATATGCAAAAATGCTAACAAAACTAACTTACGGGTTTGTTAGTTTGCATGCAGGAGATATTACACTGGGGCGAATGCAGCAGGAGAGTTGCACGGGACGAGTTTGATGGGCTTTTCTATTAATTGCAGCGAGAATGCGCGACAGTAAACTTGTAACAACGTGCAAATTGTAGCCCGTGCTCGTCGAGATTTTGCACACTCTTGTGCCGTTTGCTGCTGGTGATAACAGGCACAAGACTTCGTCGGAAGTTTGCCGCTTCTCGAGTGTACCGACTCGGCTAACGAACCTAATTACGTATAAACAAGAACACCTAAGATCTTTAGTATATAACATATGAATTGAACTATTGAATTCATTCTGTTTAGTATTAATTTATGTGATTTAATTAATTCGTTAGTATAAATTATCTCCAATTGATTTACACTCACAGCAACGACATATTTTAAATAAATGTATATCTATATAATTAGACAATATATGTATTCCTATAATTGTATTTATATTATTGTAGTAATGTTCTTTTTGTAAACAAAGGATGTCACCTCAATGCTGATACTCTTCCAAATAATATTAATTATCTTGGGAAATCAAATATATTCGTAATATATACCTAAAGGTACGAACGTAATTTAATTAATAGTGACTAAACAAGACTGGTGAGAGCAAATTTGTTGTTGATTTCTGTCTTAAAAATGTATTCATTCTATTAATTAATAATTCGTATTAAAAGAATATTGCACTTACTAAAGTTTACTAATGAGATATGTGCAATATAAGGTACCTCCTTGTTTGTGTATTTTTTGCATTTTGTTTTTTATAACTCTAAGCTTGCAGAACGAATATTACCAAATGTGTAATTTTTCTGCAAATAATAAAAAAAATAGTAATGATAAATTATTTCTTCGAAAGATATAATTTATCAAAATTGAATGGATTGGAAATGGATAGGGTTCTTTTCTATAGTACATTAAAGTAAATATTGAGTTTGATATACATTACCATTGAAGATTAATCACTGCGCTTTTTAATCAGCAATAGTTTTTATAAATAAGAAATCCACAGAAAATATAATGTAAATTTCTCTAATAAGAAAAACACGTATATTTATGATATTCCTTACCTCATTCTACATACAAAATTTATATTATAAACCAATATAAATTAGCTTTTATTCATGTATGGATTACGTAATTAAGTTATTTAATTAAATTAACCTTGTAAAATTATATAAATAATATCATAGGAATTTCTTGTATTAGAGCCATTCAATTAATTAGTAATAAGGTTCATTTAATTAATATTTATTGCTATTTATTGGGTGACTTTATACATACGATTAGAGAATGAAAAACGTAGTTATATATAATAGTATTAGGTAGTGATTTTAATATACAGATTGTGGGTAAGTTTTCACAATCTTCTTATTCAATAAAACACGAATGTTACGAGTTTGGCTTTATTTTACTAGCAGGGAATCTACAAGAATAAAGCGAAACTAGTAACTTTCGTGTTTTATTAAATACGTGCACTATAGAGTTTCGCCTTTTAACAACTTTATCAATCCAATATTTAATCTGCTTTCCGCCTTACTTTGCAATTCATTTCTTCAAAAATTATTAAAACGTAAACCTGTTTACGTAAATAATTTGTTTAATGATGAACTAGTTAATATGAAAGAAGCACATTTAAAGTAAACTTAGGTGATCTATTTAAAAATGCTAAAATAACAATATGAAAAGAATGAAATACTTCTTTCTTCTTTTGTTAGCTAGATGTATATTTTGAGTGATCCTTTAATGATCTAATTCTTTTCGTAACAAAAAACTACTTAAATTTAAAATTTCCTATACTGCTAAATTTTAAATTTCTAACAACAATAATAATAATAACTCTCAGAAAAGATTTTAGTCGTTCAAATTATTATTTGAGATATTAATTAAATACACTTGGTCGTTATCACACATAATTTTTATTATTTATATTAAAATGAATAAAGTAGACCACTATATTTAAGGCATTTATAGTAAAATTAAATGTTCTATTACATATATGGAAAAATCGGCAATGTATTGTTTTCCTTGTATGTGTAGTAACACTTTTGGACGAGAAAATCTCTAGGATGTTTTTTAAAGCTTGTCAGCTGTATAGATGTATATAAGTAAGCGAACCAACATTATAAACAATGGCATCATAATCAATTGTACAAGCCTTGTGAAGGCTAATAAACTCTTTTATCTCGGGAGTATTAACAATAACCAATGGGACCCATCGGTCGAAATTAAGGTCTAAATAGAAAAAGCCAGGACATCCTTTATCAAATTCAATGGAATAGAGGCATGAATACTCACGGAAGCTACATTAAAATGAATAAACGCATTCGAGATGTGGGTATATCGGCATTTATTGAGAATCAGTTTGGTGGATAGAGTCACTAACAACTGAGTCCTCGATGTAATGAACAAAGAACTAGAAATAATAGAAACCGCTAAGAGAAGCTTAAATTTTTTAGCCACGTTATGCGACATCCGGAGAAATGTGAACTATTGCATTTAATTATAGAAGGCAAAATCGAAGGTAAACGTGGAGCGGGTTTAAGGAAATGGTACGAGAAAACTACAATAGAGTTGAAGACAGACAGTTGAAGACTATTATTGTCAACATGGTAGCCAACATGATGTTAACCAACGATCATTAAACGGCCACGGTACCATAAAAAGGAAAAGCTGTATAACCAAGCGCGAAGTACATGTCACTTCAATATAGCTCCCAAGATATTTTACTACATTTGTGTTATTTGTAACAGGATTCTCATGAGGCTTTCTGTTGTAAAATTGAACTTTAACTGTTTTATCAACATTTAAAATAAGAATATTCTGTTTACACCAGTAGAATATTTCCTTATTGGCATTGCTAATTTTAGTATATAGTTCATCTTAGCTACTAGCTATTAAGCTGTCACTTATAAAATTACTCAGGTCGTTTACGAAGAGAACAAATCTGTATATATAACACCCGATCACTTAGAAATGACTCAATAAGTCTAAGCGCGCACAAATTTCAAATTTCGATAGTATCGAATGCTCGAAAAAAGTCATAGAATAATGTATGACGCACTTGCTCGCATCTACATTTTTTGTCACTGTTTCCATTAGGTTGATACTCACAGTTTCCGTTGAACAATTCTTTCTGTATTCGTATTGTGGTTCATTATTATTTGAAATTAATGTGTATAGCTTTGGATCCTATTATATTTTCTCAAGTACTTTCGAGAAAGCATTTAAAATGGCAACCGGTCGATAATTTTCTTCGTCTTTGCCCGATTTTTATAAAGTCGCACAATTTTGGAAGATTTCATTTTTTTAGGATATATTCCTGCTATGATTGCCAGATTGATTGATTGATAATCATAGTGGTGCCGATAATTCTCTTGCAGCATATTTAAGTATTTTTGCAGAATTTAATCTTGTCCTTGTCTTACTCAGATTAATCAGCACGTTGTAAATTTCGGTCTCAGCGGGTAGCGAATATATTGATTCATATAAGCCATATTAATAATAATAATAATTTTATTTACGACCACAGGTACATACGTCAACAAAAAAAAACAGATACAATTAACGAAAGTAATCCAAATATTAATTTATGGAATAGAATGCTTGGGATATCAACAAGTATTTAAGATTTAATTTAAAATTTGTAATAGAGTGGTTTTTATAACTTGCAGGTAGAGCGTTATACAATTTAATGGCGTGAAAACGAGTACTATTTTGAGTGGATTTAAGTCTATTATATAAAGGTCGGATTTTATTGGCATTACGTGTCTTAAATTTATTTACATCAAAATTTGTTTCATATAAATTTTGATTTTCATGTATGTAGATCAGGGATTCCAATATGAATAAACATGGTAGCGTCAAAACATCCATTTTAATAAAATATGGCTTACAATCATCGGTATAATTTAGATTATAAATAATTCTAATAGCCCTTCTCTGTGCAGCGAATACTTGTATTGCTCCAGAAGAATGACCCCAATAATTCCATAACGAATATGAGATTCTATAAGTGAAAAGTATGTAGCTTTCAGAGCATCAAATAAGACCACTTTTGATAGTTGTCTGAGTAAAAAGATATACTTATTAATTTTTTCCCCAGTTCATGTGTGTGTTTTTTTCACGTTAATTTATTATCGAGATAAAATCCTAAAAAATTGACATAACAAGAGAAATGATATTTTATATTTTTTAGATTAAATAGCATATTAACCGTTTTATTATTATTTAGTAATAGTTCGTTAGTAGTGAACCAACATTTTGCCTGTGTGTTAATATTATAGTTGGTATTTTTTACATCACAAAGCAATTTTCCTCGATTTAACAAAGTGGTATCGTCTGCAAATAGTAAGATGTTTTCTTCTCCTAAGAAATGCCAAATATCATTTATATAAAGTAAAAATAGTGTCGGTCCTAGTTTAGAACCTTGCGGTACCCCTCTGTTTAGAATATATTCACCTGATAATAGGTTATGATTAATTTGCAACTCGTGTGATGAAAGTTATGGAAATACAGCTTTTGAAGTAAAATCTCATGACTCATGCTGTCAAAAGCTTTTTGTAAGTCGAGGAAAGTTGCTTGCATGAATTTATTTTCATTAAAAGCATTTAAACATTGTTAAAAATATAAACAAACCGTTGTTGTAGACCTCTTGTTTCTAAAATCATGTTGACTCTTTGATAAGATATTGTAGTTTTGGATATAATTCAATAATTGCTTATTTAATAAATCAAATATTTTAGAAATGGCAGGTAAGATTGAGATTGGTCTAAAATTATTTGCATCAGTACGTGGACCTTTTTTATGAACTGGTATAACAATTGCTTTCTTAAGACCTAGTGGAAATACCCCTTTCTCTATTGCTAGGTTGAATAAATTTATTAGAGCTTCTAATATTGGTTCTTTAATTGTTTTAATTATCTCAGCTGTGCATTCGTATATATCCCTACATTGGATGTTTTTAATTTCATAATAGAATCTCTAACATTTGCCATAGATATCTTTTTAAATTAAAAATATGAACTAGTTACAGTACTACACCCTCCCATTAGTAATAGGTCACTAACAGTGGTTTCGCTAGATTGAACATTTAATTTATTTGGAGATATAGACGAGAAATGGTTTATGAAATCGTTAACGTCTGGTGTAATGTCAGAGCAATTTTTAGACTTATTTGTACGATGTGAATTTATTATATTCCAAATTATCTTTGGGTTATTATTAGATGATTTAATTTTATTGCAATTATATTCACGTATTTCTTTTTCAATTGTTTTTTTGTATGGTTCTTTAATCTCGTCTCGCAGGGATTTATTTTGAAAGGTTTTATTGTGTTGATATGCTTCATCTGCTACCTCGAGAGAGGTCTTAATTGAGCGTAGGTGTTCACTAAATTTAATATAATTGTGAGTAGTTGAACGATAGGTTTTTAATGGGAAAGCATGAGTAATTGCGGTGTAATATATTAAGGATTATAATGAATTTATCATCTAAGGTTATAGAATTATTTTTTATAAAAGATCAATCAGTATTGGATAAGACATAGTAAAGGATTAGGTTGCCATTTGGTGTAATAGGCCGTGCAATATTAATTACTGCGTCTTTTTTTGCGGTAGATAATTATAGATGCACATCTAAACCAACGTGATCAGATAGGCCAGTATATAAGGGATTTACTATCAACGTGTTTATATTACTGAAGATATTATCAATTTTATTATTAAATCTAGTATTAAAATCGATTAATGCGTTTAAGCCAAAGCTTTTAAAAAAGTTGCAAACGTCAATAGTATCCCTTGATTCATTATTATTAAAATTTATATTAAAGTCGCCGCCTATAATAATGTAGTTTGTCATTATTTCGATTGATGATAAAATCACATTAAGACTCCCTAGGAAAATATCTATGCTACCACTAGGAGGACGATATACATTAATAAGTTCAGATTTAAATCCACCAAATGTGTACCTGTTAGTTCTACCACTCGTTCAACAAAACAATTTGTTGAAATACATTTCACATTTAAGTTACTTACAGTAAGTATAAGTTAGCCTCCGTAGGGTGACTGTCTGGTAAAAATAGATATTAAATTATAATTGTTAAAAACAACCGCATCTTTTTCAATACCAGTGGGCCAATGTTCAGATAAACAAAGTGCTGAAATAGGAGGTTCACTAGTACTTAGAAGTAATTGTATTTCACGCATCTCATTTTTAAGAGACTGAATATTTAAGAATATAAAGCGATATGTAATTTGATTATTAATTTTTATATGTTTTGACTCCTTTTTTGGAGATGGTATAAAAAAGGATTTATAAATACTCCCTCGGGCCACATGTTTGGGTTTTTGTAGATAGTTAACCTTTTGATGCAATAGGTAAGCGACAGCTAAAACACTCTATATTTTCAATTATTTCAATAATCGTTTTATTTAAGTCACTTTCAGATAGCGATCGTTGTTCACGGTTCGCCATCTTAAATAATTCTTCGACATTGTACAGTTTTGTGATAAACTATCTCTTAAGTGATTCTTAAATTTTATATCTGAGATCGTCGAGAAATATTCAGCGAATATATTGACCACTTCTCTTGCATTATTTTTTGTTTGGCCAAGATTGTTTGTTTAATTGTTTTGTATATTCAATAGTTTTATTTCGAACAAGCATCATATACCTCTCGCCAATTTTTTGCGAGTGTATGAAACCATTTGCCTGTAGCCACCTATTTGCACATATTTTACATTAAATTGATTGCATTATGTCTCCGTCAGGCAGATTAAATTGATATTATGGCCAATTATTTTAGCTAATAGTTCGTTTGTTTTATAAATAACATTTCATATATTTTGATCTATGATTTTAAGTTGAGAAGTATTTATTGGTTTATAAGTGTTTACGATTTTTTTCTTTGATACATTGAGCAAAATGTTTTAATTATAGTTACTTACCGTAATTCTCGCTGGCCATAACTCTGGATGTGTGAGTATATCGCTTATTATACACTTGTAGGCTGTAATTCCAGGAATTTGCCTTTAAGGAATATTCTAAGCTTGTGAGTAGAGTTTTGGATTTTCTAATATATAAACATTTTTTTCTTTTATGGTTTATATACCAGCTCCTTGTCTTCATTTTCCTAGACGATGATACATCTCACATTTAGATTGCTTGCATCGAAGTTATACTTTCCATCATTGTATGTTAGATTTCGCTGTTTGGAATTAGTAGACTTTATCGTTACTGCCGTCCTTGTCTCGCTGCTCGCCTTCGAGTTTGTATTTTCGTTTTGCATTCTGTTTACAGTGTCCTCTTGGGGTGCTGGTACAGACACCGATGAAAAGCGCTGCATCATCAATATCTGGTGTAGCGTTCTTACTTGTTCTTGTAGAAAAATTACGTTACCGGTTAAGTTCTTTATGATTAGATCCTTCGATTGCAGCAAGTATTTTCCGCGGTGTTTTCTACTAAACTTCTTAAACTGAAAAGTAACACTATTATTTCTGATAATACGATTGATATTTTGTTGGCTACTAATGAAATATTCTAAATAAATAATCGCTTAAATAATATTATTTTCTATAATGTTCCGGAGCAAAAAAATGATAATGATAATGGTGTTGTTATGGATATTAACTATATTAAATGAAGTAGACGTCCCTAAATAAATAATCCGACTTGGTAGAAAAATTGATAATAAGCATAGATCGATGATGGCTAAACTAAACAGGGTTG
Source organism: Ontholestes murinus (assembly GCA_963969525.1). Taxonomy (NCBI): domain Eukaryota; kingdom Metazoa; phylum Arthropoda; class Insecta; order Coleoptera; family Staphylinidae; genus Ontholestes; species Ontholestes murinus. The sequence continues at coordinate 53,217,302 of OZ018394.1, read as the reverse complement.
ACGATGTCGAAGATATTGAAGAGATCTTTAAGAAAATTATACTCAGAAACGATAAGACGCCCATACAGATTAAAGAAAAGAACACTATCAGGCCTATCTTCAAAACTAGAATAGACTTAGGAGAAACAAATATAAAATTAAAATATGTGCGTGGGGTATTGTTCATCGTACAAGAAAGCTGAAGAACTTCCAACGGACGTCCAACCTTACGAGCATAAACGTATAAAAAAAACTAATGAATTTTATAATAATGTATGATACTTTTTAGTGACTCTGATATATTTTTCATTAGTGAAACTTTTCTTCATGAAGGAATACTGAATTCAGAAGCATTTCTTGATTCTTATAGCGTTTTTAAGTTTGATAGAAGTGATCGGAGAGGTGGAGGAGTTAATATTGATGTTGAAATGGTTATTATTTGAGTTAATGTTAGAAAAACTGATTTTTTTTAGTATGTTTATATATTCCTCTGGCTGCTTCTATTAATACCTATATGTTACAATTTATAAATTAGATCAACTTGTTAATCAATATAAGTCAGTACCTATTTGTGGAGACTTTAACTTGCCGAATTATAAAGAATCTTTAGATGAAGTACTAAGAGATTAAAGACTTACTGACCTTAAAAATGTCTTGCTTCTCAATAACTTAGTACAGCACAACATAATAGTCAACATACATAATAGAATACTGGATTTAGTGGTAATTACCAATAACATTGCATGTTTATTTAATGAGGCTATTGCTATGACTAAGGTACACATTCACCATCATATTCTTTCTTTTTCCTTTGATACTATTGTTGATACAGACACTAATATTACCACTAATACTATAAGCAAAAAGTATAACTTTCGAAAAGCCAACTTTCCACAACTCTGTGCAGAATTATTTCAGTTTAGCTGGGAGAATATTATTTTTAGTACCGATGTAAATGAGTCCTGTAACGAATTGTATTGTACTTTTGACCATATCTTCAAAAAATGGGTACCATTGAAAAAGTCTAACATTAGAAAATACCCTACTTGGCTCCGGCCAACTCTATTTGTCTTATTAGATCCAAGATTCATTATTGTAGGTTATATAAGAGGCATAAACTTGTAATATATATAAGAAAACAATTTATCAGTTACGAAAAGATGTTAGGAATAGTACTACAGCAGATCATGATGTATAATCGCAGGGATAGAACGATCGATAAACAACGAACCGAAACAAGTTTGGACCTATGTGGCTTAAAAACGATCCCAATCCCGAATCTCTGGAACTACGACCTACCATAATGAGTCAATCAGTAATCCTCAAGTCATAGGTAATAGCTTCAGTGAATATTTCTCCTTTGTATATTCTACCATAGATGTTGGTACTCAAGTAGGAAATGCCAATATGAAACTTAACCATATAGTAAAGAATGATAATATATCGAATTGTGACATACTACTAGCTGCAAAAAAAACTCAAAAACTCAATTATAGTTTTACGTCAGCGCTGATAATTCATTGTACGAGACTGCATTCATACTCATAGTACATCATTGAGCCATATTTATAACCTGATAATTAAGACATCCTAATTTCCATCCCACTGGAAAATAACTCGAATAACACCAGTACTAAAAGCAGGTAATACACATGATGTTAGAAACTATTGGCCTATTTCTTATATCAATCATTTCCCTAAAATTTTAGGACTATTATTTCTGAGAAAATATGTGCTCAAGTTGTCTTAGGTATATCTCCCACACAGCATGGTTTTATGAAAAATAGGTCTACTCTAACAAATTTGTTGTACTTTACTAAATATGTAGCTTATCACCGAGACCAAAGATATCAAGTTGTTGTTATCCATACTGATTTTTGAAAAGTTTTTTATTCGGTTAGTCACAAGCTTAACTAAACTTAGGGATTGGGGTTCCACTGATGGTCTTATTGGCATATTTAACTCTTACATATCTGAGAGAACTAATTATGTTGAGTACATAAATGATAAATCTAGGATGTTTTATCCTTCTAGCATAGTTCATTACAGGTCTAATCTTGGACCGTTATTATTTCTATTGTTTATTTATGACATAACAGTCAATATTCAGCCTCATATACTCTTATTTGCAAATGATGTCAAAATTTTAGTAAGGAATATTGATGACTGTGTTGCTCTTCAAAATGATTTGGTGAATATACATAATTGAAGCAAAATAAATAAACTAATATTGCTAAGTAAAAAACTATCTCATTTTACAGAACAACACAACCTATACACTTTAATTATATTTTGGATAACTTGTGAAAAGCATGTGAAAATGATAATATCAGTGTATATATCTTATGCGAGGGCCAAGTTGGAGTATTGTTCAGCAGAATGGTCACCATATTATAATATTTACATTAAATTATTAGAACGTATATAGAAGATTTTTGTTAGATTTCTTTACTATAAAGCTAACTTTACCTATCCGGAGGAATAACTTAGCTGCGATACCATGCTGAATATATTTAATTTAAAATCCCTAGAGACCAGACGTAAAATAAAATCAGTTAAAGTACTATCCAAAATACTTCATAACAAAATAGATGCTGTGAAAATACTAACTGTTAACGTGGATGCAGAAAACGTCTCCGTGAACGACTGGCAAGGAAGTAACACTGTGGTACTCTCTGGAACCACCACGTGCTGGAGGCTGCACAGGGCTGCCTGGTTAGGCGCACCATCAATTAACAACCGCAGGTTTCGATTAAACAGTTTCCCGCCTATGCTACTTGAGCTTCCACGCCACGTCAAAGTATGGGCACCGGTTAGCTATAAAAAATAAATAAAGGAATGGAAAATGTGTAAATAAAACATGGGATCAGATGAAGAAGATATATTACAAAAGAAAAACAGAGAAAATATACAATATATACAAGTTAATCAGAAGGGCAAGGGCTTAATTCGGCGGAGCCAACCAGGCTGACCGTCGCTGCTGATGGCAGGCAACTGGTGAAGAGCGGTGATCTGGGCTAGGCTTTGTACCACGATCTTCGGTACCGCGGTATTGTTACGGTCACATAGGCACCGAAATTCCTGAAACAAATGATAATCCTCGTTCACCGAAAAGGGTCCGTCCTATTATTCTGCACTGGCAGATGCACATTTTGTAAAATTAACTGGTTTGGAATATTTCACCAATGCGGAATTTATGCAAATTATTAATGGGAGCTATGGGTGGCTCATAAAATAGATTAAAATATAAATACGCATTTGTTACGACGTTCTTGTAAACTGAACTTATTTACCTTTATATAGGATTTGTAGTCGGAGTCTCGTAACTTTCCAATATAACCGTAGCAATTCAAATGTATACTATAATTCGCTTATTAATACTACTACTAACCACGATATACAGATTGTTCCTAAAATTTGTTTGCTCAGAACTTTTTTGTTTACTTGTAGATCTACATTTATTCTTCCACATTTTAATAAAAAAAATATTTTAGAACATTTTATCACTCATTGGAAATTTGAAAATTGGAAATTTTGATAATAGTGGCCGTTTTTGAGTATAAAGCAAAAGAACAAATAACAAATAAAAAACGAAAAGTCCTCAGAACAATATAAGTGGCCGATGACAATTGAAAGACGAATTTAGCTGTCAACTTGCCCATGTCATTTGAACAAAAAGTTAAATTTTTCGTTAGTTAATTTTAGATACTTTATAACATTTTCTATAAGTATACGATACTTGTTAACCCTCGGTGCAAACATTTTTAAAATCCGATCTTCCGTTCAAGTGTAATAACCAATAAAGGAAAAACAAATGAAAATAGAATTTTTGTTTTTAACTTCTACAAATTACAATACAACATTTTAAACAAAAAAACAAAAATTTTTAAAATTCGACCTTTTGTTTAAAAGTTATATTCAAAAAAAGAAAAACAAATGAAAATCGAATATTTTTTAAACGTTTACAATAAGTTTGCGACATTAGTAAACCATCATTTCAAAAAATTTTAATATTCAATCTTTCGTGCTGGAGTTATAGCCAAAAAACGAAAAATTTTCGCTTTTAACGTTTACAATAAGTACGCAAACTATCGGAGCAAGACTTTCTAAAATTCGATCTTTGGTTTAAGAACACAAAGTAAACGCCTCCCCAATTAAATATTATCCATTACTTTTAAAAGAAAACAAAAATATATTCGATAAATCTAGATCGAAAAATGAGTTATTTGTAAATAGATTGTTAATTAAAATTCTTATTCTCAAGAGGAAATGTACAAAATTTACAAATTCGCTGCTACTTATAAAAATTTAAATCAGGGAATAAGGGCAGTCGAGATGGGGGTGTTTCAAATTTCTTTGAAATGATTGAACCCCATTTTATTGTTTTATGTATTCCTAGACCCTTCTGCAAATTTATGTCACGCCCCTTATTGAAAATTAAATTCAAAAATTTTATCCGTGAACAAATGGTTATTTTGGATGAAATGTTGAAGTATTTTATTTAATGTCACCACATTATATTTAACGTAACCATTTTTCACGGATGAAAATTTGGATTGGCAAATATATCAACTTTTAAAAACACTTGCTGAATTCAGTTGATTGTATTTTATTTTATTTTATTATATTTAATATTAAATTACACATTAAAAATATACAAATAGAATATTACACAATTAACTATATTCAGTATAGAAATTACTTTTTATCTTATCTTCTATTAATATTATTAAGATACTTCTTATTACAAAATTACAATTATTAAGAACAGTAGTCAATTAATTTATAATATTTCCATTATCCTAAATTACTTTTTTTTAGTTAAGTTAAACATCACGACAAATACAAAGTGTGATAATTCACTTTACAAGTTGCAGTCCCCCTGATTTACCAACGCCCCATTGTTCCTCCGCTCATGCATATAAAGCATCCGCTAAAGGTCAGACTCCGACAAATCCCTGTCCCCCATTACACCCTCATTCCTCAGGTCATTAGCTAATCGAGACCCCAAGTCGAGGTCACCGCGGACCCGCGGCATTCAAAACGGTAGCCGAGAATCGGGTCAATGTTGGAAACAACTTTTTTTTTCTTGTGGATGACACGAGATTAATTACCGGATTATCCACAGAGAGGCGAAATGTCAGAACGATTTCCGATTCTGTTTATTTACGAAATGGGAAGTTTAATTAACTAACTTTAATTTATTATTCATTATTCATGTGTTTCCATCACACCGTGATAACGTGTAACGTCTTGCTCTCATGAGATTATTAATATCATCTCTGACATTTTAAGGAAACACCTGTTTCTCTCCAACAGTTTCTATTGATCGTAAATTGGGCAAAAGGTGAATTCATAAGGTGTAAATTTTCTGTAATCATTGTCTTAGTTTTTTTTGACACGCCATCATTAACACTTTTTTATTGAGAGGTTATGCCACAAGTTCAAATCTATGAATATTAAATTTTACCGTGCTAAAATTTAAATTTATTCATTTAGTGAAACACGTGATATTTAATTTATTATATTTTTATGATAAACAATGTTATATAAACTAGTGAATGTGAGATAAGTAAATTAAGATTTCTGGATACTATGATATTGAAATAAGTTAAAATCTTTTATTCGCCTGAAGAAGCAATAAATTTGCGAAACAATCGTGAAAATAAACACACTTCTTTGAGTCATTTTTAACTTTATTAAGGAAATACAACAAAATGTCAATTAATTTCATATTTTGAGTATACGGAGTTATTTTAGATGTTCTCTATGGGGATCTCGGAAACTACAAGAGATAGGAAACGGTTCAATGGGGAAAGAAGTGCAGATTTGCGAGTCGAATAAAATTACACTTTTAAAGTTTTAAAAAAATTCAAGGGTAACTAGATATTACGAAAAAAGTAAAAAGGTGCAATATTTTCAAATAAACATATCTCGGTTATTATAACAGTTATAAAAAATGTAAAAAACAGAGTTTTAGATAATTTTATGCATATTAATAAAATATATTTAGAAAAATTTTATCGCCAGATATGACGCAAACTTACATTTTTTAAATGGAAAAAATAGTTGGCTATGGCCTCATTTGATAGATTATTTTTTCTCTATAATCCAATATTACATGTAAAAAAATATTTTAATGCTTTGTCTCAATTTTAAATAAATAAATAAATTTAATTATATATTATTACAGGATAACTTAAGACTAATCCCTAATTTAAAACAAATTAAATATATGTTTAACTACCTAAACAAAACAAAAACAAACAAAAATAATAAACAAATCAAATTAAATCAAATGCTCTCCCGCAGCTCATAAAGTAATTTATGTTTTCTTAACGCAAATATATCAATATTCCTGCAATATCTGTTTATCGCTGTACACATCGACACAATTGGGGAATTGTTATGGTGATTCGTATTAACAGATTTTGTAAGGAAGGTGATTCTCGAGCGACTGTTTTGCCTGGGATCATAAAAACTAAGCATAGACAGCAAGAGATCGTCATCTATTTCATTACGAATTAGTTTAAAAATAAACAATATTTGTTAAAAATCCTTACATTCTATAAGACGATTTGCAAATTTCTGTAATGTTTTGATTCAATGTTAATTTCGTATCAAAATAAATACCTAGATCCTTATATACATTTACCTTCTCAAGGCTTGTATTATTTAAGATATAACAGAAATCAACTTCTTCGCGTTTCAGCGAGTAGGTCATAGTTTTACATTTAGAAACATTAACTTCAAGCCCGTTATCATTGCACCATATATATAATTTTAACAAATAATCTTTAAGTAACTTACAGTCATTAGCAGACTTTATAATTCTAAACAATTAGTTATTATATAATGCAATATTTTGTTTCTTTATCGTACATATTTATATCTTATAGTTTTCTTGTAAAATGGTAAATTTCCGTCAATAAAGTTATTATTATTATTATTACAATTTCAGGTCATCTGCATATAAGAAGGTTTCCGAGCTAAAACTGTTAACTGTTATAAAAGTGGGCCAAGATTTGATCCCTGAGGGACCCCACTTGTGGAGTAAAAAATATCAGATCGCATTTCCTTATATTCAACATAGTTTATTCGGTCTTTTAAGTAAGATGTTGATAATTGTAGCAAAGAGTTACTAATACCAAATAAGTGTAGTTTATCTATTAATAAATTATACTGAACGCGATCAAAAGCCTTTGATAGATCTGTGTAGATAACATCAGTCTGACACCGATTGTCAAGAGATTCAGATTTATAAGTAGTAAATCGACTCAAATTAGTTACTGTAGACCTTCCCCTCATAAAGCCATGCTGACGTGTTGACAAATGTGGTTTCACATGATTGTATATGACTTGGTAAAGCATCATATCAAACAGTTTGGCAAAATTTGATATAATGGTTATCGGTCGATAATTTTTCAAGTCATCTGTATCCTTGCCTTTATGTACAGGTATCACTTTTGAAATTTTCCAAACTTTAGGGAATTTTTTATGTTTCAAAATAAGATTGTATATATGCAAAAGTGGTATGCCTAATATGTGTTTGCAATCCTTAACTATTAAGGCAGGTACACTATCCGCACCCATTGTCATATTTGATTTTAGCTGGTTTGTTGCTTCTAAAAATTCAGACATAGTAAATGAATTAATATTTAGTATATTTGTATTAATAAACGGTTTAGGTACTGAATTATTTATAACATTTTTGGTGTAAACAGAAGAGAAAAAATTGGAGAAAGTATTTGCTATTTCCTTTGTGTTGTCGATAACCGTGCCATCAGTTTTTAGTGTACCAGGAATCCTCTTATTACCCTTACGAGAATTTATAAATGACCAGAGTTTTTTGGGATTCTTACTAACATTTGTTTCGACATTATTAATATATTTATCAAAATCTCTAACAATGTTACTTTTCACAAGTTTCCTATATGTAGAAAATTGCATCTTATTAAATCTAGAGTTACATTTTCGCAGTTCAGTTCTGTAATGATTTGTACGTTTAATTTTTATAATCGTGTCTGTAGAGAACCAGAACGGATACTTGTTTGGGTACACATAATTCTATATAATTTGACAAAATCTTATATAACTCATCACACGCAGATTCCGGATTATCAGCTTGTATAACCTTATCCCAGTTACGAAAATTAAAGGTATATTCATCCGAAGTAAATTGCTTTATGTTATGATCAGATGCATATGTGCATTTTATATTGATAGCAGGATGATAATTATCTTCAGTGACTAAGGGAATATCTGAACCATTCACAATTGTGTTTAATTTTGGGGAACACATTACAAGATCGAGTAAGCCGCCATGAATGTTTGTTATTAAATTTTTCTTAGGCGCGGAGTAAAACTCCATAAAATTTGAAATAAATTTAGATTTAGTACATTGTAAACTCTTATAATTGGGTATATTAAAATCACCAGTTATAAGAAAATTATTATCGATTAAAGGTAAGGGCTCCAGACAATCTAGTACACGTTCATACCCTAATGTAGGCGTTTGTGGTGGTATATATAACACAATAATAAATAAAGATGTACTAACTAGTCAATTTTTTGTGTAAGGTTTGATTTTTTACACTTATCCGAAAAATGAAGCAAATTAATTAATGTTAATAACCAGTCACCTGTTTTACTCTGATCCTTTCTGAGCTTTTCAGTATATTGAATACCCTTGCTAAAAAGACTAGAATTCATGCATTCCGTCGATTTCATCAATTAAGTAATTTTTAAAAAGGTCGCATTATATGAAAGAGGCGGACTTGAGTTTAAGGGAACTAGTCTCGAAATTACACTCTCAACTGAAATGCGAGTATGGAGAAGATCATCTAAAGAAAATGACTATCAGCGACAGAGGTGTTCTGATTGGCCTGGGATTATACAGGGTGGTCAAGAACGGTACCTAAGATGGCTTGCGATACGTAATTGTCCCGACACTTTGCGATAAGCTCGAGATGACTTTGTTGCAGCAACAGAATGTGTGGTTTCTAGGCAAAAAGTTAATCGAAGAGCTCTTGCCATGGGCTTGTATGCGTCCGTTTTGGGTGCTATCGATGACTCCGCTGCACAGAGCTTATCGCTTGGAATAGTGTCAAGCCAGATTCATCAGGGATGTAGAACTTCATTTGCTATAGTGATATGTCTATATATGGCTTAGGGGCCCATGATGGACGTAGACGTATCCGTCAATTTCGCGGAGAGAGGCAAAATGTAGAGTTTGCCTTAGAACGCCACACATCATGTCACACATATGTCTTGGAAGTAGGTCCCCCCTTGTGTTCATTATGGGTAGTCTTAACAGCCAAACGGTACCTCGCTGAAGTTCTATAACCTGTTGCAATACCATACATTGAGACGTATTGACTCAACTTGACGTGGTGGGAGAAGTTGCGTATCCAGATGAAGTGCTAGAACAGCGGGAGCATGGCTGTAAAGCCTCTAGACTGTTTACATAATAATAATAATAATGATTTATTTATGGAATCTCTTTTAGATAATAATTTGAATTTAAGTACAACACATGAAACAAATAAGCAATAAAAATAAATACATAAAAAATGTAACTACAAACAAAAAAGCAATCAATAACATACAAGTAAACAATAACAAATTAAGTAAATAAAAAACATAAAAACTTGAAAAATTAACCAATCCCCTATTCAAAATATCTCAATGTTACTCCTGACCTATAAAATAACTTAAAAAACTAGCAAATAAAATAAGTAAAACTAATAAATGAATAAAATACTAACAATAAATAAAATAAAATAATAATAATAAAAAGTAAGTCAGATTACAGATAAGTAAATATCATAGCCTGAATATCACATGCTAAATGTAGAATAAATAAATAAATAAAATATAAAACAAACATGCATAAAACAAAAAATTTACAAACAATAATAAAATAAGGGATTAAAAAATTGTAAAAAAAACAGATTAAAATAAAAATAAATTAATGATATTAGATAAATCCACACGTCGTAATCTTCATTTTAAATATTCTAATGTTGGTGCAAACAGCACAAAGTTGGTGTTATTAAATACCCTATACCGGATCCGACGAAAATCTAATCGAAATAAAGGTTTATGCCTAACTTGGGGGCAGCGAGGAATGTAAAAATTTAATTGAACTAATAGTTCGCTACAATTAACTAGCCTATTTACCAACTTGTACAAGAACGACATATCTATAAACATTCTCCTTTCTGCCAATGATCTAATGTCTAATGCGCGTAGCATACCACTGTGCGCGAAAGTACCGCTTCTACCCAATCTAAAATGCATTAATTTAAAAAAAAAAACCTGCCTTGAACCGCTTCCAGTTTTTGAGATGCTGTACTGGTATAAGGAGACCAAATATAAGAAGCATATTCTAGATCAGGCCGTATAAATGTCAAGTATAGTGATATTATTGTAGTAGCTTTGAAACTCGCCGAGAACCGGTTAATAAATCCCAAAATTTTCAGCGATCTGTTACAGGTATCTGAAATATGTTTTGAGAAATTCAATTTGCATGTAAAGGTTAAACCCAAATTTTTAATTTCAGATACCTGCATCAAATGACGGTTATTAATAAAGTATTCAAACCTACTACTAACTCTACGACATAAACAGATGTAAAAGCATTTACTTAAATTAAGTTCCGATGATTATGTTCACAACAAAGTGCTAAATCATTTAAATCATCCTGAAGACATATTTTATCAAATCTAGAACTGATGCTTCTATAAATCTTTAGATCATCAGCATGCATTAGAAAATTACTATGTTTCAGATATGATACAATGCCATTTATAAAAAGAATAAATAAAATTGTTCCACAATGAGAGCCCTGTGGCATACCAGAAGACACCTGTATGTATTTTGGTTTCGGTTACTTACAAAAACTATTAAGCCCATTAATTACATTGTCACCAAAACCCATCAATTTCAATTTATCCAACAATACACTGTGCTGTACTCTGTCGAGAAGTCAGTGTATATCGCGTCAATCTGCAGACCATTCTCTAATGCGTCCGACAAAAACGTTTGATACAGCATTAAGTTCGTCACAGTCGATTTTCCTATAAGGAAACCATGTTGACGATTTTCAAGACCTTATAAGCTGCTCAGAAATTAACAAATTTAACTGTTTTGGCATAACTGATTATATAGAACTCTGTAGTTCTCTATGTTACTTCTACATCCATTTTTGTAAATGGGTACAATAAATGTGTCCTTTTAACAGTGAGGAAATACCAGAAGATAATAAATAAGAGAACATAGTATGTATTGGCTTGCTTAATGTATACACGCATCTCTTTTAAAAATAATCAGACCACTATCACAAGACTTCGAGAGAGACGATAAACTATTAAATTCTTCTGTAAGAGTAACATTGAAATTTATCAGATCAAATCAAATTTTTAATTGGAATAAACAAATTAAAAACTGAGTACAAAACATTATTAAAATTAAGGACATTTTCTTGATCCTAATCCACGCACGCTAAAACTCATTGATCTCATTATAATTCGCTGATCTAAAGTCATATATTGTTTTCGGATTTTCACTAGTAAATTCCAGCGATAAAAATAAAACATTTAACGTGTACGGGATATGATGAACACTAGGGCTATACAAATTATCACCGGCATGGATTATACACAATCCAGGAGAGTTGGGAAATACCAGATCCAATAGCACGTTTCTTTCATTTAGAATATGATTCACTTGCAGAAGGTGTTGGAAATTCAAAACATTTGCTAGAACGTCTGCGGGATAACTATTATTCCGTACTCTCGCCCTGTTTTTCCTTTCTTTCCAATTCTAGTTTTAGCTGGTTCAGATGATCACGTTGTATTTGTGTTAAATCGTTATTGAAGCGAATATTTTCAGTATCAGTAGCACGAATCACTTTTAATATATACAGTGCCTCTTTGTTAGTGAAAAAAAAAACACTTTTATTGGCCTCACACTGTTCCATCTAGTGGTACAAAAAAGGAACTTGTGGCGGCCCTCCGACTATATCAGAAAATAAAAACCCTGCCAGGGGAGTGGATAGGACAATTACGACGGACATCATGTCCAAGAGGCTCGAATTCGATTTGCCGTTTAAGGTGTCGATTGAGGATCCCAAAATGGCTTTGATTAGAGTCAAGGGGTTTGCTCGAGGAATATCAGCCTGGTACATGAATGGTACCAAGGCATTTATGGTCCTAACCAAAACCGCAGAAGCGTCATGGCTCTAGGTACGACACCCACGATTCTGCTTGCGGAAGGAATTGCAATTGATATATGCGTCAGAGAGTGCCTGGATAGGCACCTAAATGGCGCGCATGAATACATTTGCTTAGACAGGCCGTTCAAGCCTATATTCACGGCTCACGCACTGTCTGGGAATGTCGACGATCCCTCTCGCAACTGGCGAAGATTAACTCATTGACTCTCATGTGGGTTCCAGGGCACCGCGATATTAAAGGCAACAAAGTGGCAGGTGAACTCCCAAAAAGAGGTGCAAGTGCCACTTCTATAGGACCAGAGCCGTTTTGCGGACTTTCCATGGCGTACAGAAGAGAAGTGTAAAAAGTGGAAGATAACAGAAGACTCAAGCACTCGTACAATCAGAACGACTCATCAAACTCGATCACAGCCATAAGGCGCTTGAACTCACAAGGAACGAGCCAAGAACTTTCATCGGACTTATAACAGGGCATTGTGCCCTCCAGTACCATTTGTGAAAAATGGTAAAAGGGGAAAGTGGTAACTGCAGTCTACGTGATTTTGCAGTTGAAATGACCGAGCACATACTATGCATTTTTGTCGCAATTGGTTTCAAGCTTTTTTAACACCTCGGCAGGGACCGATTATCCCACGAAGAAGTTAGCAGTATCACACCCAAAAAAGTTACCAGGTCATGGAGGACGTGGGACTGCTACGGAAGTGATTGGTTAAGGGTAGAACAATAGATCGGTTAAGTCACAGTACAGTAGAGGCTAACAAACCTCACAAGTATCCTATTTAAACTATAACCTGTATAATGTAATAAAAAATGTATTTTTACAATTTGTTTCTGTTTTAAATCTGGAAATATAATGAAAATAGCTAAATATAAATTCCTAAATCTTAATTAATTAATTCATTAATAAATACAAGGATTATACTTAAGTGAAAAATTTTCCAAAAATCCCTTCAACCACCACATCCTTACCCTCTACTGCTTACGCAGAAATCCTAACCTAATCCCAAAATTCAAAACCCCTCCATTTACTACTTTCTAATTCATCACATCACATCATACATCATCATCATCAGAGACATACTGACGTGACACATCGACAAGGACAAATCAGGGCTGAAAGACCGCCGGTCGGTAGCCATTTAACAGACTAACATCCTAACACTCATATCATCATAAATGTATTATATTTGTCTTATCTGTATTTTTTGTCTGTTAATAAAGATGTTGTAGCTATACAAGGATTATGTTCGATTAGTGTCGAATTTAAGTAATTATTAGCCATTTTTATCAATTAGATTTAAAAGTATTCTACTAAATAATTATCTTTATATGTTTAAATAAAGTAAAACTCACATTGTTAATATCACACTATTTATTTAAAAAGTGACTCGAGTTTCGATCAACAGCTGATCATTTTCAAACTTAAAGTGCTGTTGATCGAAACTCGAGTCACTTTTTAAATAAATAGTGTGATATTAACAAAGTGAGTTTTACTTCATTTAAATATTCAAGATGTATCACGAAGTGAACGCCTCAACCATTAATCAATTATCTTTATATGTATTTACTAATATCACGAATATATTTTATTTTTTTAAATTTTATTTTAGTTTCTTTTGACAGACTTACATATTTTAAAGTTATTAAAAAAAACCTTTTGCCTAATATACTTATATTACCACGTGCTAGTTACTAATAACTAGTAAGTGGTAAACATTATTTTAGTGTAGTAATTTTCCAATATACCCCACAGCCCAATGAAATTTCTAATGTGATATTTTTTACACATGCTTTTGTAAAATATTTTCCGGAAAATAATACACGTAATTCAGCAAATCTTTTAACTATAACTCTTGCATACCTCCAAAGTAATTAAAGCTACTCGTACTATAGACTTGGATAATATTCTAGTTTTTAAACACGAGTTATTTCTAATTACTTATATATTATTATAACGGGGAAAAAATAATATATATATATATATATATATTTGATTACAATGTATATAAACTAAATAATAAACCTAATTTGGGTGTTTTCGTACAAAATCTTGTATTAAGAATATTTGTAAAATAATTAGTTATGGTCTATTAATTCAGTAAAATTAAACTAACCAAATATTAACCAACTTTATAATGTAAATTAAATATTGGCGAGGAAAACACATTAGAGCCGTAGAAAAAGATCCCTCATCTATGGCCGAACATTCTAAATCCACGGGATAAAAAATAAATTTCGACAACACGACTTCCATCGCAGTATTAGACTATTTCACCAAGAGGATTATCCGCGAGGCAATCGAAATCGAAAAGCAAACTGATAATCTCAATAAATGCGACGACGCCCAACTATTACTCCCCACTTGGAACTTGCTTAATGCAACAACTATATCTCACCCGTACCTCATATTTTACTCTCCATAAGTATACAGCGAAATCCCTGTTAATCCAACCGGCCCAGTCACAAAAAAGCGCACACGCGCCGCAAAACGTCAACCCTAAATTTGAAGAATTAAGCCCAACTCTTACAATGAACAAGTCCATATACTTGGCATAATTAATTGTTAAAATATTTGTGATCCAAACTACATCTACTGCGATGTATCAGTGAAGAGGGAGGATCAACAGGTTCAAGTGGAAGATTATAACCAAAAGTAAACTCCGCTCTTCACTATGTAGTTCATATTATTTGCATTTTTTTCTTACGTTGTTTCTATAATTATATATTTTTTATGTAATGCATGCTAAAAATTAAATGCAATATAATATTGTAGTTAGTAAATATATTATATTCTAACCAACTAACCAGTGATGATATGAAATATGAATTTCTAATTAAGTTTTAGGAAAACGAAAATAACAACAACGCATTTAATATGTTTAATATATTTCTGTTTTATAAACTATTTTAAGCGCAGTGGGAAGTAATTGATTCTATAAAAATTAATATATATATATATATGTATATATATATATACACTATTCATTCATCTTTAATTGTAACGCAAGATAATGACATTAAGGTGTCATCTATTGTCTAAAGCATAGTTTGTTGACCTGTTGACCTTATTTTGCTCCACCGTCCACTTTAAGATCCTAATTTTACTTACCATCTGTCACAAATTTAAAACAGCATTGTCCCTCCGCACCATATCAATGCCCCCTAATTTTCTCCTGATCTTCTAATAATGAAACTCTGATGGAGAAACTTGAATATCATGGTATAAGAGGTGTAGGTAACGTTTTAATTCTTTCATATTTGACAAATAGATATCATAAAATATAAAACAAAAATTAATGACAAGTTATACAACTTAAAATCAATTCACTTATTAATACCACAAGGAAGTATATTAGGTTTTCATTTGAAGACTTTTATAATATTTTTTTTACGAATCATCACCATTTTCACTTTAGTATATGTGGATTAATTTTATTTCCCGAGTCACACTCTGTATATATTTATGAAGAATATCCGATAACATAATTGCACGTCGCATTTATAAATTATTTATAGCTCATCTTAGTAAACTCCTACTTTACTATTCATCGTACGTTTCATTTATCGATTCTTCGACAACAGAAGGTGAATCGCATCCCTATGTTAGCATTTCTAGTTCTGGTAATTACTTTATAAAGTTTGTCATGCATCAATATGTTTAACATTATTTGAATAGCTAAAAAATTTGGCACTTTCAGGAACACTTATATAATCGTAATTAATTAATCTTTTCGTTTTATTTACGATTGAATAAATTTGATAAAATGTAAATACTTACCTTGCGCATTTACGAAAAGGTGAAATAAAACATTTTTTTATGGGAATATACATTCTTTATTCAATTAAGATAGATAAACCTATATCATAAACAGTATACAAAGAAAGAACCTACGTAAAAAGTATACGCAAATAAAACCTCATCGAATCAACAAATACCATCCAGAGGAACCAACATACTTATTACCAGAAACATACAAAACTATAGTAACAATTAAATCTCAGTGTATATAAGATAGGCCTACGTATAATATATATTTAATCATCTTTTATATATATGTATATATATACTTTTTTATATGTATATAACATTACATATCTCATTAAGCTACATATATGCATCATCTAATACTAATTCTCATTCGCATACTCATCATCATTATCATCATCACCATTAAAATCTATTTAATATTGACTCTTAGAGCGATTTCAGTGTGTGTAAACCACATTTTCAAAAACCAATACTTGAGAAAGCAACGTAAGCAGGAATCAACATCCTGTTAATTTTTAACAGCCATTTTACAATTAGTTCTTGCACTAAATAGATATGTATTTTTTATTTCACTTATATACTTATAATATATGTATGTAGATAAACGGACGAGTTGTGATTTTTGCGTGTGTATAAATCACGAAACTCGTCGTTGTTTTTCTTTTTTTTTTCTACAGAGTATCACATCAAAATGCAAAAACGTATCGAAGCGTTTACGGTGCGCGGAAAACTTGAAAATAAAATTAGAAACTAATTGTCCTACCTAAGAGTAGACAGTATTTTTTTCTTTGTTGTAAATTTTTTCACACACGTATAAACAACTGTCGCAACATCTTCTTTTAATGTATATTTTTAGAAAATACATTTTAAGAATATATTTTTTTAATTGTATATTATCAAATTAGCTTTACCTAAGTATTCATTTATTGGACAGGACAGCCGAAGACACATATATGATATGTGCAGATTGTGGTGAGATTAACACTTGATTGCACACCTCTTTTTTTTAAAATTCAGGTTCATGCCTATTCTAACCGACTCAGATATATATATATATATATATATTTCTTTTATTTTCGTATCATCTGATTCTTTATACAACAGTTTTTTTGCAGGCCGACACGACTACTTGCTAGTTTTTACTCCTTAACTATATATTTTTTTTGTGTACATTTTTTTGTGTATATTTATATACTACTCGTTAGTCAAACACCGACAAAGAAAACCATCAAACGTGGAAATTATAATAGATCACCATTCAGGGGGCTGTGGATTGCCTGATTTACACGGACGTCGATTTGTTGTCCAATATTGACTTTAGTATTTAGAATATTGTCGTGGGCGTACGCATTTGTGTTTCTAGTGAGCAATTGAGAAGATATTAATTTGCAGTAGGATTATTGGCTAGAAATTAATTGTATTTGGATTGGGTGGAGTATATGTGTTAACGATTGTCTCTAAAATTGACTTTAATTTTATACAAGCATATGGTTATTTAATTTGTTAAAAGGGATAAGTAATAGTAAAAAATAGTTTTCTTGAATTCGACTTAATTTAAAATTTAATTATTAATCATTTATTATTAAATATAAAATAATGATAAATATTAATTGTAAAATTTAAATTTTAAATTGATCAATATATTATATTTTAACAATATCTTACAGTTAAAAACAGGAACTGAATATTGCCATTATTTTATCAATTTAATTGGTTGCAATACGCATTCTTATTCCAGGGTTAGAAATGCAAAAAAAAAACTTTAGCAAATAAAATATGGAAATCATAATATAATTAACTATAAGAATCAATAAGATTAATTTAAATTTATTTGTCTATATGATTTATTATTAATATTTCTAGATACAATTTGTTATTATATTAATTTAAAAATAATTAAGTACATATTTTAGAGAAAATTAGTGTGCAAAATTGTTGAATTATTTTTTTATACAAGAGATAAAAAATAAGATTATGTTAAAATTAATTACTAAAACATGCTTTTGTATATTTATAAGAATTTTATGCAAGCAAAACAATTTAAATTTTTTAAAGTTTAAAATTCAAATGTAAAGTTTTGTATATATTTCTGTATATAGATATTTTTCTAATTTATTGTTATATAAAGAAGTAAACTCATTTTACAATTATGAATTAATATGAAATAAAAACAATCTCAAATAATAATCTATTTCTTACTGAAGTTGTGTAACTAATAGTATTTTCCACTAAACCACTTTTATATCTGAATATTTATATCTTATTGATGTAATAACATATATTTAAAATTTCGTTTTCTAAAGACATAAATAAGCCTAGGAACGATTCACAAAATTTATAAGTATACTATGCCTAATATAGTAGATTAGTATGTTCGTGTAATATGTGGGTGTAACATAACTGGATAAAGTGAATAAATTTGCAAGTAAATCAGATACATCAGGATATCCACAGCCCCAGCACATACATACAAAATTCTATATGTATGTTTTATCATTTTATACTTTATACATATAACAACATAAGACAGTAGCGCGCGTATAAATAGGCTATACACTTTCATCGTGTGTGTATATATAAAGTAGTTAATCATGTATATAATGTATAATAGTAAATATTGTAGGCACTAATCTAATTTAGGCATTAGACAGGGTGGTATGTATCATATACTTGTATATGTGTGTATAAGCTCTACCACTGATTATTATGGTTTTTTGCTATTTAGGTCGCAGGAAAATCAATCCACCTTGAACTATATATTTATTGCTTGTACTTATTATATACTCCATTCAGAGTTATAGCAGCGCTTTTTTATGTTTTCGTTTTCTTTCTTTTTTTAAATATAATTCAAGATGGAACATCAAATGAATGTATATGAAACCAGACGCCTTCAGAATTGTTATTAATTACTTTATATTTAAACGTGATAAACAAATTAATTGAATGCATGTAATTACTTTTAACAGGGAAACAAATTTTATCCCATTTAATTCCTGCATTCCGGTGCAGCATTATTCCATCGTTATGTTTATTTTATATCTATGTAATTAAAGGAATTAAATTGAATGAGATAATTATTTTATTTTTAATAATGGATAATGGTCGAAACTAAATTTAAATATTAATTTTTTTTCAAGCTGATTTAACGACAATATATTTCTGATAATTATAAAATCAATGAAATAAAAAATATTATTTTGTGTAAAATATAAGTTTCATTTCTTAAATATCTGCTAATATATTTTTTTAAGAAAATAAGTTAATTATAAAACAGAGCAAATTAAAGTTTAAAAAATGTCTTTAGAATGTTTATATAATTACCATGAGTAAATGAAAACTAATGGTAAATTTTTGTTGCCTGCATAATTAAAACAAAAAAATAAGACAGTACTGAATAAATATGGACGTAATAATTTACTTAAGGATTATTTTTGTGATATAGAAGCGACAAAGGATGTTTTCAATTTATTTGTTATGACTGCGCTCCTTTTTTTGTTTGATAATCAATACTCTACATATAAAATTCAGTTTATCATTGTTATAACCAGCCAACTCATAATAATATACTAATCATTTCCTTTCAATCTATAAAGTATTCTGATTGTATCATATTATATAGTATTGAAATAGTTGATAAATACGATAGCTTAGTAAAAAGTTTAGAAAAAAATTATATGTCCCATTTGAAATTTAAAATTATTTACAATGTTAACGACGGAGGCTACTACTTCGTTATACAACGTGTCAACGTAAGTATGCAACATATTGGAAACTTTTTTATTATTAAACTCTCAGAAAATTTTATACTTTTTAAAAGTTGGTCGATCTAAAACATACAAAAAAGACAAAATAAATGACCTAAGGTTTTAATCAACAAAAAAATTAATTTCTTTGGAATTAAACTTCAACAATATTATTAATTGAATATTAATCACTCGATATGATCCCCTTCCCTCTCAATTCATAAATTTGTTCTTCTATTAAAATCTCTGATTACATTTTTAAGAATATTGGGATGTTTATTTAAATATATCGTACTATTTCTAAATTTCCAAAAGGTCTCTCAGAATAGAGTTTATTATTTTTTAACAACCCCCGTAAAAGTTGTCAAGTGGATTTAAATCAAGTGAGCGAGCAGACCATGGAAATGTTGAATGTCTTCCAATCCATATCTCATTAAATTGTTCATTTAAATATTCAACTAAGGCACCAGAACTATCTGCAGGTATCCAATCATGCATAAACCAAAGAGAATTTCTTGTAGCCAAAGGTAACATGTCAAATGTATTTTCCAATTCCATATTTAAGAATTCTAAATATTTTTCTGAATTTAAACTCTGGCGAAATATGTAGGGCCCTATAATATTTCTGTTTAAAATTCCACACCAAACATTTATTTTTTGAGAATATTGATTTTTGTAGATAATTCGGAATGCTGAATTTTCTATTTACTACCAACGACAGTTTTGTGATAAAACTACACCATTTGTAGTAAATGTAGCATCATCCGTAAACAGGATATTTTTAGGAAACGTTTTATCAATTTCTACTTCATCTTATACCATGAAACAAAATTCAGAACGATTTTCGTAATCATGTTCTTGCAAAGTTTGAACACATCTTCGCTGATAGTACCTTATGTACTGTTGACTTTCCCAATCCTAAACGTCTGGCGTATTTTCTAACAGATATAGGAATTATTAGGAAACATAGAAACCAAAAGTCTTAGACAATATTAGAAATTAAAGAAATGTTTAGGAAAATATAGAAAAAAATTTAGAATTACTAGAGAATTTAAAACCACATAAAAATTCTAGAAGTCCAGAATGCCAGTAGTATGGAATTAATAAAGATTTTAAAATTTTAGAGATTTTTTTTTTGAAAAGAAAAACTGCAGTTTTTAGAAAATTGGGGAAATAAAACATTTCAAAATTCTAGAATTTAAAAGAAAAAGATTTACAGAAAACTTTAGAATTTTTAAATACTTTAAAACACTAGGAAGTGTTGAAATTAACAATAAAATTGTTGAATTATTAGCAATAAAATCTAAAATTGTGAAATAACTTTAGATTTTGAATTCTAAAACTCTAGAAAACCTTAGAAGTTAATAATTTTCAAGAATTGTTAAAGATTTTAGAAATCTATAAAAATTTAGTATTACTAAGACTTACAGACGCCAAGGTTTTCTCTGAAATTTTGAAACATTTGGAATTATAACAAAAATTATTCCAGAAAATCCAAGAAATCTAAAATTGTAGGAAAAAAAATAAGATTCAAAATTAAAATTCCAGAAAGTCTGAGACGTGTAGAAATAACTTGAAGAAACTTTATTAAGAATTTTAAAAACCTAGAAATACTTGAAAGTCTAGATTTAAAAAAAAATAACTAAAATTAATAAAAATTATGAACCATCAAAGAAATCTGAAATTATTAAGAGTTACAGAAGCCAAAAATATTGTAAATTTTAAATAAATGTAAAATTTTAAACGTCGAAAATTAATTAGGATGTTATAACTTTGAGGATTTAATAAAAAAGGATACTGTTTAGAAATTACTGAAGTTGAGAATTTCGAAACTCTAGAAATTTTAAAAATATCTAGAGAAGTCTTTAAAATGTTCAAGTAAATAAAACCTTTCGGAATTATTGCAAAATCCGAAATTCTAAAATTAATTTTGATTATGAATTCTAAAACTCTAGGATATCTTAAAAGTTAAAAATTTAAGATTATGAATTCTAAACGTAAGATTGTCTTAGTAGTTTAAAATTTTAAAGTCTAAGCAATTTACTACTCAAAATGGGTGGAGTAAAACACTTGTTTTGTTCCATGATTTTATTATCGTGTCAGGAAACTGATAATAAAATCATGGAACAAAACAAGTGTTTTACTCCACCCATTTTGAATATATGATTCCATCAAGAAAGTAGCAGAAGAAGTATTAAATACAATTTACTACTGTTAAGAATTATACACGTCAAAATGTTTAGAACATTTAATAATAGTAATTTTATACCTTCAAAGAAATTTGATATTATTAAGAAGTATCCAAGTCAAAAGTACCAGAAAATTCTAAATATTTGAGAAAAGTAAGAATCTTGGATTACTTTACAATTGGACTTGTTTTGAATTATGGAAACTTTAAAAACTTTGGGAAAAATTTAGAATGATTAGAATTTTAAAAATCCAAAATTCCTCAAACTTTAGAAAAAATTAAAAAAGTTGTAATTGATTTTAGGAATCTTAGAAATCCATAAAAATTTGGTTTGGTTGAGAATTATAGATAGACGTCAACATTTTTAGAACTAACAAAACACAATTTTAACAAAATTCTTTAGAAATTTAAAATAGTAGGAAAATTAATTGTTCAAATTAAAATTTCAAAAAGTTTAAAAAGTGCAGAGAACTTTAAAACTAGTAAGAATTCTGTAACTTCTATAAGAGTTGAATTACTGGATATTTACAAAATTCTAAAACTCAAGATTAGGAATTTAAGTAACATGCAAAATGTTATTATTAATTTTAATTATAAAAACTTTAATAAATAAGAATTATATCAATTCATTAGTTCGAATCATCAAGACGCTTAAGCTAGCTAGCAAAGATATATATTTTTTAAACATAACTTAGAGTCAAGATAGGGCAGAAAGACTGATGGTCGATAGCCCAAACCATTATTGTAAAACATCTGTATATATTCCCCATATTTTATTAAGTGTTCGAATAAAGATTATTCTCTCTCTCTCTAAGAATTATATACATTAAAACAAAATAAGAAAATATTAATAATTACAGAAATCGTAAGTAGAAAA
Organism: Ontholestes murinus; assembly: GCA_963969525.1. Lineage (NCBI taxonomy): Eukaryota > Metazoa > Arthropoda > Insecta > Coleoptera > Staphylinidae > Ontholestes > Ontholestes murinus. Next base: position 53,194,508 of record OZ018394.1, on the reverse strand, counting down.
AATATTGCCAAGTTAAGGAATTTTTAGGAAATGTAAAATTTGAGAATACTTTAGAATTACTAGGGAGTTTATAACGTCTTAGAACTTTAGAAGTTTTCAGCAAACTGGATTTAAAGATTTTTTTTAGAAAACGAAAACTCGAATTTAAGAATTTCAGAACTCAATAAATAAAATAAAAAATTTAGAAAATTTTCATACTCTAGAAAGACTTGGATTTTAAGTCTTTTTAGAGAATAATTTTTTTTTTAATTAATCATTAAAAATTGTAAAAATAGAAATATTACACAATCTGAAATTGTAGAAAAACTTTAGATTATGAATTTTGAAAATCTTAGAAGTTTCAGAAAATTTTAGAATTGCAGGAAATATTAGAAATCTAGTGAAATTTAAATTATTAAAAATTACAGACGTCAAGGTTTTCCGGAGTTTTAGAAAATTTGAAATTATAACAAAAATTTTAAACAATTTTTTTTAGAAAATTCTTAGATATCTAAAATTGTAGGAAGAAATAAAATTCAAAATTAAAACTACAGAAAGTCTTGGACGTGTAGAAATTACAATTCTAAAATTTAGATTGAAATTTTTGAACAATTCAAAAGTTATAAAAATTGTTCAGTATCTTGCTAATAAATAATACATATAGCATCGAATGTCTTTTGTTTTGTATTTTTTTATATTTAGGATCAAGCACCAACTATTATATACAATAAAATTTTCTGAGAAATTAATAATAAAAAACTTTCCCATATGTTGCATACTTACGTGGACACGTTGTATATCATAATTTACAAATGAAACACTTTTTAAATTTGTTTGTATAACTAGGACTTTATTTAGTGACTATAATCAAATTTTCAAACTAGAAGTTTAGAACAGCTAGTTTCAAATCGATAAGTTTCCAGTTATCAGTTGTATAAACAAACTTTAAAATTGTTTCATTTGTCAAAATTATTTATCATTAATGTTTTATTTTACTTTGATTGGAAAGGAATTTTAAAACTCTACAAAAAATGAAATTCAGTTTTCGTTAATGAAATATTAATGACATAGCAACTTTAAATTTACTAGAAATATCTCAATACTATTATAACAAATGCATTTTACTAAGTTTCCAGTTTAAATAAACTTTAAAAATTTAAATATGTTTTAAAGTTTTTAAAACACGTTTGCTTAGCCATATGTTTATCTTTATTGCTCTTTTTTTTGTTACTGTTTGATATTAGCGAGACGCTAGTTAGATTATTTATATCTCTTATATCTACATAAATTTATCAGTTAGTAGATGTAAATTTTATTATCCTTTTTTTCTGGCTATTTTTATATGATTAGCATTAGCACATCAAAAACATTTTTGAATTATTTTAAAGACCATAAACAAATGAATAAAATAATGACATATGAGATGTTTAAATATAAAGTTTCATCACACAATTAAATATCTAAACGAATAACAATTTAACTTTGATGTCATTATTTTATTTACTTTTGGTATTTTAATATAATTATTAGTATGAGTATCATTAATTTTTAATAGTGAAAAACATTAAATATTTTTGTAAAATACTAAATAATTTTAATTTATCAGATATATCCAAAAATACTCTCAATAAATGTGTTAATAATAATCATTACTGACATAAATACATAAATAAATAGATAGGAAAGAAAATGCCTTTGATTAGAAATCAAATTACTATTGTTAGTTGAGAAGACTTACAATAATCATTATTTATGGATTTCTTGTATAGGGGACCTAATTATCATAGCAAACAATTTATTATAAAAAGTTATTTTTTTACCCGACTTTTAAAGTTAATAGCAAAATTTTTAAACACATAATAATTAAAATTTAAATAATAAAACTACCTACCTTCTATAAATTGCAAGTAACAATATTGTAATATAATAAACTTTTCAATATAAAAATGAATTAATAAGATTAATTATTATCACCTAATATACACTTGCATTACATTAAATATGTATATTCCCGGCGCATCCACCATATTACAATTTTTCCTTACGATTAATTACCACGGATTGGAATTGAAAGTATCCTAAGTTTTAGCTAATAGACGTTTGGTTTTATATACATAATTCTTTCATAATACGAATAAGAAAATAATGTTAGAAAAACAAGTAAATAAAAATCACTTCCTACGATTAGAAATATCAAGCGCTTGACATGTGAGCGACACCAGGGCGAAAAGCGCTGGTTTTAATATATATAATTTTTTTCTTAATTTTTTTGCAAAGATTTTTTTTTTTCATTTTAGAATTTATTGTACCATTACAATTGACAAGCGAGTGGACAGAAAGTACTGACGCCATATACGCTCCGTTGTCCCAAAGGGGATGATTTCTTACATAAATGCCTGTCTCTCCCCTCTCTGATTTAGAGATGTGTAGACTTTTCGTATATATGGATTCAGTATTTTGGACAGATAAACGAAGACACTCACGCCGTGATATTCATTTAAATGATATGTTCGTTAAAATTTTGTATCTCTAGATTTTCTCTTCGAATTCGTACGATTATGAGCATGGCTGGTGATAATCTGTGGGGATTGATTCATTCAAAATAGTTTTTATGCGTGTTAAGAAAAGTTTTATTTCATATATTTAATATTTTTTTATAACATAGATTTTAACTTATTTCTAATAAATATTTTTTAAACGTTAAATCATTATGTTAATACTGGTTTTATTAATATATAGATTTTAACCAATTTATCTATTTTTTGAAAATTTGAATAAGAAATATGTATTTTTAATCTTAAAATAACATAAAGTTATTTTTATTTAATATAATTTAAAAAATCATGTTTTTTTAATATTATATCATTTTTAATATTTATAACGTTTTGGCTGGAGTGGATTGAAATATAATTTTAGACTAATAAATAATTTCCATCAAGAGGTTAGCGTAATAAGAATTAACTTTAATAAATAATTATTTAATTTAAATTAATATAAAATCCAACTTGTTTTTTTTGTTTGTTTATTTGATTTGAATTATAATATAAACTTTAATTCTCAGATATATATTTATGTTTTAAAATAAGAGTTTTTCTTTTGCATTGATAATGAAAACAACTATAATAATTTATTCAGTTTTTAACAACAAATTAATACAAACATTTCTTACGTTTCTTACTTCTTCCTCAAATCTTCAATAAAATATACAAAACCAATCTATCAACTATGATTTACTTATTTATATGTTGGTTAATTAACTCATAAAATAATAAATCCGACATACAAGTCTTTAAATTTGGTTTGTTTTTCGTTGGGTTTGCTTTTGTTTCGGTACTGCCGTTTTTAATATTTAATTTTGCTGTTGGACTTAACTTACTGAACTAAATAAAAGTTTAATAATCGATTTTGTTTACTTATTTTTAGACCATGTTTGCATGAGTCATCAATTCGGTTCAAATCGGTTAATCAAAAAAGGCATTTCGCTTTAGCACAGAAATTGTGTTTACGAAAGGTGAAATTAAATGTATATAAATTGCCATTTATGTTGACTAATTACTTCCTCCAATAATATTAAGACATTTTTTCTAGCTCTTTGAATTTTGTTTTTTCTTAGGATCCATAATGCTTTTATTCATAGCTTTATCTCTATTTTTAGAAAGACCTTTTTAAATAATAATATTTAATTTCATTAATTTTCCCATGGATAATATTTCAAATACAAAACTTTGTTCATGGATTATGTTTAATTGCTTTTAGAAAACGTTTGCATTAGTTATAATGTTCTAATTGAAATAAGTATCGTTTAAAAATAAAACGAGCGCTAAATTAACAAAGAAATTCAGCAACAAAGTTGTATTAAAGAAAGGACGAAAATATGTGTTTGCCTTTAATGTTAGTTAATTACTTCCTAAAATAATATTGGCATTTATGTGTAACTCATTAGGTTTAGTTGGGTTTGTTTTTGGTTGAAACATAAAAGTTTGTCTATTGGTTTTGTTTAATTATTTTTAGCACATTTCTTCGTATTTCGTTCGGTACTACCTTTTTGATGTATTTATCTCTATGTTGACAACGGTGTTTTCATATAATTGTATTTAGATTGAATAAAACCCGATAACTCTGTTTGTATAACTTGAAAACTTTTTTATTGCGACTAATTTCGACAAATTTAGCTTGTCATTACCAAACACATAGTGAAGTTTTCAATTTACTCAATTTACAAAAATGTATAGTAATAGTATGTTAGAAGCCTCTAACGTATATAACATAACTGTATTAAATTTATTTAATTTTCCAATGAACTAAACCCAAAAAATATAAAAGTTTTTTAATTGATTTCATATATCTTTATTAACTATTATCTTCCAATTCAAATAAATATCTTCTACAAATTACAGGATGGCTAAATCAATGAAGGCAATAATTTAGTGCAGAGATTGTGTTTAAGAAAATGTAAAAATATATTTAATGGTATTAGCATTAATGTTGATATGATATTAATAATAATGGCGCCTTCAACGGTCTCTGGTGAAAATAATGCGAAATATATTAAATGTAGAAAATGCAAACAAAGAGTAACTGACTTAAAACACTGTAGTATATGTAGAAATACTTTCCACAAATCATGTATGGATCTACATGTCTGCTAGGACCGTAAGAGGGCCAATAGTTTAAGCGATGTAAACCTAACCTAGCCGGATGATGAAGAAGAAGTGGTAGAGGTAAATACCAGTCTAAAACTTAAAATTGAATATCCAACAAAAATGATTGATCAATTGGAAGATATTAATCAACCACTGAAAATAAGTAATAAATCACTGATTATAACAAACAAGTACTTCTTAAAAAGCCTAAATTTAAATAACAAGATGTTATAACGGCAGAAGTTTTTAACATAAACAATAAAAAGAATGATTTCTGTAAAACTACAGAAATCTGCCATAAAAATATGATCACAAAAACTTGTTACTATTTTCTTCGGATCAATAAATGATCTTCCTATCTATCTCTCTAATAAGATTAACTGTAGAATTTAAGATAAAAAAATTTGTAGATGAAGCCATCTTTTCACACTATCCATTGTTTTTAATATATCGAGAAGATTTGCAGCCTAGATCGACATCGCTGTAATCGAAAATCCTTCCGAGATAAACTCAATAATGGTTGACAGTCGGAAATATGAGGCTGTAGAATTCTCTTGACAAATTTACCGAAACACTAAGCAAATTAATAAATATATACCATCGATAACTCATTTTGCTTTTCGAAAATAACCAGATATCAGGCTTACATTCAAGTGCTTTTGAAAGGTATGACCACTTCTGCAGAGACCTCATGTTTATCGAACTCAAAATAGATCAGATTATTTACCTATACATTGTATGTTTCCCATGCTATTGTTATTTAACGGCCCAAACAAACTTCAAAACAGTGTTTGCATTCATCGACTCTAAACCAAGTTTTCAATTAGCTAAATTATAAAATTCTATTCGGTAGAATGGACCTGGAGTGCTCTGCCGTCCATGATCAATTTTTTGTCTTTATTCAGGGACTGAATCTCGGGAGAAATTGCGAAGGATCGGTCATAAAAGTAATTTTCATTAAAAACTACAAGCATGACTGAGAAGAGATTGTCGATAGCTGTTTTGAGGTCTACATCCTATACGATTATTGGTGAAGATGAAATACGATTCTCATACCCCATCTTGTATTTTTGTCAGCTGGTGAAGCTAAAATCTCTCAAAGATCTCTAAGTCTCATCATCTAGAGTAATTAAGTTGTAATCGAAAGGCAAGTTATCAAAGGACTAGATATCGTGGTTCAAAATGTGATTGTAGAAATAGGCAATAATAAAAAAAACGGCTGTGATTATTATTCGAGGGATAGAAAATAGAACTGTTAGGCCTAGAGTTCTTAAGCAATTACTTCTACAATTATTAGGATTTACTTGTAAATGAGATACAATAACTTTGTTTTACCACTATACTTTTAAAAATTACAGTGACTATAGTTTCGACTACAAGCTAGTCATTATCAAACAAAATTATAAAACTTTTAGTTTGATAATGATTAGCGTATAGTAGAAAGTATAGTCACCGTAATTTTTAAAAATATAGTGGTAAAACAAAGTTATTCTGTCTTAATTACAAGTCATTCAAGATGTACCACGATGTAAACGTCTCTACTATCAAATAATAGGATTTAAATCACAAGCTATAATCATTTTTTATTAAATACAAGATTATGACTGTTTACTGGAGGATTAGTAAGATTGCAGTTGACTGACATCCAAATGCCCCATTTTTCCGAAAACAACATATTTCTGTTTTTTTGTCGTATACTTATACCAATTTGAACTTAAATTTTAAATTTATACCGACTATGTCTTACACAACCGGCCTATACTTCTCTCCTTCTTTTTAATACTCCGATTGAATGCGTAAATTAGATCATTTCATCTACGAAATTGATATTTATATGTTGGTTATAAGTAAGCTAATATCGAAATTGTCGGCGATCCAAAGTGTTGATATAATGGCTATAATGAATTAAAATAGTGTTCTTCGAATTATGAATACGCCAAAATGTAACTTAATTTTGTTGTTCTAAAGATAAGGCAACCAAGGACAAAGGTCGTAGATATCTAAAAGCCACCAAGCTCTTGAGATTAAGATACGCAATTATTTATGCGAAAAAATTGAACATAAAAACTAAATTAGATGTCTTGCCAGTAAATCCGGACTCTCACAAAAAAGGATTCCACTAATAAATGGAAAAGGGTCAAAGGAACGAAGCGTCGAAGTAATAATAGGGACTGGAAATACGAACGATAAGATATCTGCAGTTCTGCGACTAGATTATTATTTCATTGGTCGTTCAAACCCAGCTACAAACATAGATGATGTAAGAAGAAATTTTCAGTGATCCTCGTAAATGGCCAATGAACTTACAAATCCAAAAATGTTCTTTTTCCGCCGAGCGCAAGAGAAGGCAAAATCTAATATAGTAACTAACAATTATAAATAAACGGTATCACTAATACACCGTAATGTTAGATCAATAATTAACAAAAATACTTAATATAAATAAAATGCGTCAAAACCATACGGACTGCCAGCTTTTCGGAATTACTGAACAATAGCAACAGATGATTATATTAAACACACAAATATTGAAGAATTCAGACTGGTATCATCCTACTCTACACCTTCCTCCCAGAATCGTACATCATCATACTAAGGAGCCGTTATTTTCGTGCGCAAAAACTTTGAGTGCAATGAGCGTTTAGACATCAACAAGTCATCTAAAAACAATTAGTGTTTTTTTAAATAAATTCTAAAAATCACTAAATAAATTATTTTGCGAAAAAGTTAAATATTTTATTTCAAGGAACTTCAATAAAGACTTAAAAATATCTACAACAAAATCAATTGACCTCAAAAACTTAATACAATCCTATAACGCAACTGCAGTAGTAAAGTATGCAATAATACCCGTAATACACAATTTTGAAACTCTTATAGACAATATCGTTACTAATATAAACGAATTCAAATCAAGTGTATTTGAAACACATGTATTAGATCATTTTGCGCAAAAAATATTATTGTCGTCTGAAATAAAAGGCAACTTTCAGTTCAATAATGAAAATACTCGAAAATTTAGTTCCCTACATATAATTAATTTTGTACATATCCTAAATCCATATGTGGATTAGAATACTCAAATGATAATTTTGATGAAGTATGGGTAAATTTCAAGAACATCCCCAATGTGGCACTAAATACATGCTGTCTTGAGGCCACTCAACCTCAACCTCCCAAACATAAGAATAAAAATCAAAATCCAGCTATTATAACAACAAAAGAGTTACTTAGCTGTTATTAAATTCTACAATGAAGATGCAAAAAACTATATCAGAAAATTAAAGAGAAGTATGACACTTTATTACTTGAAGAGAAAAAGAATTAAATTTCAAATCAAGTATTGAGTAGTTATTGTAAATTAAAACTACCTATGCAAATAATCAATACTAAGAAAGATAAAACTAGTGGTCACAATCAGTCATATGAACAATTGGAAAGAAAAGAAAATGCGTTAAATAACTATATTAAAAACAGACCCGCAATTGAAATTGAACGCCCATTTAGTAGCTGTACTCTGGATAGGCAAATACACACTTTATTTCTTAGATTAGCAACTCTTGCAGAAGTTTTTAATATTATTGTTCACTAAAAAATAAATCATCAAATTCCGAATAAAATAATTAGCGTTGCTATCAATGAACTCGTTGATCCAGACAATGTTTAAAGGAATGTATCACAAAACCAGTGTATAAAAAGTTTAGTATTTATTGGCAAATCATGCTTTTGTCAGTCATCTCCAAAATAATAGCTACAAGAATAATGAAACATTTTGTAACGAATTACTTATTTGACATTGCACAAAATTTATTTATTCAAGGGGAAGCCCGCAAATTCTGCTATATTGATTGGTTTTGTTAAAGAAAGAGTAAACATTTATTTTCATTGCATTGTCATTGTTGACTGCTATATTAATGATATCACATTTTTTCGGTATTTAAGTATTTTTTAATTTGAAAAAAAAAATCAAATATAAAAGTTTTTTTGTAGACTTTTTTGTTTGAATTAGCGCATATTTACGTAGAATAATTTCTAGGAATGAAAATACTTCTAAATAAATATATACATTAATTTTGCCAAGATATTATGTCTAAGAAAGAGCGAGAACAATGATGTTAAGATATTTTACGTAACTTTATATTGTGTTTGTTTTTTAATAGGTTTGCCTTTGGTTTTGTAGTGCCTTTAATATTTTGATCTATATTTTTACAAAAAAATCTGTAAATAATTTGTATCTAATCATATTGATTTTGCCATTGGACTAAATTTCAAAATTAAAACTTTTTTACACTAATTTTGGTTAATTGTGATGTTGGAATTAAATATCATTTTCTGAATAAAATACATATTTACCAGAAATGAAAAGACCGTTAAAATAATGAAGATATTAATTTAGCTTAGAGATTTTATTTAAGAAAGGGCAAAAATATATTCAATTGCTTTTGATGATGATCAATTCCTTCCCATAATAACATAATAATATTAAGATATGAATTTGTTAATTAAATAATAATAATAATTTTAGTACTCATAAAAATTTGCAAACTTATACGAACAATTAATTCAAATTGATTTGTATAGATTAATTTTGTTTTTAAATGTTTAAGTTTTTATTAAAGACTTTTATTACGTTAATAATTAATTAACAATATTTGCGTAAAAATTATAAGAACTAATTGAAATTGGTTTATCTAGATATTTTTTAATGTTCAAATTCTCATCAAAAGATTTTGTGTTGTTGCTATAAACAATTAATATTCAATATCTAGTTAACCAAAATGACTAATTAATAATTTTTATGTCAAACTATAGCCAAATAATTCAATTGATTTATTTACACTAAGTCCCTTTAATTCAAGTTTCAGAAGAGCCACTGAATTAAATAAAACAATATCAATTGCCATTGACAATGGTTTTTAATATATGTTTGAAAAAGATTTTAGTATTACTTTGGCATAACTTTCTTGAAGTAATCAATTTAGAAGAAATTTATGTTCCTGGGTACTTAATAACATATAAAAACATTAAAATCATTACAGATTCATCATAACCAATCTTAAAAAATGATATGTAGACATTTTAATCACTAGAATCTTCTCATTTAGCATTTATAGTCGCACACTATAATATTTTTCCGTTGTTTCCTTATCTGATAGTTATATAGATTTTTTTTATTCCTTATAACTTCATTGCATTATTTTAGGTCTATTATTTCATCTCATCTTGTAATTTAAGAGAACTTCTTTGTTTATTCTAAAGATAACAAAAAGTACCTAAAATTATTAAGGGATAAATGGCCTACAATTTTTAAATATTAAAATCATTTAATATTTAGTCATATTTACTGTTAAATTATACATGAAAATAAAAATAAATTCATTAAATATTGATTTCTTTCCAAAAATACCAATTTAAAACAGATTAGTTAAGTTTCTTTAATTTTAGTTATTCGGCTCTTAAAGCTTAAGCATTTTTTAACACATATGTGTACATATTGAGAATGAACAATACCAAATATTTAAGATTATGACCAGCAATGCTGCCACTGGATTTTCACCAGGCTTAAAAGTCACCCACAAATTCCTGTACAAGAACAATAATAATTATATATACAACAAGTTAGTAAATTTGGCTAAAAAATTCTCAGTGTGTAAAAAAATTATATATGCATTTTTTTTTGTTAAAAACACTCACCCATACTCACCACTTACTTAAAACCTATACCTAAACAACACTACTTACACTTAACGTATATTCATTTATTTATTTATAATATATATCTTTTTTTATAGCGCATGCACGCTGCAAAAGTGGCACAGCCTATAAACTAACATAAGATTATCAAAATCTCAATATTTAATATTAAGATTTTTACTTTTTTTGTTTTATATATGTATATGATTGTCTGTGACTATGTATAAATGCGTTGTATGGATCGGTGCGATTCGTACACAGTCATAAGCACACAATTGCTACGAGCATGTCACCCATCATTAATCATCAGACCTTAACTATGTTTCATTTTATTTTTTTTTAAATATATATATTTGTTTTTCATATATGATATGTATATGATATGTATAATATTGATATGTATCGGTATACCAGAGGCCTTTGTTTCCTTGTTTTCTTTTTTACTTTACATATAATACTGTTTCATCAACTTCTCGTATGGCGAAATTGTTTTAGCTGTTTTAGAATATGTAAAGTGGAGCTGTACAGTTTTATTGTCAAGGTAAAATGAAAATTATTAAGTGAAATTTGAGTACAAGTTAATAATAAAATAAAAGCTTTAGGTTAACAACAATACATTTACACACATTTAACATGTATTTTAATATAAATATGCTACACGATGTTTATTAAGCCTTTCTCCTTTATAGGAGCTGTACAAAGCAAATGATTGAATTCAGTTTACTCCGGAATTAAAGAATTTCACTTTCACGAAAGAACAGGGAAGTGAAATATTGAAACTCAAACGAATTTGATGTTAAGCTTAGAAGCTTATTATTCGTTGTAAATTGTATGTTATAGATTAAATTGACAGCAGTGTTACGTATGTATGCGTTTAATTCTAAAACAATTTCGCCGATAAACACAAAGGGAATGAGATGAATTTTACGAATTCTAAATTCCCTATACACATGTGTTTTCTTAGTTATAATTATCTTCCTCTCTGTTAATTTAATTTTTTTACATATTTTTTTTGTACCAAATATTTTCTTCTTCATGTTTTTGTTAGCTAATTAATACCTAGTTATTTAATATACAACAGTGCGTGCCTCTAAAATATGCTTAAAGCTGACATTACAGCGATCACAATTAAGGGGGGCGCGAGGGGGGCGTGGGAATGGGAAGTATCCGAGGCAACGGCGCCGACGACGCTTGCCTCACACGGCGTCTCTGAAGATCCTGTAACAAAAAAGAAAATAGTTACCAAGATTATAATAACAAACACAAACACTTTACATGTAGTGAATAATTAAAGGGTTAGCATATATGCCATAAATATATAGAACAATAAATAGGTCAAATACCTTCTTATACTAATATATAGGTGTAATTATTGTAAATAATAGAAATACTTTGTAAATTCATTGGCAGAAAAATGATTTAATTCTTTTTGTTTATATAATATTGTGTTGTGTAATATACAACTGTTTTATGTATCATTAATTATTGTTCCCTGTCAACAACATCCAAGGATCGAATTCGATTATATATGGATCTCATCAGCATCGATTAAGAAAGAGAACAATAATTAATGTTTACATTATTATTGTTAACTGTTAACAGATCCCTCCAATAATCGGTGGTTATCCACTCATAGGGATCTAGTTCAATATTTAGAAAATAGATGTCACTTTTATTGTAATATCCAAATCAATGGGTTTTTATAAATATTTATTTACCATTCTGTGAAAAAATATTATATTAATATATCTCATCATCAAACAGATAATGTTTCTATATAATATTGATATATCTGAGTAGTACAATTAAATCCAATTAAATCTCTAAAGTATTAGTTACTGGGAACAAGTGTTCAAAATTCTTAAACCACATCATTACTATAACTATATCATTAAAATTTTTTGAAAACTCTTAAATTAACACCTGTAACTAGAAAAGGGAAATATATAATTGCATAAATTATAAACAACAAAAAGTTTATTCTAAAGTCCATACATCGTATTTTGAAAGCCATGTCAAAAATTGTTGATTTTGTGAAATACTTTAGTCCATTTTTATGCAAGAACTTGAGTTTTTATGTTCAAAAAGCAATTCTAATCATAATTTAGGGGTAATATTTAAAAAAAAATTAAAGGATTTCGTGTAAATATTTCAATTTTTGGCACTCAAATGCAATCCTCATAATCTCGGATTATCTACTGACAGAGTATCTTTACTATTTCTTCAAGAGAAAATCAAATTATCGTTTAATAAGTACTTATAGGTTTTTAATACGAACTATAGAGTTTAAATGGCATAGACATCTTAAAGAAAAAGAAAGCAATGCTTAAAATATTTTTAGATTCTTTTATATTCACAAAATATGTGGATAAAATGAGATGTGAAGCAATTTTTTTATTGATAATGTTCACCTTGTGAACGACATGTACATCTAACACTTAAATAAACAAGTGAAGTAAGGAATAAACTGTGTCTTATTTTCATTTACAAAACACTTCACGTAAACTCAAACCAACAATAGTAATTTAAACCACAATTTGAAGGCAATATTTTATATGCAATTTTAGAATCTTATCAAAATATTTTATTTAGCATTCAAACGAAATCATTATATTATTGGCTTGGCTTGAACTGTCTAATTACAGAATAATATTTATTATATTGCTATTAAGGAATGTATTAAGGAAATGAGAAGATTTAAAAGAATAATTAGAAATATAAAGAAATATATGATTAATAAAAAAGAAAAGTATGAGCAAGAAAATCAAGAGATGTTAAAAAATCAAAATCATGAAAATCAGGGAAAGGAAGAAAAATAATATTATAATAACAGGCTTAGAAGCAGAGGCAATTCAAGAATAGAAGGAAATCGATAAGTTCTTAAAAGAAAAACTAAAGATACAAGTTGAAATAGGAAAAGCACACACATCACATAAATAAAAACAAATAATAGAAGTTGTAGTTGGGAAAACCTAAGAGAGTTCAAGATATACAGAGATAATGACCTAACATATAAAGAAACATTCGTACAAAAAGAAATTAGAGAAATAGCAAGAGAAGAAAGTAGGAAAGAATGTAAGAATATTATACCGGAAGATAACAATTAACGGAGAGGGGTATAGATGGAGTAAAGAAGCAAATGGCGTAGAAGTAGTTGGGGTTCTACAAATCGAATAAGAAAACAACTAATAGAAAAGCAAATAAAAACAAGATATCACAGCGTGGAAATGGTACAAGAAAAAAGTTAAATACAATAAAAAAGGTAATATCGAATCTAAGAAGTATTAAAGGAATATAAGGAGAATTAAGAGAAAAAATGAAAACACAGAAGTTGGACTACCTAGGCTTAAACGAGTCAAAAAAAGAAAGGAAATGGAATGAAATAACTGGGGGATGGGTACAAATTATGCTGAGCTGGAGTGGATCAAAGCAAAAGAGTAAAAATTAAAAAAAAAAACATAATAAACAAGAAATGTGGAGATGGCAAAATAATGAGCATGGAAATCAAAATGAAATAAACTACATAGAATATAATATGCATATGCACCAAACAAAAACGACAAAATAGAAGAGAAAAGAGAAATTTTACGAGAGACTACAAAAAGAAATGAATGATAGCAAAGGAATCACAACAGTTACAGGAGACCTGAATGGAATAGTAGGGCACGATAACAAAGGCAAACAAAGATACATGGAAACGAATGGAGAACAGAACAGAAACAAAAATGGAACAAGAATGATAAAATTATATATAGCAAACAACCTTATTGTAAGAAACACAAAATTCAAATACAAAGACATAGAGAAGTAAGATCAATAAAAAAGAAATCAATAATTGACTAAGATGTTAAAGTAACAAGACAAGCTAAAATAGGGAGCGCCCACTACTTAGTAAAAATGGAAATTATCACATGAGCAGAAAACAGAATACGAAGTCGAAAAGAATAATAAATAAAATAATGAGACTTGGCCTTTTATTTTGCAAAATTTGGCTTATATTTCTGTATTTTATGTAGTTCCTCATCAAGGGTACAACAAATATAAGTAAAGACAGTGCAGATATCAACAAAGCTGGTTTTAAGGAAAAGGATGGTGGTGTCGGTTACTATCTGGTATTTCATTTTCGAATTTAGAATGGAATATAATACGATTTTGATAATGAAAATGGACTATCAGATATTTCAAAAAAAGTGAAGTAATAGATAAATAGTAATAATAAAGAAACTATTATTTTGGGTCTACATAAATCAAAGAAGAATTTTGAAATGGATGATGGTGTTTTAAAATTGTTGCTGATGGAACTATCTGTATTAAAATAAGAGCTGAATCTGTTCTAGGAAGGAAATCGATAAATACTTTATCTAAAGAGTAAAGGTCTCATAGAATATGCACCATAGATAATGCTTTATTTTATTGACAATCAACAGTCTAATTATAGATCAGATTAGAACATGAATAAAACTAGAAAATTAGAAGCTTGGCGACAGAAAGTATCTCAAGAAAAGTTTTGTATCCGCATAGTGCTTATGAAACTAAGAATTTTTAATACTCTTGTTTATAGACTGGAGTATTAAGACCAGAGTTTCGACTTAACAATATATTTTTTTAAATTAATTAAACTCACTTAAGTGTGGTTTTGATTTGAGGGTGGGATAGGGGACACCCACCCATCCTACATATACATTTCATCTTTTATAATCGTCAGGTAATGTTTCTTTTTTATTGACTACAGTGTAAGTGTTGAAGTATTTTTAAAGAAATAAAAATAATGTTTCAGCATAATGTTCCACATATATGTAGAGTGGGTAGGTAGCCACTATTCCAACCTGCAATCTTTGCAATCACAATACTTTCCCTATATTTCATATAGGGAAAGTATTGTGATCGTGATTTTTTGAAAACATTTTTTTTGCGGAAATATCAATTTTGAGGTCCCCTGAGTCAATTGCACTGATTTCTGAAAAAAATAATTGTGTCTCTGTGTGTGTCTTTTTGTCTGGGTTTTTGTCTGTCGTTGGGCGCTGTATCTCAAAAACGAATAATCCGTTTGAGATGAAACTTTAAACTTAAGGTTTTATCATTTAAAACTGGAACTGAAAAGTTTTGGTAAACATTCATAGACCAGAAGTGGATGTTTACTCGCGGCTTTTTTTTGTTTTTTGGTGATATTTTTCTAAATATGAAAAATTTTAAAAAGGGGTTCAAACAAAAGTTAAAGAAAATAATAAACTGAACAATTTTTATTTAAACATATTTTTAACTTTTTAACTGTTGGCGTTACTATAAATGTATATAAAAAATAATTGTAGAGAATTAAAAAATGAATAAATTATTAAGAATAGCGTAAATTTCATAGTTTTCGAGAAAAATATAGGGAAAGTACTGTGATGGCCACATCACAATTTTTGGAAATTACAACTCTATGGTCAAATGAATTATAACTGTTTCTTGAACTTAACTTTAATTGCATATGTAGGGTGGGTGGATGGCCACTATCATACCCTAAAATTTGCATACTATAAACAAAGGTTTAATTGAAATTGAAGATTATAAAAACGAACGTTTTTACAATAAATTAATGCAAGAATATCATTTTATCATTATTATCATTTTTATTGACTAAACTTCCTCGTATATTTTATTGGTTAGAGGATGGGATAGAGTACTCCCACCCACCCTAAATATTTTTCATCACCATTATGTTATATTTTTTTGTTGGAAACAGTTTTTCTGTTAATATTTTAAGCAACTTTTAATACTATTTCGATTTAATGTTCCATACATATGTAGGTTGGGCCCGTCGCCACTGTCCCACCCTCTAATCAGTAAACCATATGCTAGAGGTTAACATAAATTTTTGAAACTACAACTGTATGGACAAAAAAATTAAATCCGATGTTTGAGCTTAACTTTAATGGCTGTGTGGCCATTAGCATGACCTACAATTTTTATACTACTAACAACACTTTATTTAAATATTAAGATTAAGGCTACAAACGAGACTGTTTGAAAAATAAATGAATGAAAGAATTTGATAATATTTTTTTGTAAATAATAATATAATAACAGACGAAAATAAGATATTGCAGAAAGAAACTAAAGGTGAAACAGTTAGAGGAAACAACGAAATAACAATGAAAGAATTAGAAGCAGCAATCAAGAAAATAAAACTAGGAACAGCTCCAGCTGCAGAAGACATAATTAGTGGTTAAAAGTATATCTTTTCTTCAACAGTTTTTTTATTATCTACATATATGTACATTTCGAACCCTAAGGGTTCATTTTCAATAGAATATTGACATAACAAAATAAATATAAAAGTCAAAATAAATTGGAAGACATCATCAAATGATGAAACGATTCCTAAAATCTTCAAAAACAAATCACTTATTTAAGCAAATACTTTGCTGTTATTGAAAGCAATTTGAGTGTTATAAATATTACTAATTATTAGAGCAATATTAGTTTGAATGTATTTATTTTCTATTCATTTAGGTTGAAAATTGTTTGGGTGAATTTGGTCGAAAACATATAAAATAGAAATTCTTTTACGGTGATTTTATTATAAAGAAAATTATTAATAATGCAAGAAGCAAGTTTATAATTATCTACAAACGTGCGTTTCGATCTTTTATATCTTAGTACGGCTAGGTTATTAATTTAATTCTAAAAACGAACAAAACAATAATTAAAATTATCCTTTGATATAACTAAAGCATTTTTTAATTATAATTTTTATATTTTCTAAAACCACGTACAGAGCTTTTTATTTTAATAATAAATGAAATTAGAAACATTACATAATCTTATTCAGAAGCTAAACTTCAGTCCCAAGTTTATTATTAAACAAAATAGGTTACTTACTATTCAAATGGAGGTATTGACAGCAAAATAGGAAATATTATGTAAAATATATTCTCATTTATGTTCAAGTAATCCGTAATATAAACATTATTCATGAAATGGGCTCTAATTATAAATCGATGTGTTTTTTGTTCGCAGTACTTATTGAACCTATGTACAATAATTGCTAATGAGCCAACCATAATTTAAGCCATAATCGACATGGTTTTAAAGGAAGCATTAGAAGCCAAAAATATTTAATATTATTGGAAAAAAAAAATTCAAATAAATGCTGCATCCATTATTCGCCCAAAACACATCTGCGAATGTAATGTGTTGTGAATTAGTTAAGCTATAAATTAAATAAACTTGTTTTGAGTTTAATTCCTTTGAACTAGCTAAAACGAGTAACATATTATATATTACTAATAATAGTACGTGACAAAATCTCTATAGTGAAACATGAAGCATAAATAGTTAAATGATATTTGAATAAAATTTATAAAATTTATTAAAAAAAAGTATGTATAAAGTGAGCGCCTAATTCTTTCTGTGTAAATCATTAAATTTAAGAAATTTCAAAGATTATTTAAAAGTAAAAGTAAAAGTAGTAGTAGAGGTGGTGTACATTGATACGAACTAGGCCGAAGAGCCGAAAGTGTGGGGGAAGACTGCAATGTGAGAATGGGGGAGCGAGGTAAAAGAGTGGGTGGTCGGGGTGAATTAATAGTAAGAACTCTAAGGATAAAAAAAAGAGAATAGAAGGGTGAAGGATTGGTTCATAGAATAGGGGTGGGAGATGTTAAACAAGTATACTAAAGGTGATTGTGAGGTAAAAAACGTATGTGGGGCAACAAGGATCGTCAGACATTGAATAAAATAAAATAATAAAGAGACTAAATAGGGAACACGTTGGAAGCATGGAGGTAGAAGAAGTCTTAGAGTCTGATTATTTGCTAATAATGGTAATACGGATCGGAAAAATTAAAGAAAATGAACAAGAACGGGAATAGTGGAAGCTGGATGATAGTGGGAGTGCTATTAAGAATATAGGAAAGCACTTAGGGAATATTGACTAGATTGAATTAAAAACGATGGAAGAAATGATGTGAAAACGAGTGATAAAAAGGTATGCGTATGTTTCCATGGGGACTGTGGGGATGCAAAGAGAGTAGTGAGGAAAACATTTAAAGAGTGGAGCTTAGGTAGGGGAGAGGAGAAGTGGGTGGTGGCAGCAAAAGCTAAGTATGCGCGAGCAAAAAAGATGCAGTCATTAGAAAGAAAACTTGTATACAAATAAATATGGATTTTCAATATCTTAACGCCTTATCTATCAACTAACTTAGAAAGAACATCCAATGAAATAAGATTATGTAGAAATTAATTGGAGATATGAAGGATTTTAAAAAGAGGTGAAAGTAAAAGACATGTAGGAGTATCTTTACAAGAATAGACAAAGAAGTATAGTAGAAAAAGTGAAGAGCCGAGTGGGGTAAAGGATCAAGAGTCTATGATAGAAGTTGAAGAGGTCACGGAGACAGAAATATTATAGAAAAAATGTTTGATTAGGTGACGGGTTAAAGGCAGAAGTGTGGAAGGAAAATTAAATAAATATCGATCATATGTACCGGGAACAAAGTTACCATAACGGTTGTAAAGAATAGGCTGGAAAAGAAGATGACGACCAAAGGTATGCTATTGGAGACGCAAGAGGATTTTAGAAAAGGGACGGGGAGAATAGATAAAATGTTTACACTGGCAAGGAGTGTCAGAAGAAAATGGCAGTATGTGCGTTGTTTTCCTGGATTAGAAAGCAGCGTATGTTACTGTGCCGGGGGAAAAATTAGTGGAGTATTTGAGAAGGAGAGGAAGGAGTGCAGTGATTGAGGAATGAAGTAGAAGGGTGTGTGAAGAAACATGGATATATGCGAAGGTAAGAGTGAATATATTTGTAGGTTTTGAATTTCGCCGGGGTGTGAAATACTATCCGTATAGAGAATGGAGAGGTATATGAACAAACGAGGACTGCAAGTGAATGCATGTAAAATAAAGTGAATGCGATTTAGGAATAAAAGAGGGGAAGGAAGGGTGGGTGAATTAAAATGGAAGGGGGAGGTGATTGAGACAGTAAATAAATTTAAATTAAATATCTTGGCTTCATATTTAAATGCATAGGTAAACACGGTGAACAGCTAGAAAAGCATGGGAAATAGTAAGAAAGAAGTGAGGAAATTTTCAGGCTACATACTTCCAATTGGCTTGCAAGCTATGGGATGAGTGTGTGAAGCCCATTTTGCTAAATGGTGTAGAAACATGGGGAATACGGAAGTATGAATACATTGAAAGATAGCAGTTTCTGGGATAAAATAAATATTGTAGCATTAAAAGAAGTTATGCAACCAAACACGCACACTTTAAAAAATGAAAATCTAATTATTGATTTTGGTTGATTGAGTACTCACTTAAGATGTGGCGAATTAAGATAATCGTTTCAATTGATTCAAACACTTGGTTGCCTTGACACATTTTATTTCAGGAAACAAATATAATGAGTGTGCATGATGGAGAAAGTGGTGAAGAATGATATGAAGTTGTATGGATTGGATAATGAGAGATGTATGGAGAACGTGCATGGGAACAAGATTTAGTGAGTGGAGATTGGTTAGAAAATGAGGTAAATGCGCAGGCATGAGTAAAAGATAAGTAGAAGGATGTTGAGATGTAAAATATGCAAGGATGTATAGGGAGGAACACATACAAATCGAGGTGACAGATGTATGGGAGGGTGCCTGAACCAGCTTTCGGTATACCCCATGAAACCGGTAAGGAAATAATCCAACGCAAGCTAGCAGAGGAGTATAAAAGGGCATGGTATAACCAAATCAGAATAAGGCATACGAGACTCTTCCTAGATGGTCCGGTACCTGAGAGCATGCTCAAGACTGAGCAGATTGAAACTAACAAAAATCACAGTCACTGGGCACTGTGACCTGAATAAGCACAAACATAGGATGCGAATTGAGAAAAGCTCCCTATGCCGTTGGTTGTTTGGAAGAATAAAAAACTTCCTAACATCTACCGTATACTTGCAAAGCTTATAAACGAGAACGCATGTTCGTGTATAAGAGCTAAAGCATCCTCTGTAAGAAACTCCTGGACTTCATAGAAGGCACAGGAGTACACAGGGAGTAAAACTTCCAGAGGCGCACAAAAGGACCACGGAGACCGTAGTGCAGGGATGCTAAGCGACACCACCACATGAGGAAAAAAAATGGGAGGATGCCAGGGTACTTAACTAAAAGTCTCTCCTCAAGTGACAACAACATTACCTTTGCGCGAACTAGGTGCGATTCGGGAGAGAGAGGAAGGAATGTTTGGATGGGGGAAAGGTATGGTAGATGTGTTATGTGCATGGATGGGTGTGTGAGAAGTGTTTGAGAGGAAAGAGGAAGGTAACAGATTGGATGAGAGAGGATGTAGCTGCTGTAAATGTTTTGGAGAATCTGTGGTGGAAGAGAGAGAGAGTAAAATATAATGTTGATAATTAATAATAAGAAAAATAATTTTTCTTTGTGAGCATTTCTGCACTTATGATTTACATTTTAATGTAAATACTCCAGCTAACAGTTAAAACAACTACTCCCCGTACTAAACTGTTAACTGTTAGCTGGAGTATTTACATTAAAATGTAAATCATAAGTGCAGAAATGCTCACAAAGAAAAATTATTTTTCTTATTATTATTTATCATGATTAATACTGCACTCACTTTTCAATATCCAATTTGTATATAAAATATAATGTGTTTATACGTTAAGTAAAACAGAAGTTTTTGTGTCAAAAAACATATTTTTTAAACAAGTAAATAATAATATTAATAATAAAACACTCAAAAAAAGTAAAATTAAAGATGAGTTTAGGAAATGTTTTAGTAATGTAGGTAATGCAGTTTAATATACTTATTATTACATTCATGTTTAAATATAAAGAAAATTATATTAAAAATGTGTTGTAATGGTTTTAGTGTTGCTGTTGTGTAGACCGAATTTAATTAGGTGTTCTTTAACAGTCCTGTTAGCAGTCCTATAGTTGTCTTTAGCTGTGCTCTACTTAGTTCTAGTAGTCCTGCAGCTTGATTAGAATCGGGTCCTCTTATAATAACCTTACCGTGGGTAAGGTCTGGTCTGCTTTCCCAGTATTACTTGTGTTTGTTGCGAATACACTTTCTGACTTCAAAGCGGCTCGCCTTTTTTGTTATGCCCAATACAGGTTCTGTTCTATAAATGATATGACTCCCTGCCTTGCTAATTCGTCAGCTTTTTCATTTTTCTCGATATTCGAGTACCCCAGCTACCAGGCAAGTGTTAGCTTGTTCTGCCTGGCCAGTTTATTCAGAGTGTCGAAGCAGTCTTATACTAGTTTGGATAAAGTCTTTTGGCTTTGGAGAGCTTGGATGACAGAAATGATATAGATACGCATGTCTGGGCAGTACATCTCTATATTGGTTTTAGCGTATTCAATGATCGCGAAAATTTAGCTTGAAAGACTGATGCCAGGCTACCCAGTTATTGGGCGTAATCTGTCTTCATATTCACGTTATAGATTCTTGATCCTGAACCTGTGTGTGATTTGGAACCATCCGTGTACCAGATCATGCTTTGTTTGTGGATATCCTCCCTAAGACTATTCCATTAATTGCGGTCTGGAATAGTGACCTTGAAGAGTGCATTTTCAAGGCGTCTGAGTATTATATGGTCTGACCTCATTTGCAGGATACGTCTCCCTATGTCTGTCAAGAGTCTTCTGTGTGGAGTGTCAACTATTACTTTGACCGTTGCTAGCTGCAGTCTGAGCACCCATTATCTGTCGTACATACGTCTAACTACCGCATTGTTAATTTCACATTTAGGTTTAATTTTTGAAAAGTGCGAGGTTCAGGTTGGAGTTTGGAGTCAAAGATTACTCCTAAGTACTTCCCTTCACCCGACAATTCCAGGTTATAGCAGAGTTATAAAACTTCATTCAAATCTTCATTATGATAAAGACATCAATAAATGTCTCTTATATTGTCTGAGTGTTTGCATGAGGAAACTATCAAAACTGATATAAACTAATAATATCAATATAGCAATATTGAATTATTTATTGATTGTATAGAGTTATATTAAGTTATTTCAGTTTTTTACTATAATAATCAAAAAAAGGTTTTTTTATAGTAAGAAATAATTTTTTTAGTTATATATTGACCATTTTTTCAATGATATTTGGCCATCTTTCGGGTAACATCATGCCATGCTTAAATAATTTCTGGCCTTAGCCAAAAAATGAAGGAAGTTCTCTTTGAAAACATTGCCCGAACTGATTTGTTTGCCATTCAAAAGAGTTTTGCTAATATCGAAACAAATAGTAGTCAGACAGCGAAAACTGGGAGTATCGTGGATGGTCCATCAAATTTTAAAAATAATTTCAATAGGATTGTCACAACATTGTAATGAAGATAGCTATTTTTTCACAGATGAACATTTTCTAATATTATATCACTTGACTTGAATTGAATCTGTGGAAGGGTTTCGAAATATAAGAAAAGTATAGTGTTGGCTACATCACATGGAATGACCATAAGTCACTTAAAATCAACTGCCAATTATTTAAATAATACAGGAAATAAACCACAGAAATGGGAATTGTCCATTTTTGAGAGTTGATGATCTTATGAACATTTTTAAAACGCAAAGCAAAGTAGAACATACTGTCAGGTCCATTTATACTATTAGAGAATGCATTTATAATCTTGAAGGTTTGTAACTTCAAAAGTAAATGACGTCTTTAAACGGAACTAAATATATGCTTTTATAGAGCTTTATTTTAAGTGATGTATTTCATAAATAATACTCATATTTTTTAGAACTTTGAAGACTAATTCTGGCTTAATCGTACATTAACGGCACACCCTGTATATTAAATTTTTTTTTTCGTATTATACAGAATACTGCCAACACAATACACGGCATATGTACATATTAATACATCTAAATATTTTCCAGATAATATTAAGAACAATTTAATATTAAAGATGTTTCATTATTATCACACAGTTAAATTAGAGAATTAAATGTTCTTTGATAAACAACATTTTGCGGCTAAAACACAATTTAAATACTTTCCGTGAATGTATAAATTTTGGGTAGAATATGATTTTAGGAGCGTAAAATATATAAAATCCACGAAATTTAATTTACATAAACATTTAATACCCAATATTATTTACCACGAAAAGCCATTAATCAAGAATTTATGATATAACTGTATTAAAACATAAATGGAATTGATAAATTTCCTCAGCAATTGAATATTTGATTTCCATTAAGGTTAATGAAAATTGCAGGCAATAAAGTGGTTGCATTCCGCCGAGCTGCTAATAACCGAACTCCATCTAAAACATAATCTACTATTGATCTAGATCAGTTATGGACAACCATGTATATAGAGGGCGGCTACATAAAGCGCATATAAATTTGCACGGGAATGAGATCAATAGAATGAGAGCTAGAAAGTTTAATACGTATTCCTCTTAAAATTATATATTAAAAACATCTAGTTGGTTTGAAAAAAGTAATTAATATAAGGTTTTAATAATCATCATCATCAGGAGTACCTCAGGACCTTTATTAGAGAATCCAAACAGATTAGTTAAGGTGATTAAGGTGATGCTTTTTTATATACTACAAATAATATCTTATTTATTCATATTAATCCAATACTGTTAAATACCTTAATAATGCGGTCGGATATTATCTTTCTACTAACTATAATTATCCGCAATTATGGTTAGTTCAAAATCCTGTTAGTTGGTGGTAATAAGTAATTTTAAAAGTGTTTCTTCAATGGTTTTTCATTTAAATACACTAGTAAATGTTGATAACTTATTAGATGAAAGGTACATACGTTATGTTCATAACTGAAAAAGAAAAAATAAATTCCCAAATTTGATGTAGAAAAACCCTTGTTACGTTGAAGTAGAACTGAAAATAATCAGTAATGATAGAAGCACGTGTCAGGCGACTGAAAGGGAAATTAATATTATGAAAAATAAAAAGTGTTATTTTTTATCAAACATACATTATTGATCCCATTAAAAATCCACAAGTATCGATTATAAATTCCAGAAACTTGTTCATATAGAGAAAATTGATTTACTTACTTCAAGCTCTTAAAGTAAAATAATGTTACCTTATGTTAAAATTATTTTCAGTCATGAGATATAAATATTTTTATTTAAATGTAATTTCTATCTTTAAATTGGAAGAAGTAATATACATGGAACACACTTCTTACAATTTAAACAATTTCTCCATTAAGTAATCAAGACAATTTTGTATGTTCTTATGTATAATATTTTTGTATACATAATTAATATTGGCACACAATTAAATAAATCTCCTTCGCGAATAAAGTTTTCAAATCTTAGAAATGCTTCACTCTGCTAAGTTTGAAAGCCGCATTAGGTATGGTGACATGCATTCGGGAACCTTGCAACAGATACCCGTCCTAAAGTTTCAGTTTGTGCTGTGGCGGTGAGAAATGAGACACTGAATTTACTTTGTGTGTGCGGAAATGTTTGCGATAGATGATTTATTATTACTCGGCATTCGAGTGCAGTGCAAAATAACAAACACAAAATGATTTCCAGGTATTCAGGTATGTAATATGTAATGGAAATTATTTTGAGGTAAACCGAGTATAAATATGAATTTGTCACATAATGATCCTTCATGTATACAGCATTAAAAAAAAACATTTTTAGTTACGACAAAATTGCAATTTTAATAGAAAATTGATGTATGAGACTATAATGAAAACGTATTGGACTTATAAATGTATCACAAAGTAGAAGCCTCCACAATTACCTATTTAAAAGTAACATATCCGATTTTTTAGGTTTTGTCTAAAATATACATTGAAATATTTCTCCTCTATTTTTTATGCATATCATTTGCAAACATATTACAAAAATTTTTAGTGATATATATTAAAATCCTTTTTTAATTTTTTATTAATTTTATTTTAATAGTTGTTTTGTTTGGTTTTAAAAATCAAGTCAATAATAAAGCTGAACTGATGGGATCTTAAAGATCGAAACATGTGTCTGCGGTTGTTTTTATGCTTGTTTTTACATTATTATCATTATAATTTAATCATTTTCATTATAATAAAATTACCGAAAATATTATTTTTTAAATATTACCTCAATCAAAAACTTTTTTTTATTTCGATGTTGTCAGAAATAGTTTTAATAATAATAAATAATAAACATCTTTATTTATAGAAAAAAAGAAAATAATTTACATGTAATAAACAAAATGACAATGGTATTATACAATAATTTATTTTTTCTGTCAAACGGCTATCGACTCGCTGTCTTTCAGCCTGAAGTAATTTGTCTTACAAATCGGTTAGACATTAACTGTCGGTTGTTCTTCAAACGTCGTAATCAGTAATGTCATTATGAAATGCGGAAATGTACTGATGAATGGTGATTTCTAGGTATTTGTATCGAGGTGTTATTAAAGAATTGCCAGGGATACACGTGTGGTTAAGGATATAATGGTATGAGGGTTAGTGGCAAATTTTTGAGCAAGGAATGTAAGGCGTTGTTCAATGGAAGTCAGGTTGGCTAATTGGTACAGGAGGGTGTTGGATGGGTTATGTAAGGAGTTAAGGGGGTGTCTAATTTTTGTGGGCTGATCGTTCAGATACCTCAATACCTTTAAGAGCGGGAGGATGGGGTTTATAGAACAGGATAGCGGCGTAGTCAAGGAGAGGTCTGCAGATCATTCTGTAAATATGTACGGAAGTTTTTGTTGATATTCCTTGGTTTTTATAAGTGAGGCTTCTGTAACGCCGAGCTCTCTTCTTGATACTCGCTTTGAGGATTTGGGCTTGTTTTTTAAAAGTTAATTTAGGGTCAAAGGTTATTTCAAAGTATTTGCAAGAAGGAGATGATAAAATAAGATGGTTATTAATGATTATATGGAATGAAGAACTCTGTGGACGGTGAAGAGGAAGAGATTAATGGTTACTCTCCATTTTTCAAACCAGAGCTGAATGGTATCAATCAGCCCTTGTAATGTGGTAAGTGCTTTTTGTAGAGTGGGGGCATGCACTGTGAAAGCAGTGTCGTCTGCGTATAGGAGTGGTAGTATGAAGAGTTGATGTATTGTGGATCAGGGTTATAGATATCATGAACATAAATGTTATAGAGGATTGGTAATTGGGGAGATCGTTAGGAAACACCTTGTTGAGGAGTAAAGGGGCGTGATAGGGTATTTCGCATTTTAACTTGTATAAATCGATTGGATAAAAAGCTGTCAATTAAGTTGAAGAGGTAATTCGGGATTTTTAGGGAATTGCATTTAAACAGCAAACCTCGATGCCAAACTGAGTCAAAAGCTTTTTGTATATCTAGGAAGACAATTACGGATTTTTGGTGTTCGAGGTGCTGTTTGACAGTCAGAGGTAAGCATTGATAGTGGTAGGCAGGTGGAACGGTGTTCAAGGAAACCAAATTGGTAAGGAGGGATATAGTGGGATATAAGGAGCATTAATTTGCTTTTAAGAATGTTTACAGTGTTGAAAAAGTAATTGACTAATACGTTATTAACTATCATAGTGTAGCTTCTGTTAAAATGGTGTGCAAAAGCATTTACTATCAATTGTTCGTCCGTAATTAAACATTTTGAAATTGGATCATGTATTTTCTGTAATAAGTCTGTTTTTCTGTATTTGGTCAATTTTTTAATTTCGTCCAAGTATTGTTTTCCTTGTTTGTCATTGATGTTAATGTTATCTGTCAAATGTATGTTTTGGTACAGTTGTCTTTCGTATTTAATTAATCTCAGTATGAACTTTGGGAGGGGATATTTGTATTCTTTTCTTGTATATGTTGGTGTGTTTTTTAACAGAGTCTGATAATTTCTTGAGAAATAAAGAAATGGGAGGATGGGTTAACTTGCGGATGGGCTGAAATGATATCATTTAAGTCTTTGGTCACTTTGTCAATGTCGCAGTCTTTATGTTTATATATAACTTTAGGGGGGTCTGGGATAGGAGGTTGTTGAGGATTGAAAATTGAGTTTTAGTAATATATATTTTTAATATGTTTGTATGTCAAAAAAACAACTGGTTTTAGAAAAGATCTACATTTAGGTAAATAGTCTATCGATTCTTTACCTGCTGCTGTTAAACTACTTGCTTAGCATTTTTAAAATTTTTAAATCAAAATATTACAATTTCAACGGTACAATGAGTTAACTAAGCTAAATATTTACTGATTACTTACCTTTCCAATTGTATATCCAACTTGAAAAAAATCTAATAACATTTCAGCAGATATAAATTGAGCAGTTATAGATAAATATCCCTACCACTGTGAGTAAATAATTGGTTTTAAATATTCTTCTGCATGAGTTTTTGAAATCAATATACATAATTAACCTATTGTAACTTTTGGGCTATAAAATGTTTGCTTATATAAAGAGTAAATCTGTCCTAACAAATTATTCCTAACTGCATTAGAGAACAAAAGTAAGCGGGGTAAACAGTTAGCAAAGGATTCAAATGGACAGACAATTTAATAGATCGTAATAAAATATATAAGTCCTTTACGTTGTAGATAATTCACTAATAAATAGAAAAAACACGAAAATATATTCGTAAAATCTACAACAAATGAGTCTTATTAAGACTACAAGAACAAATCACTTTTGAAACAACTACTTCTCTAGCTAATACTTCGACAGACATTGAATAATACAAAAGTAATTTGCGTGTTACAAAATAGCAAGGCTATCAAAGCAACACTAGTTTGAACGTATTTCTTTCTGTAAAATGAACTAAAAATGATTGAATGTACGTTAAAATAGTTTGTGAGTGACTATACTATGGTAATTTGGAAAAAGAAATGAATTTAGGTTGATGTAATTAAAAATAAATTAGCAAAAGCAATTAAATAATGCAGTTTCAAAAGTGATTTGTTCTTGTAGTCTTAATAAGACTCATTTGTTGTAGATTTTACGAATATATTTTCGTGTTTTTTCTATTTATTAATAGATCGTATTCTATAAATATATGCATTAATTTTTTTATTCCTTAATAAAATGTAAAAATCCATGAAAATTCTCAAGGAATTACAGTATGGCAATTATTCAGTACTAACAGAAGTTCATGATATTGTTTCTATCATATTCAAAATACTTCTTTTTTGCCAGATGCCAAGCACTTCGATTGGTTTATATTTATATATAATTTATTTGTATTTAACAATTTTTGAGTATTTACAAATACAATGTAAGCTAATGCTATGACACTTCCTTTGATGTTCCCCTTGTTATATTCAAAAATGTGACTCTAGAGTTCTTTTACTTTTATTGATTTACTCATTGACTATGGAGGCTTCTACTTCGTTATACATTTTAATCACAAATTAAACACAATAATTACTTTGTTTTGTATGTTATTTATTTATATGGTGACCAATGGTTTCAATACATTCACGTATCATTTTTAAACCGAAAGTAACATAAACTACATAACGTGCGGTATTTATATACAAATAGATTATGGATTTACAATGGCATTAAAAATAGGAGTGTATACTAACTAACTAACTTTTATTGATTTGTTAATTTTACACATTTTGGCATAAATTGTGTTTTATCAAGGAATGGTTTATTCTTCATATCTCTTAAATGTAAAGTACATTTAAAAGAATATAATGGGCTATACAATCGAAAGCCTTGGATAAATCCAGAACTACTCCTACGCACCATGGCTACAAAATTAATTACATAAAACATATCCCAAGTTGTAGCCATGGTGTGTGTATAAAATAAATTCCATTTATTGAAACAAAACACATTTTTCTAGAAAAATGTGTTAACATACATATTTGTCTGCAGTTAGTGTACTCCTCTTGATTTTATTTTTCAATTGAATACTTTAGGAGTTCTCGAATAGCTCCAAATTCCAATATATTATTTATATCAGTGGAAGGTTTTTTTTCTAATTTGGTGTGTATAGTGTTTTAAAATGTACACTGATACCCCATATAATTATGTTTCCTTAGTATTTTAAAGCTCTTTAACAATTTCAGTTTATGTGACTGGATGAAAAAATATGTAGCGGAATTTATTGTTATGTTATCTTAAAATAAAAATATTTAATTTATTTTTTCAATTAACACTATTTCTAATCAATTGGTTAAATCTATCACAATTATTCTTATATAAAAATATTTGATGAAGTTAAATCACTATTCCAACAAAATTTGGTACTAAATTTTAAAGAAATGGTGGCCGCCAGATAAAAAGCATTGTTCTGTTATTTAACGATATTTTTACTAACATTATGCTATCAGCTGTATTTTTTTGTAATATCCAAAAGTACTTAATATTTATATTTTTGGAAATTTAAGTAGTAACAGCGAATATAGTTAAAATATTTGAGGGACAAAGCATCCACTCTACAGAAATAAAGTTAAGTCTTATAATGATGTAAAAATTTCTACACCATTTTGGCTTTTATTGAATTAAAAAATCATATTACATTTTAATCACAAATAATTATTGAAAAAATATTATATACCGTGTAGACACAGTTATATAAATCTAAACAACGCGAGACATCTTGAGTTTTGACTAGTGAATTTAGCAATTCAGTGAAAGTATATTAGTATTGATTACTACTTAGAAACGGTAGTAACCAATATTTTTTATGTATGTATTTCAATATGTTTTATTATATCATATAAAGTAAATAATATAATATAATAACTGATTTACGTCAAATATTTTAAAGGCGCTTTCATAAATTCAAGATTAAGGCTGTCCTTGTTCCTAATGACAAAAACACTTGACCAGCTTATTTTTGCAAACCTCTCTTGAGGTCAGTTTTTTACCATTTAAAAAAATAACTCTCACACGCAACACTTCTTACAAATCTTCAGCTCCTAAGTAATAGAATAAGTTCCAAGTGATGCCATGGTGAAAAAATACGATTTCGAAAAGAAATACAAGGTACTAATCCCGCAAAGAGAAAACTGGGTCGAAGGCCAACCTACCAAAGCAGAATCATGCTGGTTTACGGACGGCTCAAAGACCGACAAAGGCGTATGAACAGGTATATACGGCACAAAACCCGAGACAAAGATTTCTGTCATTCTCACCAAGGACACCACGGTGTTCCAAGCAGAGGCGATAGCTCTTCACCACTGCACAAGAGTAATAGCAAGACAAGACACCAAAAGTAGGTCAATTGCTATATTCTCCGACAGCCAGGCGCTGCTAAGAGCACTAAGCTCCACACAGGTCGAATCTAAGTTAGTGTGGGACAGTATACGTGCTCTTAATGAACTTGGCTGTCCCAAAAAAGTAACAATCACATGGGTCCCAGGACACGGAGGACATCCAGGGAATGACAAAGCAGACAAACTGGCCAAACAAGGCTCGTCAACAGCAGTAATAACCCTCCTGCGGAATCTCCAAAACCACAGTCAAACGATCCATAAAAAATGGGTGGAGACACAGGCCCATACCTGGTGGACGAACTCACCAGGACAGAGACAGGCGAAACAGTTCCTTAAGAAACAATCGCCAAAATTCACAACCGAACTCCTGAACCAAGACAGGAAAATGGTCAAAACAATAGTAGGCCTGATAACAGGACACTGCAAGCTCAACAAACATATGAACAAAATAGGCCTGGTGGAAGAAGCACCATGCAGATTCTGTCTAGAGGAAGAAGAGGACTCGTTCCACATCCTATGCCACTGCGAGGGTCTAGCAAGGATTAGATATCAAAAGCTGGGCACTACAAACCCAAGCGCGGAGACTTATACCCAAGCCCCTCTGGCAGGGCTAATAGGACTAATCAAAGAGGCAAAGCTAGAGCTGGTCATCTGATATAAACAGGGATCTACAATAAACCTGAAAAGGTCGCGGTGGAATAGACGCTGGTGCCACCCATATAACATCTATCTACATCTATCTAATAGAATAAATTCTATTTGCTATAAGAAGGGATTTTACCTTAGCTTTAAATAGATTTATATTAAGAGACTTTAGATTTGGTGATAATTTATTCTACAAATCAGAACCTGCGTGAATGGGAAACTGTTTATGTTGCGTATGACTGAATTTATCTATGGCAATATTGGTCGGTCCTCGTGTGTTACAACTATGAATATTATTTCTGTGATTAAGTGAATATTTTGTTTTATGGATATAACACAATAATTTATAAATATATATTAATGCCATGGTCATAATTCGTTTTTCTTTTAATACAGATCTACATGACTCGCTGTATTTCAGATTATAAATACAAATTATTTTTTCTATAATCTTGGAGAATGTACACACTAATGCTATGGGTCTGTAATTATCGAGGTTTTGGGGATTTCCTTTCTTTAAAATTGGTATTACGGTCGATAATTTTAAAAAACTTGGAAACTGACCTAATTTTATTGAATTATTTATAATATCAGCTAGTTCCTTGCCACATTTTTTTATCGGTACATCATCGTGACCGGTCGAGTTCTTACATTTAAATTCATTTATCGTACTTATTACTTCATCTACTGTTACGGGCTTTAAAGCACATTGAAGTATTAGTAAAGTTGTACGGGTCAACAGTGTACGGGTCAACAGGACATGTGGTTTTTAAAATGTTTGAAGATTTTCCTAGCATTTTCGCGTAATATTGCTTTTTTGTGTTAGTAATTAGCTTACGATGCTCAGACTTTAAATTTTTATACTCACGATCGTATACGTAACCAATCCAGATATTTTAATTTATTTGCTTGATTCTTAAGATCATTTGTGTACCATTGTAGTTTATTAGGTTTGTGGTACTATTTTTATAAAGGAAAACATGTTTCAAAACAGCTCGAAAAGCAGTTCCAAAATTGGCTGTACATCAATATCAGTAAAGAAAGTTAAATATAAGTTTTGAATAGATTTGCAAAATAAATGTTTAAAAGTATGTATATCCACATCTCGATAATATCTATGTTTTACAGTAATATTTGTTGTCTCATGTCATTTGCCAATAGGATTATTTTTACACATTAAAATTTGGGCGGTATGTTCTGATATATTTAGTTCTACAATATCAAATACAACATTGTCTGTTATTGTCGTTAATATATAGTCAATTTCGTTAATGCATACATTGGAGCCATTTTTAGAAATTCGGATATGTTAATTTCTCAATTTATAAGAAACGAGTTTAAAACAATTAAAAATATTCCTCAATGTATTTGACTCATAAGTGTTCCTTAAATTATCTACATTAAAATCCCCACAAAGAAATATGGGTGACTAACTTTGCGATAATAAGCTTAATAGTTTTGTGAGTTCATTTACAAAAATTTCAAAGTTTCCACTATGTGATCTATAGATGTTAGGATGCTTGAGTTATTATTACCAAGAGAGTGAACGATGATATTAAATTATATCCGAATATATTACAACTGTTTATATGTCCCTCAGACATCCAGTCCTCGTTAACACAAAATATCTCTGCAAGAATAATTCAATCTGGTTTAATTTGTTAGTCAAGCATTGCACATTAAAGTGGACCATTTTAAATGCGTGAAAGTCACACATATTTTTACTTATGTAATATTCTTGTTGATTTTTGGACTTAGTTGCTGTTGGGATGGGGTTGAGGCCGATGGTTGAAAATTTTCTTTTCCTAGAAATCGAAACCGTCTAACTGCAGCTCCCTGAGGCAAAATCGTTAGATCATAAACCTTATTGACATCACTGATTGGAAACGATACCTTGAACGATGCTCTTCTATCATATTTTTGTAATTCTTCGCACAAAAATTGAATGTTAGGTGAAGTATGGCGTAGATGTCCTTTTAGATTGTCCACCGTGGTGTTTGTGTTTAGCCTGTATACGTGTAGGTCAGCATATTTTGAAAGAGTCTGTACATAATCACTATGTGTATTTGAACCAATAATAGGTTTGAAATAATTATTGTTTATTTTCTTTGGGTTCTTAATTCTCGTTGTTGTTTGTATTTTTTCGTTCGGTTCGATGATTGATTTCGTCTGTTTAGTCTCCGTCTTTTTTTATCGCTATAGTTTTTGGGCCCATTATTTTTGCTCGTTGAAATTAAACGAGTATCTTTCCTCAAATCTCTATCTACATTTGTAGTGCAGTTTCTTTAATTCGTTCAGTTTTATTATTTTGTTGCAGTTTCGATTGACTTATACATTGTTTGAATTACAATCCGATTTTAGCAATTTAATAATTTCATTTAGATCATTTGTTCGTGATTTCAGATGGTTTAGCTTTTCTATTGTACTCACTTGTGTTTTTAAGTATTTATAATCCAATTTATTAAATTCTTCTTCCGGATCATTTCTGTTTATAAGGCTATCTTTGTAGGTAGGAACAACAATGAATATTCGACGAATTATCCACATGTGTACCCCCAATTTTGAGTATACAGCTTTGATGATAGTTATTCTTGCAGTCACTGCACAACACATACTTTTTTACTGCCACTTCTAACTATTGTTTAGGCGCCATTTTAATTTTGTATATCTCGTATATCATTTGGATCAAATAATCTATTCGTTTTCATGAACTGTAAATCATTACGCTCAACGTTGTTATATAATTGTAGTGAAATATGTGATAGCACTATCATAACCAAACATTAAGCTAATTAATAATAGTGATAACAGTATATTTAATTGTAAAGTAAGTGTGAAAGAGCGAATGTAATTATTTGGCATTAAATAATTTTAAATATTTCTAAAATATCATTTAAATCATGAAGCTTTTACTACGATTTATTGTGACATTTAAATATTTTAACCATAAACGTTAAAAATAGCGCAAAAGGATAACTCTGTGCGGACGGTGATAAAATTAAACGTATTTTAAGAATTCTCATTGAAAACGTTTGCGGAATATATAAATATATTACGCGAAGAGATATTCCGAGGGTGTTAACGTGTGCTGCAGGAAAAGAAAGACCGAGAGAAGGACGCAGCAATTTTTATTTTGAAATAAAAGAAAAAAAAAGTTATTTAATATAACGCGCTGAGCGACACTTGAAAGCTTCTAATTTTTCGGAAGACAATGCCAACCGAGGGACGGCCTGGCAGAATTCGGGCGGCGGTGAATGTTTTCACATTTTATTTTCATCCAAGAATACATAAGAATGAGAAAGAGGAATTTGCATAAAAGCGTCCTTTCCCTGTCGCATTTGCTTATATTCTTCTAAACGCGCAGAAAGAGGCGGCTGTAATTAATTTAACCCACCCACACCCACTCCCGGCGAAGAACTCACGACCCATCATCCAAGCAATCCAAAAAGTAATTTCACTTTGATGTACACAAAACTAATTTCGGGAAGTTTTTCAAGTTGAAACTCATTAACGTCGCGGGAGATAACGACTTTTATAATTCGATATAAATCCATTATTGGATACTCTGTGAAAAAGGTTGCGGTGTTGTTGTTGGCGGGGTGTTAACCCTTCTCTCTTTTCGGGGCATTGCTTTAATTTTTAATTTAATTACGTTCCGCGTAAAATATTAGGATTTTCGGTGCGGGCCCAGAAAATTACAATAACGCGGGCGGCGGAGCGCGCCCTTGATTTACAACGCGGAATTATTTAATTTTCACCCTTTACCCACTTTATAATTGACGTTTTTCACTCTATTTGCATAATTATGCTCTGCTTTTATCAAATCAAGGTGTTTCTAAGTTTGTAATAATTGCATATTTCAAGCAATTGTCAAAATTCATTGCATTTCATTCTAATAGAAATAATTTTGAAGAGTACCCGCTATATAAGTTAAATTTATAGACCAAGTATATATACAGTTAATGTGGCAGATTCCTAGAGCTAAATATGATGGATTTAACAAATGATATGTATATCAACACTTTGCAACTGACACTGCTTGCACTTTTAATGCAAACTATGAACAAACAATCAATGAAGTATTTATGCTTCATCCCTTTCAGGAGACTTTAGTTCTATTATAGTACCGGTCGTTAATGTCATTTTAACTCTTAATGCAAAATATAGTTATAGTAATTTTAAATTAATAAAAAATATTTTCTTATTTTAGTATTTTATAGAAAGTAGGGAAATAAAATATTTGGGTGAAAATATTTTATATCGAGCGAGATGATTAGTTATGAGCCGAAACTACATCAAAAATTTGTTACCTATATTGAAAAGTTTATTAATAATTAACTAAATGTAATATTATTTTTTTAAAGATATTTGCATGAAAAACTTTTTGACTATTATTATCACCACGCATACATTATTTGATATGTTAACAAGCATTTAAAATTTTAATGTACAATTATATTTTCTAATAGGCGTAAACTGTATGTAAAATATATTTTAAATTATTTTATTTATAATATATTATACGAAAATATTTAAATATAAACTAGTTTCCTACTTTAATAACATTTTAAATTTTGCATTTCAGATGAATTATAAATGATTATGGTTTGAAATTGAAGAAAAATCAATTATGCGGCCTGAAAAATCTCATATTTGAATCTCTTTGATCAAACTTGCTTATTTTGAATAAATCTGGAATATTAAAATACAAGCTGTGGCAACGAACAGCGACCGTAGCTACGGTTTCTCCGTTTCTGTTTCGTAGTAAGTGATTGCGAATGCGTCTTGGCTAGT
This sequence comes from Ontholestes murinus, assembly GCA_963969525.1. Taxonomy (NCBI): domain Eukaryota; kingdom Metazoa; phylum Arthropoda; class Insecta; order Coleoptera; family Staphylinidae; genus Ontholestes; species Ontholestes murinus. The sequence goes on along the minus strand of OZ018394.1, from coordinate 53,158,608 downwards.
TTTAGTTAACGAAAAAGATCAGAGGGAAGCACGGCAAGGTCTGCTGCTCTTACCCCATCTCACTTGCTACCGCTCCCTATATCTCTTGGATCCCCTTTCGAGTGACGAGGCTGAATCCTAAGCATATTAGACGGGACCTCACCAGTCTCAGTCCACATTCCCAACATCCCACCTTATTCCCTTATCCTACTCTGGATACATTCGTTCGCTCCCGAAGCACGTCCTCTCCTCCCCCGACATCTCCAGCTCCCGCTTTTTTTACCGTGTCATGTAATATTTTTACAGAGCCAGCATCGGCCCTGTCAGACGATTTTTTCCTCCTCTTCACGGCCACATTTCCCATCCAAACCCGTAACCTCCCTCAAGGAAATTTATGTAGAAACTTTGCTGGAACGCGCGCGAATTTTTGTAAAATCGAAAATGTTTTAGCTATTAAATATTGGCTGTAATAAATTTTTATATTCAGTGGTATAAAATTAAAGCCGTTCAAGTAAATTTTTTATGCTCCGATGATAATAATATAAAATTAAAATTAAACTACGCAAGTACAAAAAAAAAATGTCATGTGTGTTAAAATATATTATCAATGTTTATAAAATCTTTGTTTCACGAGTTAATAAAATTTACCTCTACGGTAAAATATTCACAAGGAAAACTTTCCTAAGAGGTGTGTTTTTTAAAACTGTCAATTAAAACTTTTCTCACTCTATTATATACAGGCAGCGTGGAAAAACTGTATTCGTTTTTGTGCTTATGTTTTTTTTAATCTTCTCATAACTAAATTAAAAATGAAACTAGTGCGAAAATGATATAAATATAAATTCTTTAAATAATGTAGTGGTAACAACATTGCTTTTATTGTTGTTTATAAATACATTTATTTAAATTTTATTTATTTTTAGTTTAATTATGCCCTTTTATATAATAGTTCGTAGGTTTAATACTTAGTCTTCAAAATTATGTTATAAATAAGTGTTCTTAGATTAGTTCTCCTGCATTCATAGTGTTCGAAATGTCATCGTAGTCAGTTTGTACAAATCAGTTATATTCTTGTAGGAAGATTTTAATAATAAATAATAATAAAATACGCCATTTATATTAAAACGCGATTATAAATACAACTTAACTGACGCAGTCGGTAAGATTTCATGAGGAAAATGTATCAATCCTAAGTAGACATCGGATGTCCACATTAATTTTTATTTCGCATCAACATTTAATCAGGAATTTGCAACCTTGAAGTTGTCCAGATACTAATATACAGTTTAAGGGCGACAAGCAAGAAGAACCTATCAGCAAATCCTTACATTTTGGGGGAGTATCAGAGACAGATAAACTAGCATTGTTACTCTTAGGATTGAAAACTTGTGATCACACTTTTATAAATGCATATAATTAAGACTATAAGCTATAAATTATCAAACTATTATTATTTCATCTATAGGAATAGGATATAATTATCTGGGCTGAAAACGATTAAGGAACGCAAACTTTAAAATAAAAATTAAAGTTTCTAAAAAGGAAATCGCATATTTATGACATATAGTTATACCGAATATGACCAAATCCTAAAAAAATAATTTTCATAAAATTATCCAGCCCCTAATACGACTATACAGATAAAGGGGTTCTTTAAGCTTTCTACGAAAAAATATAGAAAACGTTGTTTATTGGAACTCTTGAATAATTTTATGTTTTTACTCAATAAAAATAAATTTAAATTATTTTTGGTTGTTAAAAGATCAATCATGTTAAATTAATTTTTATGTTTATTGTAGATTTTCCATTGTTTTTTAATAAAATGTCAATTATTAATAAATTTATCAACTTTTTGAATGATTTTCGTAAAGCAAATATCCATTTTTTAGATATATTAAAAAATAATTATTTCTTAGTAAAATGTTTAACTATAAAATCTCAACTGTAATTTCTCAGTAAGATCTAAGTGTTTCATTTTAAATTCAATAATGTTGGACAAATTTGCAATTAATATTTGTTTCTTTATCTATATTTTTTTACTGTTTTTTTTGGACTATAGTAATTTAGTCTTAAAATAGATTTTCTTTAAAGACAATGTTTAATTCTGAAATCTCAACTGTATTTCCTTAGTAAACTTAAAGCGATGTTTTCATTTAAGCTATTTTGTCTCATAAAATTTTGATTCTTTTTCGGTAAAATATTCGTTGTATTTTCTCAGCAAATTTTATTTATTTTTATTTATTTATTTATTTATGAACGGGAACTTCTCTTTAGTTTACAAAAAAATAACATTACATATATTATAACATTTGAAAAAATCGATTACACTGGATTATAGCGAACACAGACAAGTTACCGCACAAAAAAAGCCAAATAATTGAATAAAAATAAAAACAATCAAACCATTATTCACTAACCTCGCTTAGGTTCATTATGCGCAGATTTCTCACAAATGACTTGCTGTTATTGCAAAAGAGCATAAAGTTGTTTCTCACCTGCAGTCTGTTGGCCATTCTCATTATTCTCGTCAACGGTTCATGATAGCCGTAGTTAGTTCTGTGCCGTGGTAAACGAAAAATAGTCTTACTACGTGTATTGGAACCAGAACCTTGAAAATTAAATTAAATGTTTTCCAAAATTTTCGGACAGTCTACAATCCCATTTACCACTTTAAACAAAAATTGCAAATCTGCAATTATGTAACGGTCCTGCAAGGAAGAGATATTCAGTTGGCCACAAAGTTGTGCATAATTTAAAGCGGCAAATGGGATATGTAATTTAAATGCCGCCAAACGCAAGAATTTATTTTGGACTTTAGATAGTTCATCCTTTAAATATTGCTGATGAGGTGACCAAACAACAGATGCGTATTCCAAACCTGAGCGAACCAGTGACAAATACAAACAACGGGTTGCATTGAGTGACAAATCCTTACATATTCTTGATATAAAGCCCAACAGCTTCAGACCCTTATTTACCGTACGATGAATGTGAGAAGTAAAAGTGAGTTTCTTGTCGATTATGACTCCCAAATCACTGATTTCTTCCACGCCCTCGATTTCAGTGCCATTTATAAAATAATTCGTGATGATTGCATTCTTACCCCTGTAAATCGATATGGATTTACATTTACTCATATTTAGGTAAAGGCTATTCCTAACACACCAATTATAAATTTTGTCAAGATCCTCTTGGATGAGAGCTGCATTAATTTCATTCTTTACTATGGCGAAGAGTTTTAGATCATCAGCATATAATAAGCCGGAGCAAAAATCAAGGTTGGCAATAATATCATTTACAAAAACTATAAACAATAATGGACCTATATGTGACCTTTGAGGGACACCGGATTTAACCTGTATTTCCCTCGACACGCAGTTGTCTATTCTAACATATTGCTTGCGATCCTTTAGAAAACTTCGTAGCCAATTTATAATTTTAGGACTAAATCCCAGAACGTCCAGCTTATAAAGGAGCACGTCGTGGGATACCCTATCGAACGCCTTGAAGAAATCGGTGTAGATAGCATCTACCTGACCTCGATCCTCCAAGGCGACTGATATAAAACGATTATATACAATTAGGTTAGATGTAGTTGACCTCCCTGACCAAAAACCGTGCTGTTCTTCTCCTATGATGTGTGTGCATAACCACTTAAACTGGTGTGCTAGGATGCCATCCAAAATCTTAGGAATAGCTGACTGAATACAGACTCCTCTGTGTTTACTAATATCAGACCTGTTGCCTGATTTAAAAATAGGCGTAATGTAGCTATCTTTCCATATAGTCGGTACTACTTGATCATCTATTGATCTCCGGAAAAGTGAGGTTAGAGGGTGGGTGATGGTAAAAATGCAATTCAACAAGAATACATTCGGAACGCCGTAAGGTCCGGCTGAAGCTGAGGGCTTTAGCTTGCTAATTAAATTGAAAACCTTACTGAAGTTTACTGAGAAACGATAAGACGAATCAGCAGATTTATCAATGATGCACTCGAAATTGGGAACATTATTATCACAGTAAGTGTCCGCATAAAATTCCGCAAATAAATCAACAGTATCTTGTAAATTCTTGCTAACTTTATCTCCCAAAAACATATCTGACGGAAAACCATTTATTTTTTTTTTGAATCGTCAACACTGTTCCGGCTAATACTATTCTCTACCTTATTTAGATAGTTTTTGTAGAGAAAATCATTCAAATTTTTACATTGGGTCCTTAAGGCTTGAAATTCTAAATAATTTCCAAAGTTGTTTGAATCTTTATAATTGCAGCGCTTATTTTTCTTTATTTTAATTAGCTCTATTAATTCTTTAGTAAACCATTTTGGGTATTCATTCTTATATATGACCTTCATCGGTACAAACAAATTAATAGCATAAAACACAACATCGTAGAAAGCAAAAGAGTCCAAAAATCTACACCAGTCAATGGATGCGATGAAGTTGTTAATTTCCCCAAAATTTGCATTTTTAAAGTCATAAAACTCAATATCACTATCGATGGTCTCACAGTAAAGCTCAGTATTGTATTCAATATTGTATGCAACATGATGACTAGAGTTATGGGTTAAGAGATCCACAGCTTCAAGATATTCGTGATGTTTTCGTCAGCAAACACTAAGTCCAAATAGATTCCATGGGGATTAGGAATCCTGTTAACCTGCGATAGATTCAAAAATCCCATACACTCTGAGATGAGTTTAGCTTTTGGGCTAGATAGATTGGAGACGTTCACGCCAAGTTCATCATTAAGCCAGGCATCGGAGGAAAGGTTGTAGTCGCCGCATATTAGAAACGAGTCCGACTGGAGAGATTCCGTAATGAAGTTGATAGCTTCACAATGTGACTCATATTTTTCTATGGGACTCAGAGGTGGTAAATAGACTACCTCAATCACCAGGCACTTATTATTAAATACTAATTTCACAAACAGTTGCTCCATATCCACTTGTGATATGGGAATTATGTTTGCACATACATTTTTACGAATGCCAATTAACACCCAACCTCCAGAACTTTTACTATTATTTAAAGAGGACCCATCCAATCTAAATATATTGTAAGAGTTAAATTTTCAAGTTTCCACCACAACAAAAATGTCATAGTGACTAAGTCCGATATTATTTGAAAAATCGTTAATCTTGCCATTCATTCCTCCGACGATGTGAAAATAGATGTTTAGTCCTTTTTTGGAAGCTTAGACCGCGCTTCGAATTTTACTATCTCAGGTTTCCTATTAAAGAATCTAATGGTTAGGCCATGCTTCCTATCCTCTGTGCGGGATGATAATTCCTGTCGAAGATGTTGTAAATACTCTCGCTCTTGCAAGGTCATGTCCTGCTTTATATGTATATTTTTCGCAATGGATGATTTATTCGATTTAATCAGGTCAAGTGCTTCTGATTTCTCCTTGAAGATTACTTTGGCGGGTCTCGGTTTATCATTTTTCTTACCAAGACGTGTTATTTTTACTGAACAGCTTTGCAAACCGACTGATTTAATTATTTCCTGGACTTGTTTGACTTCATCATCGATCCTTACTTTAACATCTGCACTATTCGATTCGTCTATATTGTGTATCATTACGTTGTAAGCTCTTCTATTGCGGTCCTCAAATTCATTATACACATCGTTATCATTGTGGGTCATCTTAGAATTTCGTTTTAGTTTATTGACTTCCTCCTGCAATATTTTATTTTGCGTCTCAATAGATGCAAGTTTCGCATTTAACTTACTTATTTCATCTTGCATTGATTGTATAATGTCTTTCTTAAACTGGGATAGCTGTATATTTAATACGAGACTAATTGTTTTCTCAACACTCTTTTCAATAATCTTTTCGATGTTGCTGCTGGTCGCTGTTCCATTCGGGCTTACCAAATCATCATCAGCTTCCTCGATCACCGGTTCACAGGTTGAACATATGTAGTCTTAACCGTTTTCCTTCTTAGGCTCGTCTAATAATAAATTCACTCTAGCCTTAAGCATGAAACGTGGTGCCATAATTTACATTGTAAACATCTCAATGACGGAGATCTGGGGCCAATTACATTATGATAAACCTTACATTTAATCGGTATATTCAAAACAGCGTTAAAAAAATTAAATTAGGTATGGGGATAAACAAAATAAAATCTTCACGACACTGGGTCCGTAGTGGCGACTTAACAAAGCACAAACATGGGTATAAAAGACCACGGAAAGGTACACAGTAGAGAACGAAGGAGATTAAAGAGAGTATAACACTAAAATACTAAAATTTTTGGTATAGTCCTGTCTGAATGTGAATATTTATTCACGATCGCCGTGCTTACAAAATAAAACAGAGGGAAAAAATATAAAACTTAATTAAAATTATTCTATTAACATATTAATTTTAATAATAAATAAATAAATAATTCCCTAATAAAGGTTATTCCTGGCTCTGGGTCCACTGCGTGCAAGAGGGAATCTTTACCGTTAGGCTAATACGCTCATTAGTAAAATAAATTCTATTAATCCTCAGAATTCACAATCTCAATTCAAATTATAAAATGTACACTAACATAAAAGAATTTGAGGTTAGCTTTAGCAAAATGCCTATTAATAACAAAATTAACTAAATACATTGTTTTTAAGCAAATAAACTCTTATCGACAGGAGGCATAAGAGCGCTAGCACTAAACGATTCACTAAACAGAGTCACAATCCATTTAAAACCATGAGAAAGAACTAATTCAGTTGCACTCGATACACATGGACGGAATTTCAACACTCACAATTGTTAATTTTTTTTCTTGATGAATAAAACTAATATTTTTTAGAAATGTTCGTTTTTCATATTTTTTTAGGCTACAAATAAATTTCAATTTCGACTTAATATAATAAAACTCCAAGTGTATTTTATTAGTAATCTTGAAAGTTTTTTAAGTTAAATTGTTTTGTCTTGAAATATTTTTTGTTAGCACATTACCAACTATTTTTGTTGGGTCATCAACAATTAATATAACTGTTTTTTTCTCTTAAAATTGCATTTTATTTTAAGAACTATATTTAAGAATTAAAAAAATCATTATTTCCTTGTTTGTTTTTAAAAGTCAACATTTAATTTTAAACCAATTTTATTGTTTTATTGCACTTTTTCTATTGTTTTTCAATAACACATCAACCAGTCTTAAGCTTATTAATTTGTTGCAGTAAAAATTTTAATTCTTATTTAGTAAAATCTTTATTGTCCATTTGGGCTATCTACCATCGTTTTTTTTTGTTGTGTCTTGACTCTAAATAATGTGTAAACGATTAATAGCTAACTTAAGAACCTCGCTGATTTAAGGGTGTTTATATTTGGGTAGGGTATTGCGATTTCGGGGAATGCAACATTTATTAGGAAGGGATATGATCAAAGGATCATTCACAAATTTTAAGCTTAGGCTACGTATACGTTTGGAGATAGGAATTACCTGCGTGTTTCCACATAATTACCTAGTGTTCTAAGAGCTTATCTTTCGGTAACGTTTAAATATGAAAAAGTGGATGGTCGCATTTGAATAGGATTGCACTGTAATCTATAATAGGTCCGCATATAGATCTATCAAGTTTGACAGCCTTTTAGTGGAAATGCCTTTGTTCTCATATGTTAATCCTGGAAAATATTGAGCTCTTGATTCGACCGTGATCATTATTGACTGTGCTTGCGTTTTGAAGAAGAATTTGGAGTCAAAAATGATGAATATAATAGAATAGCTCTTTTTTGTCAAAGTGACAAGTGCATACATGATCAAAATGAAAAATGCGTCAGGCTACTACAAGCTAAGTTACTTATGCTAAATTATGGATACATTACCTAAGTTAATTTATATATCTATTAATCTAACTTAATTTCTGTTTAAAAATTCGTCAATCGAATAAGGTTCTAATTCAACTAGAAACTTATTTAGTGACATCCTCAGTTGTTTTATATCTTTTTTTAGTCTCTGGAAGTGCACTGAACAAGTTTATTACCGAATAATGTACTCCAGATTCAGTTGTTTTTAATGTGTGTCGTGGAACAATATAATAATTTGTTCGTGTTGGGTAATTTCCCAATTTATTATCTTTACCTTTTAAATGCTTGTGCTAAAATGTTATTGTTTCAAATATATATAAGCCGTAGAATGTCAGAATATTCAATGTCTTGAAACATCCACGACACGATTGTTTGTATTGCATTCCACAAATGATGCAAACAGCGGTCTTTTGTTGTGTAAATACTTTCGTGGCATATGCTTTACACCCCCAAAATATAATTCCATATCGCATGATGCTTTCAAAATTTGCTACATATGCAGTTTTTACAACCGAATTTTATGTTCTTTGGAAGTGCATTGAACAAGTTTATTGCCGTATAATGTACTCCAGATTCAGTTGTTTTTAATGTGGGTCGTGGAACAATATAATTATTTGTTCGTGTTAGGTAATTTCCCAATTTATTATCTTTACCTTTTAAATGCTTGTGGTAAAATGTTATTGTTTCAAATATATACAACTACGGCTTGTATATATAATGTCAGAACATTCAATGTCTTGAAACATCCACGACACGATTGTTTGTATTGCATTCCACAAATGTTGCGAGCAGCGGTCTTTTTCAATTCGAATGTCTAGAAATTTAGTACTCTTTTCTAGTGTAATTGGAGTGTTGTTAAGATAGATTAATTGCCCATCGTTGATGATATTATTCCTACTAAACAAAAGAATTACTTAATCTTTAAGAATAGTGCATTAGCATTATTCATAGTGTTTTCTATGTTTTTACCTGAACACACTATATTGGTATCATCCGCATAGTTTATTAGTTGGTGTTTATTGCTCTTTAGCCTGCCAGCCAGGTCATTTATGAAGAGAAGGAATAAGGTCGGTGCAGTTAAACTGCCTTGGGGAAGTCCAGTCGTTATTAGAGATGTTTCCGATTCAGCATGAATTCCGTTTTTGTCTACAACCACCCGCTATGTGCGGTTACTTAAATATGATTTAAACCAGTTGAGGGCGGTTCCTCCGATGCCAGTTTTTTCAAGTTTTGATAATGGAATATTATGATCAATGCAATCGTAAGCCTTTGTTAAATTAATAAAAATCCCCAATGTTGTTTCTCTTTTTTCAAAATTGTTTAAAATGTTTTTAATGACGTAATGTATAGCTGTAGATGTTGATCGTCCCTTTTTGTATCCATGCTGCATATTGTTAATTATTTTAAATGAAATAAAAAAGTTGTTTAGTCTATTGATCATGACACTATTTTTAAGAAAACCGATAGTAGGCCAATGGGTCTGTAATTTTCAACGTTTAATGTGCTACCTTTTTTATGAGCTGCTTTTATTATAGCCGTTTTTAAATTTTTTGGGAAAAGAGCGTTGTTAATGATATGCGCTAACGGTGTTACTATATTGTGTGCACTGTTTTTTATAACACAACCTGGTATGTTATCTTTACCACAAGCTAGAGTATTCTTTAGCCTTGAATCTGTGACAATGTTTTGAAAATATTTATTGAAATCAGAAGCTATATGATTTACGGGTCCAGGTATTTTAATTTCAGTTCTACTTTTATTTTTTTCTTTGAGGTCGTTTACTTTTCCAGTTTCTGTCTATAGTAGTTAGATCGGTGCTGTGTAACGAGATTATTATACAACTTCCTAGTACACTTGTATGGTTCTAGATATTGTTGATCATACCGTGATATAACGTATAATATGTCTAGATTAATATTAATTATAATAAGTTGTTATGAAAAAGTGAATATTGTGCAGCATCACTATTTGATCTCAGTAAGGCATTCGACTGTGTCCCTGGGGATGTTCTATTGCCCAAATTATATTATTATACTTTTCATCCTGCGAGTTGCTGTTTATCTGCAAAATAGGACTCAACGAGTTGTATATTATTCAAAGGAATGTCATCTGAACTAACTAATATTTAATATAAAGTCCGACAAGGGTTAATTCTTCGACCACTTCTTTTTCTAATTTATATAAATATTCTACCTGCTCATATTGATCATGGTATAGTTATAAAGTGTATTGATGATATTACTGCGCTACATAAATCGGATACATTTAAAGGTGCTCAAGAGAATGAGAATACTATAAATAAAAAGGTATCTAGCTGGTTCAGTGCTAGCCAACTCTCTTTAAATACAGCTAAAACGGTAAAACTCACATTTACCTTAAAGCATAGTAATGAAAATGATGGGGCCGTTAAATTTCTTAGGGTTCCACTAGTTTCCAAAGTAACCTGAAAGGAACACGTAAAAGTGCTTGGTGATAAATTGAGAAAATTAAATATTAAGACATCTTAAAATGATGTTACCTAAAAGGGAAATCTTATCAGCATATCAAGGACATTTTTAATATCATATTTGTTACTGCATTTTGGTTTGCGAACAATAAAGTGTAGCTATGGATATTTTCAATTTGCAACGGAGAGCAGTTCAAATAATAGCAGGTATTGGCTATAGAGAGCAATTGCGATACCAATTAAAATATTAATTATTCCAAGTTTATTTATATTTGAGTCTCTACTTTATGTACACAAACTTTGGCCTACATTAAGTTTAAACAGGTATTAATATATTTTTTATATTAATAACGAATGCTTGTGTAGGTTTAAAATTTTAAACTGTCTATACTTTGTCTCAATTATTTGATATTTTATATGCATTTTATCTTATTAATTATTTTATATTTAAATTTTAACTGCACGTGTTGTTTGTATTTTATTTAGTTTTTTATACCCTAATGATTAAAATTTTAAACTGTTTGTATTTTGCTGTTTTATATTGCTTTATTTATAATTTTATATTGCTTTTTGTTGATTGCAAAAACTTAATTGGTAAAATGTCAACTATTCATAAGCGCATAAATTTTCTTTGGGGATTTTTAGGCTAAACATGTAAATTATGATTCCTTTTAAGTAAAATATTTTACTAAAGTATTTTTGCTTAGATTTTTAAAAATATTGTTTTATCGTTTTTTACTAGCCTTATTAAAATTGTGATATTTCGGTATTGAGTTAATATATTGTGACTACAATATCCTTCAAGCAGTCACTATACAGAAACTCTAACTGACCACTAACAAATTTTATAAAATAAAATAAAATAATACTACTGTGAAAATACCTAGGCATCCTATTCGACACAAAACTTTCCTTCAAACCCCATGCCCAATCCTTAAAAACTAAAATCAAAAACAGGGCCTGGCATTTCCGATCACTAACATTCAAAAAAGAAGGCATATCAACTAAAATAGCCACACATATATACACATCGATATGCCGGCCCTTGTTAGATTACGGTTCAATCCTCTTCACCCAACTCCGTCCATCCGTCCTACACCACATATAAGTGGCAGAAAGATCATCCCTAAGAACCCTTACCAAACTCCGACACCCAAATAACCCACTCCATAACCCCTCCAACGACCTCTTGTATGAAATTACCTAAATCACTCCAATATTCCAGCGTATATCCAGTCTTGCCAGTAAATTTGCGAATAATCCATCTAATCGATCCCTTCTAACCAAGTTTTGTATTCCCAGAAACCCAAATATCCCTTCTAAGTATCAACATCCTCCCCTCACAATTCATCAACTCATTTGTACGAATCACCCTGACAGTTAAGCTAGCTAGCAAAGAACTTTTTTTTGTTATATTAAATTAAATTCAGACAGGGCAGAAAGACCACTGGTCTATAGCCCAGACGGACTAACACCACATTAATTGTCTTTGTTATGTATATATAAATGTAAAAATGTAATTGTCCGAATAAAGATCATAGTTATTATTTAATACTACTGTACGTTATTTACACGATACCGTGGTTGATTTTTGATTAACTTCATGTCACTAACTTCATATAAAATTCAACAATAAAAACTCGAGGAATCAGATTTTTTTTTAGAAAGGAACATTAAAACGAGTTTTTCAAACTTCTGAATTATATTAAATATGCCATTTTTCATTAAAGCCATAATGATGAATGTTATAAAACGAGCAAAGGAATCTATCTATTGATCAGATTTTCACTCAATAATTAGCAGTATTAGTGGAATGAAAGAATTATTGGAATCTTAACCCATCAAAAAATCAAATTCAAAATTTTAAATAATTCTAGTCTTTAAACTTTAAATTATTTTAAAATTTCACAATACATGAGATACTAAACATAATTGAAACATTTTAAAATCGAGAATCACATGACAAAAATATAACAAAACATTCTAAATTCATTGACTTTATAATTAATAGTTTTTGATTTCGATAATATTTAACGGCAAGATCATTGAGATAAATTGTTTTCTACACATTATAATAAAGTCGTGCTATTTGAATTAAAACCAGGTAATATTTTAGATTTGTAATTTTTAATAAAATCTTATTGTAAAATTGAAAAATCAAAAAAGCCCTACTTATTTTCTATTATAATAATTAATTTTAATGTATCATTCAATATGAATCAGAATATGCAGTTATTATTCCAAATATTATAAATATATTTCAATCAAAATTATTATATGAAATTGTAATGCCTCGAAATGACTTGTGCCTTAATGAGAGTAAACATCATAAACATCATAAGAGAATAATCTAATGTTAAACTACAAATTATAATGTGTTACTGGATGGAAAATTAAAAGATTGTTAATATAAAAAAAGAGAAAATTTAAAAGGATTATCTAGAAAAGTTGTCAAATTTTAAATTAAATAAATAAAAAGAGGAAAAAACTTAACTTTTTTATACCACTTATATTTTTTTATTTCTCGTGACTAGTTTTCTTTATTTAAAAATTAAAAATGTACCACGAAGTAGACGCCTACAAAATTCAAGAATTAAATAAAAAGATATAATTTTGATTGAAAATTACCACATCATTAAATGTAATTGATAATATTACAGATAGTTAAAAATAAATATGCAAAATTTAAGAATTAGGATAGATTTAATACACCAAGAAAAAATATTATATCAATATCAATATTTATGTCATATATTTGTATACCTTAAAAATGCTATATCTCATT